>CM060113.1:37887371-38274871 GCA_030522415.1 Channallabes apus
AAGACCTGAACTCCCCGAACACCACGCCTCGGCTACCGGATAAAGAACTCAACAAAAGATTCTCATTTTAATGCTCGCTGATGCGACGACATGCTTATTACAAAATGCAAACCTCATTTCTTTGCCCCTTTTTGTTCCTCTGTCTCTTTCATTCGTCGTCTTTGTCCCTCGTTTTTCTCATTTTTATATAGCGGTTCCTTTTTTCTCCTCCATCCCTCCATTCACCTCCTTATTTTTCTCTCTCTCTCTCTTTTGTCATGACCTTAATTCATTTCCTTTCGTTTATTTCCATTATCTCTTTCTCCATCATTCTCTTTCGCTACCATTTAATTGCTATCGTTTTCTTCTGTCTTTCTCTCTTTTTTGGTTATTTGTTTTACCCTGGTGCTTGTTTCTTTTGTCTTTGTCACATCCTTTGATTTTTTTTATTGGTTATTCTACTTCATCACTCAACCTCTCTTTTCTGTTGGTTGAACTTTTTGCTTTATTCTATTGTTCAGTCCCTCCAGCACTCCATCTGCTCCTGTCTCTTTCATTAACTTGGTCTGTTTCTTTTTCTTTCTTTCGAATCTAAATTCGATATAATTTAGTTACATTTATTAGACAGAAATTTACAGAAGTTTAAATTACAGATCTAAATAAAAATATTAAGAAATGTACTTAATACGATTTACGATTTGCTCCTTATGAGCAAGCCGGAGGCAATGGAAACGAAGGCAGGAAGGAAAAGTCCCTGACATGACATGAGTAAGAAACCTGAAGAGGGACACAGAAAAAAGAGAGAGGGGGGGTGAGGGAGCAGGAGACAGGGAAAGAGAGAGCGAGAGATAGAAACACATCATTAAGTATGCTCATTGTCATTTAATGAATAAGGTCAACATAGACCTGAAATAAGGGCTCCCTGGGCAACCAGTCACTTCACCGCCACAAACCTAAGTGAGCATGTGAGAGTAGCAGAAGACAGCTTCCAAACATAGTAGTTCTGCATAACGCTCTATCCTCCATGTATCCCCACATCTGCTCCTTTGTCTAAGCAAAAACTATTCACAAAAATACTGATTAAAAAAAAAAAGAAAGTCCTCAACCCAGACGTAAACACAGACACTGTGTCTGATTCCTGAACTCTAGTGCGAATGCTATTTCATAACTGTGGGCTGTGTAAGAAAAAAACTCTGCTTTTACTATATGAGGTACCAACAAATAGCCTGGACTTTTCATCAAAGTAGGTGTGACGTGTTGTAAAACTCAAGCAGTTCACTCAGGTAATGTCGTGCATGACCATTCAGTGCTTTGTCGGTCAGTAGGAGTATTTTAAAATCAGTGCAACATTTCACTGAGAGCCAGTGCAGTGTGAATAAGACAGGGGTGATGTTCTATTATACTTTGGTTCTAGTAAGGACTGGAATAAATGGAGCTTCTTTATGTACCTAGTGAAACATCCAAACCATAAGGCATTACAATAATCTAACAAAAAGGATGAACAAGTTCGTGTACTGACATTATATTTCTTGTTTTACCAATATTTCTGAGATCCAAAAAAGAAAACTTTTATATATTAGCAATAAAAGTTTAATATTATTATAACAATATAAGCAATATTAACTACATGGGCCTTATAAGAAAGACTGGAATCAATAATGACACCAAAGTCTTTTACTGCTGAACATGATAATCAGATGTGATCAGAAAGCTTTTAGATGCATGTGGTACTTGTAACACTAGTACATCTGTCTTATCAGAATTAAGTAGGAGAAAGCATGCAAAGTCTGATGGGCTTTACATATTCCTCCTGTTTATTCCTCATGTTGTGTCTCTCTTCCGGCTTTGCTAAAACATGTTTTCAGCATAACATTGTAAACTAATTCCATGCTTACAAATTATGTTGCCCAGAGGAAGCATGCAGAGAGAGAGAAAAAAATCATTGAGCCTAAAACAGAACCTTGTGGAACACCAAATTTTACTTTAAAACTCACCATTTGTATCTATGAAGTAATAACAATCAGTCAAATAAGACCTAAACCAAGAGAAGACCTTTCCTCTAACTTCTACAACATTTGCTAAGCTATAAAGAATAATAAAATGATCTATGGTGTTGAAAGCTGCACTAAGTCAAGCAAGAAGACACAACATTGATCAGGGGCCAGTAGTATGTAATTTACCACTTTAACCAGCGCTGTCTCTATGATGAGGCCTAAAACATTTGATGAGGCGTGACGTTTTATGAATATTATTCAGAATCAGAATTGGATTTTATAATAATAATAATACTTCTAATAATAATAATAATAATAATAGCACATTTTATTTATATAGGCGCCTTTCTGGTCACCCAAGGTCGCCATCCAGATCAAACAATAAAAAACGAAACGGTAAAACAAGATACCATTGATAACAGAGATAACATTGAATAGTATTCATAACAAAAATTTAATGAAAAGAGACAGCGTCATAATTTAAGATATTTAAAAACAAATGACTATTTAGAAGGAGGTTTAAATAGAGGTTTAAAACATTTATGATTTGAGATTTCAGTGCAGACTTACATCTTGCAGAATAAGTGTTTCTGAATAAATAGGTCTTAAGTCGAGTTGTGAATTTTAATCACCAGGCTTTTGACCTGAGAAGAGGGTGAAACTGAGTGACCATCGATGCAGAGTGAGAAGTACTGTGCTGTTTGTGGCTCTCAAAGTCTCAAAGTGGGTTCTTAGAGGTGTTGGGTTTGAAAAGTGTTTATGAGATTATACAATATGTTTAAAAAAAGCATGTAGGCAAACTATTTCAATACAAAATTGATAAATTTTATTTTGCTAGCTATAATCATATCTCTTTTACTATACTCAGCAAAAAAAGAAACGTTCTGACTTTTTACTGTTTTTACTTTCAGTAAACTTAATGTGTAAATATTTGTATGAACACTAAAAGAGTCAACACCATAAGACATAAAGTAAAAATGTTTCCCAATGTGTCCCTGAATGAAGGGAGGCTCAAAATCAGTCAGTACCAGTCAGTATCTGGTGGCCACCAGCTGCTTGAAGTACTGCAGTGCATCTCCTCCTCATGGACTGGACCAGATTTGTCAGTTCTTGCTGTGAGGTGGAGGGACTGTGTGTTCCTGGTGTGACTCGGGCAGTTGTTGTGGCCATCCTGTACCTGTCACGCAGGTGTGATATTCGGATGTACCCATCCTGTGCAGGTGTTGTTACATGTGGTCTTCCACTGCGAGGATGATCAGCTGTCCTTCCTGTCTCCCTGTAGTGCTGTCTTAGGCGTCTCACAGTGCGGACATGGCGATTTATTGCCCTATAGCCACATCAGCAGTCCTCATGCCCCCCTGCAGCATGCCTAATGCACGTTCACGCAGATGAGCAGCGACCCTGGGTGTCTTTCTTTGGGTGTTTTTCACAGTCGGTAGACAAGTCTCTTTAGTGTCCTGTGTTTTTAGAACTGTGACCTTAAATGCCTACTTTCTGTAAGCTGTTATGGTCTTAACGACCATTCCACAGGTGCATGTTAATTAATTGATTATGGTTAATTGAACATGCATGGAAAACATTGTTTAAACCCTTTACAATGAAGATCTGTAGTTATTTGGATTTTTACAATATTATTGTTGAAATACACAGTCCTGAAAAAGGTGCGTTTCTTTATTTGCTGAGTATATATACTGTATATATATATATATATATATATATATATATATATATATCAAAGTGTCTTGCGTTAAATTTAAAGTCAGATTTTTTTGTCCCCTGATATTTTCCTCAATTTTGTCATTGAAACCATCATGAAGTCACCACTACTTGTTGTTGTGCATGTGTCTTATTATAGGGTTATTTTGTTCTTTTCGATAAGGATGGAGAGATATGTTGACCCATCAGAACTACAAGCTTTTTTTTTTTTTTT
This sequence comes from Channallabes apus, assembly GCA_030522415.1. Lineage (NCBI taxonomy): Eukaryota > Metazoa > Chordata > Actinopteri > Siluriformes > Clariidae > Channallabes > Channallabes apus. Next base: position 37,891,275 of record CM060113.1, read on the forward strand.
TTATAGCTGATTAAACTCCTACAATTTACCATGGCTCTCCCACTCCTCTCCTCTCCTTATTTATTTATTGATTTACTTTTTTGCTTCTTTACTTATTTCTTTGTATTGTTGACTTGATTTCTTTTTTTTTTTTTGTTCCCTTTCTTTCTTTGTTCAATTTCTTTCTTTGTCTTGGTGTCTGTGTTCTCTGCACATTTATCTCGGCTCTATGTTCAATTCACTGTTACTCACATTCTACCTCTCTATACGTCTCTTTTCACTCAATACGTCTTTCTTTTGATGTTCTTTCTCTCTTTGTACCATTTCTGTCTTAAACTCCCTCACCCTTCATGTATTCCCCCTTACCTTTCTTTATTTCTGTCATTTTTCTTTTCTTTTCTTTTGTCTTTTCCTCCATTGCTCCATTCACCTTCCTGTTTCTTGTTTTCTGTATCTATTCCATCATTTGCTAACATTTATTTATATATTTATTTGTTTATGTTTTTTTTCTTTATTTTACTCTCCATCTCTCTCGCTCTCAATCTACCTGTCTACTCTCCATCTTCTCCTCATCTCATGTATATATATCGTTTCACCCCCTGCTTTTTTCTTCATCATTCTCTTGCCTCTGTCTTTATCTTTTTTTTCCCTGTACATCTCCTTCTTTGGCTTGGTTTGTCATTGTTTCTACTCTGACTGTCTCGCTCTCTCTCTCTCTCACTCCATCTCGCAGTCGTGCCGCTCCCTCGGCCGAGTTCTCCGTGGACAGATCCCGTCACCTCATGTCTTTTTTGACCATGCTCGGCCCGAGTCCTGACTGGAACGTTGGCCTGAGCGCTGAGGATCTGTGCACGGCTGAGTGCGGCTGGGTGCAGAGACTCACTAAAGACCTGCTCCCGTGGGACGCCGGAACAGACAGTGGACACAGCTATGAGGTCAGTCTTGCTTCCGTCCACCACGTTCACAAAAAAAAAGCGAATGGACTTTTCTCCAATCCTTTTCAACGTGCAGTACAGATACTGTATGTGGAGTCCTAAAGGGCTTACTCACTATATATGCTCACTTCATAGGGTATAACATAAGGGCCCTGGATTGAACTAAGCAAAATGACCCTTCCATTGGATAATTACTGCAGTGATTAATATTATTTAACCCTAACTGATGTAGCGTCTCAATTCTTAAACAACCATGTTAGAAAATATATCATGTGGTCATGGCAAAGATGTTACTCTGTTTCAGAAAGGTCAAATTATTGTCTTGCATCAGGAAAATGAAAAAAGCTAATTAGATTGTTGGAACTATTGAAATTGGGTTGAGAACTGTAAAAAACATTATTAAAATCTGGAAGGATAGCACTGAAACATCATCTTCAAGGAAGAAATGTGGTCATCGGAAAAACATCCTGATGGGAGATCACTTAAATGCTTAGTTAATTCAAATAAAATAAAAAAACAGTGGTAAAACTCCTGGCTATGTTTAATAGTGAAAGTAACAGCATTTCCACTCACACAATACACAGAAACCTCAAGGGATTGGGACTAAACAGGGCCCGGTTTCTCGATAACGCACACTATTCGCGCGCTAAGAAGACTCTTAAGATATATCTTACGTTAAGTGATAACTTTTCTAAGTGTATTTCTCGAACTGCCTCTTAGGAGTCTTCTTAAGTCGCTGCCTCTTACGTCCGACGTTACGCGGCGCTGTCTACAGTGAAGGTCCTGAATTAGCGGACATCGGTGGCTCAGGAATCGATTTTTGACTCCTTTTTCATGACAGCGTTAAGAAAGACGGCACTTCTATGCAAATTAAACATTGCACTAAATTCTTTTAATAGCGTTTATTTCGACATGGGTTAACTTAACAATAATATGCCATAATAGACAAATATATAAATTAAGTCACCAAACTGTCGCTAATATTTTCATGTAACCTTTGGCGGTGAAACGAACCGGGTATCCAATCATAGTTGATGGACAAACAGCTGATAACACTCTTCACCAGCTTCAGAAACAATGTGAAGTGTCAGTTGTTGGGGTTGTATAGCGCACTTATGGAATGAATACGATGAGATGACAGAGTGGAGGTTTAATACCCCTATCTCACCTACGCGGGGCAGTAAGTGCGGTTCATTATGATTCGGCGCGAGTTTTGGTGCTGTTATTACGTTTCCATTTTACCACGCAAAAAAAATAAACATGTTTAACATGCGGAAGCTCGCGGACCTTGCAGATCTTCGCTGACCGTCGGGCGCCGGTCACTCGAGGCGGATCACGGTGTCTAATACCCCTCTCTCACCTGTGTGGCCTGACTCATCTCCGTGAGCTGCCGCGATTGCCCACGACGTTCCTTTAACGTTCCGCAAAGTTCTTCAAGGTCTGCAAGCTTCCGCGAGGAGCAGCAAAAAATTAAACGTTGAATTTTTCACACGGAAAGATGGAAACGTAATCACAGCGCAAAAACTCGGGGTGAATCATGATCAAGCCTACGGCCACAGCGCGAGCCCGCGCAGGTGAGATAGGGGTATAACACACCGCATCTCACAGCGAGTCAAACCGCATAAGTGAATACAGTAGGGGTATTAAACATTACAGTCACCCCGAAAAATGAATGGATGCGGGGTTTGAAACTCCCAAGGTTATTTTCTCATTAAACTAAATCAAATTTCATAAAAATAAAGCGTGTTAAATGAAAAACCCATAAAGTCATGGATAATGGCTAATGATCAATGAAACATATTTTAAACAAAAAGCATCGAGCAGCTGGACATCGGGACGGGGAGTGTACAGTAAGTACAGTAAGTACGACGCGTTGGTCTGGCAGGTCTGAGCAGCTCAAGAAGCTCCATAATCTGTTGCCTTGGAAAGCAAAACTTTTAATTATTTATTTATTTATTTTTAATAACGACCACGGGGAAAATATGAAAAGGGCTGAAGTTTTATCTAAAGGAAAAATGTACATGACCCACACGGCTCCACGGACCGCGCCGTCTTCAGTTTAACACAACACCACGCTGTATCGCTGCCTAATTGTTCGCCACCTGTTTAATATTAATAGTGATTGGCAATTTTAATGCGTTAGTCACATTATGAAATAGGCTAATTAAAAGTCACTCTATTAGTTCTGATTTCAAATAAAATAAAATTCTTAAACAGGTCTACAGTATATTCCATCATTAATACGACTTTGATAACGTGCCATAATGTGTTTGCATACACCGCTGGTTTATAAAGACTGCTGCTCAGTGGCGGCGACTAGCGTCTAGAGCTGAAACTACGCTAAGTATGAGTTACGGTTGGTCCAGACCAACCTTACGAACGTGTGACTTAGCTAAGAGATACTTAGCGTAAGAACGTTTCGGGAAATGCGCCATAACGTTAAGAGAGAGGTTAAGGTACAACTTAAGAACGTCTTAGCGATAAGAAGCTTTCGAGAAACCGGGCCCAGCTGCGTAGCCTGAAGAAAAAACACATCAGAAACGAAGGCTTCAGTTTTCGATGAAGCATAAAGATTGGACTGTAGAACGTTAGAGGAAGGTCATCTGATCTGATGAGTCCAGATTTACCTTGGTCCAGAATGAGGGGGGAACCTTGCTTAGGGTTTAATACAGGGGTCTCCAAATCCAGTCCTGGAGGGCCAATGACCAGCACAAACACACCCACTTCACCAACGCCTAAACACACCCACTTCAGAAACGCCTAAGCACACCCACTGAACCTAGTAATTAACAGATTAGTTAAATCAGCTGTGTTTGAGAAGAAGAATCACCAAACTGTGTTGGACACTGGCCCTCCAGGCCTGGATTTGGAGTCCCCTGATCTAATCTGTAAACCTGTGGATGCAGTTGTAATTATCTGGAGTTGCTCCAGTTGGTCTAGGTCTAGGATCATCAACGTTATGTGCCCCCCAAAAATGAGGTCACCTGAATGTAGGGAATAACCAGGTTTTTCCATCAGTGGATTTGTTCTTCCCTGATGGCGCGATCATATTCCAAGATGATGATGATGATGCAAGTGTGGTTCAGTGAGCATGAGACGTCATTGTCCCACATGGACTGGCCACCAGAGAGTCCAGACCTTAACTGCACTGAGGATGTTTGGGATGTTCTGGGGAAGGCGTTACGGAGTGGTCCGACTCTCCCATCATCAATACGAGATCTTAGAGAGAAATTAATGGATGGAAATAAATGTTGTGACATTGCATGAGCTTTTCAAAATGATACCAAGGCTGTAATCAAAGCAAAAGGCTCTTCATTTAATTATTAGAGTGTGAGACCTTTTTGTATGTTTGATTAGAAAATGGATAAATTAGGAAAAATAAGTGTTGACAATAAATTTACAAAATGTGTTTTGAAAGAGTAGAGCATTCAAGTATGTAAATATTATTTTTAAAAAACGTGATTAGTATTCCACCAGCATGCACGCACTACTAAATATACAAAGCACAGATTTTAATGTAATCACATAAACAGGTGTAGAAGCAATGTTTTGTATGCCGTTATTGCAGTTTTACAATGATCCATTAGTAATCATCAAATCAAGCAGTCAACATTATGACAGATTAATATGTTTATAATGACCAAGGTGCAGGTGTATTGTTTCGTAACACGCCTGCTGAGTTGCTTTGCGTTTTCTTTTTGTTTATCGCTCATGAATATGTACGCCCAGCAGGAATGAAATGGAAGGTGAGAGAAGGAAATGGAGAGGACGTGAATGACATTAAAAGACGAGAGCGTGAGGAGTGGGAGAGTGCAGGCAGAGATAAACAGATAGTAGGTAAATAAGCTGTAAGGTCTGTTTGTGTTACTTAGAAGCTTTTACTTTGTTTAAATGTCAGCGCTTTAAAGGTGCACGCGGATGTGGTGCGACGTCCCTGACGATGCCCCCTGCTGGTAAACCGAAAGCAGTGTCCTTCCCGCACGAACACACTTATAGCCTGTGCAATATCAATTCCATGGGGTTTTTTACGTTTTTTTTTTAATTTTTTTTTAAGAAACTTGATGGAAACTGTTTGTGAAAACTTCAGCAAACAAGAACAGTTGGCGTTTGATTTTTACCCCTCTGTGAAGTCGCTAGTGCGAAACGACTGGAGCGAACAGGTGACTCTCGGGGCACGCTCGGAGGAAAGAAGCGCAATAAATCACTCAGAGAAGAAATATTACGCAGAGAATGAACGATGCAGATGGAAATGAAAGGTGGGAGCCCCTGGCAGATGGCATTCAGCAATGACTCATTCTTTTTTCTCTTCTGTCTCTCTCTCTTTCTCTCTCTATCGCTCTGTTTTTTAGTCCCCCAACAAACCAACAGTTCCTCAGGAGCGGATCCGGCCCCTGACCAGCCTCGATCACCCACAGAGCCCCTTCTATGACCCTTCAGGAGGCCCGATAACACCCTTGGCCCGATTGCTGGTGGAGAGGATAGCCAGGAAGGTGGTTACCTTATTGTCATTAAGATGAAGCCTCTACTACTGTGTGTGTGTGTGTGTGTGTGTTTTTTTTTTTTTTTTAATGGTGGATCAGATGTTATATTAAGTGAAACTGATTTAAATTAGATTTTGAAAAAAAAAAATTTTTTTGGAACTGTAATAAAGATGCTTGATTAAAATACGAGGGTGAATCAAAAATCATCTGCAACTCTGGCTGTAAAATCTATATATTTTTTCATTACCTTTCAGAAAAGATACTTTTTCTTGCTTTTTGATAGACTTTTGGCGCTTTTCCACTGCATAGTACGGCACGACACGGTTCAGTTCAACTCACTTTTGGGGGGTTTTCCACTGGGAACAGTACCTGGTACCTGGTCCTTTTTTTAGTACCACCTCAGCCGAGGTTCCGAGCGCGCCGAACCGTTACCAAAACGTGATGTGTAAACTCTGCTGGTCACTGATTGGCCGGAGAAAATCGTCATTACTGCGTCACTGAACTTGCGACACGAGACACAACAGAACCGCTATATTTAGAAACAGCCAGAGAAGGATCGCACGCACCTTTTTGTATTAACCAAAAATTTTCTTTGGCTGCCATCAGCCTCTTTTGAAACAAACTCCTTCCTCTCGCTGTTAAAAACATCCACATGCCGAGAATGAAGAACACCATGCCGTCGATATGCTCCATTGTTGTGTGTTTGTTTGTGGCGCGTTTACGATGATGTCACGGCAGTAGCGGCGCCGCGACTATAACGACACGTGAATAATCCCGCCCACGCTAAAGCGTTACTAAACTGCAGTGGAAGCGCAAACCGAGCCGAACTGAGCCGAACCGAAGTGAGCTGTACTGAACCGTGCTGTGCCGTACTATGCAGTGGAAAAGAGGCATTTGTTTGTCTGTCAACAAGCTTTCATATTCTCTTATTTTCAAAAATGTTTTACGCTGAGCTGCGAGCCACGAATGCACTGCTGTCTTCACTTCTTCATCAGAAGTGAATCTTCGCACTCGTAGGGCCGCTTTCAGGCGACCGAACAGGTGTAACTGCGATGGAGCGAGATCAGGACTATAGTGAGGATGCTTTAACACCTTAAAATGATGTTTTTGCAGAACTGTCGACAGTGTGGGCAGAAGTGTGCGGACGTGCATCATCATGCCAGATCACGACGCCCTTGGATATCAGTCCTCTGCGTTTCATCCAAAGTTTAGGCTTCATCTCTTCAACACTGTAAAGAGCACTGTTGATTGTTGAACCTTTTTCCTGATAATGTTCCAATTCTGGCCCTTGAGAATCCCAGACAATTTTAAACATTGATGAATTTTCCGGCTTTGAATTTTTTCTCGGTCGGCGATTGAGGATGTTTGCGTTCCGTACTCTGCAGTTTACTCTCGGACTCGTAGTGATGAATCCATGTGATGATTCCCTTTACCTTACTTAGATTATCAGTCCAAATTTAGTTTGAAGATATCCGAACGTTTCTGTTTATTCTCTTCCGTGAGTTGTTTTAGCACCAGGTAATTGTACACTGGTGCTGAAACCAGAACATTTTTGCTCGCACGGCAGTTTCAAATGAACTAAAGTAACATGTTCACACCTGCACAGCAGTGACTGGGGAGACAGCAGGCTTGAACGGAAAGCGCTGATCAAACAGTGCGACCAATAGAAGTCTTAATATAACCGGTGTGCCGATGATTTTGGACTCACTCTTCTATATTTATGCTCTACTGTAGGTTTGCGTTGGAACAGATTTTTATATCAAAGTTTTTGTTCACCCCTTGTTTTAATGCTCATTTTTTTCAGACTCAGACTCAAAATCACTTTAAAGCTCTGTAAAGAAAACTCCCCGCGCTTATTGTATTTCCATCCGGGTTCTCCGGTTTCCTCCCACCATCCAAAGTCATGCATGTAGGCTGGTTAACGTTTCCAAATTGCCCGTAGTGTCTGATTGGGCATGTGCTTGTGTGTGCTCTGCAATAAGTTGGCACTCCATCTAGCGTGTCCCCCTCCTTGTGCACTTGTGAGTTTCCTGGTACAGGCTGCCATCAGTGGTGCTAGTGTTTGCCAGTTGGCTCAAATATCAGTTATTTAGTGATGTATTATAATCTCGCAGACAGCATACGCTGTGACGCTTTTAAGTTTTGAATTAGTGCGGCTCGAATGTACGTCTAGTGTTGCAGTTCACATTTGTCAGTAGAGTGAGACAGCAATGTCCTTCAGGTTTCTCTAAGTGTTATTCTTCATTCCTGTAAGGTGTTTATGATTTATATGTATATAAAAGAAAAAGATTTATATTTGATAAAAGGCTTTTATGTCCAACTTCAGAAGCTCTTGCAGAAATAGAGTGTAAAACGCTGCTGTTGAATGAGGGAGAGACAATAGGGGAGATACTGTATTAGGAAGAATGCAGAAGTGTGTACAGTATGTTCAAGGTTGATTATCATGAGATAGCTTTGCAGAAAGACAGTTTCAGGGGAGGTTTTTCTGGTACAGGTATAATGCCTGATACTGGATCTAATGCTATGTAATGTAATCTAATATTTACTCTTGTATACTTGTCTGTATTAGTTATTAATAGAATTGGCGCATATAACTATTAATTATGTTCAAATGTTTAAAATCGTACAAAAAAACTCCATAAGTGTGTGCAAATTTTGCCTGTAATATTGTCTGTAGTTGTTGTTGTGGGAAAAAGAATTCCCATGTTTTGGGATTTTTTTTTTCCCCCCTTTTTTTTCGCGATTGCTAAAGCATTGAGTCATTTTTCGTGCGCATTAGCGTGAGCAGCTGCACCCTGTTGCATGCCGATGGAGTCCGCTGGACCTGCTGAGTCACGCACAGTTCATTTGTTCTAGAAAGTTCAACCATAAGGCAGAACATCAACATCTGAAAATCATACTGGTATTACTCACAAATGCAAAAAGTACAAAACGAGGCGTTAGGCCGTTCCGGGCATGCTTACGCTTCTCTTCCCAGCTACTCTTTTTCAGATCTGGAGCTGAGCACGTACAGATGTTCCGCGTCTGCGTCACCGCTGGGACGAGTGCTGGCACTCGGAAAGGTTTCGGAACGGGGATGAGGCTTTTACGGCTCACAGAAAGATCTGCTCTTGTTTATCAATCTAATGATGATCTTGTGTGTTCCTCAAATCCTCAGGGAGAGCAGTGCAGCACGGTTCCTGACACGGTGGACGATATCGTGACTGAGATAACGACTCGGCTGCCTGACGATGGTGCGTAGAGCCTCACTTGCTTATCTCCGTTCCCATAGTTCCTGGACAGTTTAATTAACAAGACAAGCTAGCAGGATTCCTTGTGTAAACCTCCGGAGGTGTCTCTCGCCGCGATAAGCTCCTGCAACCAGCGGTGATTTATGATCAGGAACGGCTCCGGCGCTAATTTGCAGGCCTTGTATATTAGATGCCGTCGCTGTCTGGATGATTCAGCTGTTCGGAACAGAGGGATCAAAGAACGAAAGTTCGTTTGTTAAGGCCTTTTAGAAACTTTTCTAAATACCACCTTGAGGTTCTGTCAGCTAATTGGAGAAAACAAAAGCGAAGATTGGTGAGCATCCTAGACAACTTGCACCTAATAGATGGACCAGGATTGTACCTCACTGACACATGCAGGTTTAATAGGCTAAAGTTTCCCCACGAGGAATGAGATATTACTCAACAAGCTTTTATGTGTGTCATTAGGGAGTTTAAGCATTGACAGCTACAGTGACTGTACACTGCTATTCTGTGCATATGGAAATTTTACCAGCTGCTTCCTGTCCCTTCTATAAAAAAAAATAAAAAATTATCTTTTTTATTTTGTGAATACAGTCCGTACAAAAAGCATTTTTTGTCATATACATCATCATCATCATCATCATATATCCCAGCTCGGTCAGAAGGGTTAAGGGCCTTGCTTAAGGGCCCAACAGTGCCTGTGGAAATATCTTCTCATCAGTAAATCATAGACTTTATATTTTAATTATTTGCCTTTTCTTTAACCAAAGAGGTGCAACCTCTTTTTTTTTTTTTTTTTTTTTTTGTCATGCAAAAAGAATTTTTCTCCTGTCCAATTAAAACTTTATTTGCGTGATTTCATCTCATCATTTTATGCTTGACATTAATTTATCATATCAGGAGTTATCCATTATTTGCATAATTTATTTTGTTTTGTCTTTCAAATTCCATGAGCATTGGATGCAGTTCCTGTCCTAAGCTCGGATAAAAGTGGAGGGTTGGGTCACGAACACTGTTTGGTGTAAAACTTTACAAAGTAGATTTCTTAAAATAATTACTTTTTTGATGGAACCGCGTAGGTTACAGTAATCTAACGCGTTAGGTCCACCATTTACAGTGTCTTGCAAAAGTATTCGGCCCCCTTGAACCTTTCCACATTTTGTCACATTACAGCCACAAACATGAATCAATTTTATTGGAATTCCACGTGAAAGACCAATACAAAGTGGTGTACACTTGAGAAGTGGAACGAAAATCATACATGATTCCAAACATTTTTTTTACAAATAAATAACTGCAAAGTGGGGTGTGCGTAATTATTCAGCCCCCTGAGTCAATACTTTGTAGAACCACTTTTTGCTGCACCTACAGCTGCCAGTCTTTTAGGGTATGTCTCTACCAGCTTTGCACATCTAGAGACTGAAATCCTCGCCACTGTACAGTATGTAGACAGTTATTTAGTTATATTTTAAAAATGTAATCCGTTATTCAGACAATTTATGTAATCTGTGATCCAGACAGCAATCATTCCATTAGTGTGTCATCCTACTGTACAAGGCTCATCCCCGATAACCCGCCCCCCTCTGTTAGTCCTGCTGTTATACCCCTATCTCACCGATACGGTTTGACTCGCGGCGAGAAGCGGTGTTAGGCTCTGTACCTAATTTATTGTCAAACAAAAGCATTGTTCTGTTCATGTGCTGATTTAATAAATTCAATTAAGAATCAATAAAAAATGATTAGTGATGTATCTTTGCATAAACAGGCTGTTAAACCACCAGGCTATTTTACTGTACAGGCAGGTTTTAAGTTTGCTGACATCGCTCAAGACGAAATTGAAGTTAAATCATAATATAAATGAAAGCAAAGGGATCTCTAGAAGCTACAACTCAGGTTCAATCCCACAATCATTTTTTAAAAATGTATTTCATGCTGTTTCTCTCTTAGAAAAAAAAAAAAAAAAAAAAAACAGGAGCAAAAAATTTAAACCTTAAATTTCTTTCGATTTCCTTCCCTGTCTCATTCTCATTTCAAGTCCCTGTATCCATTCCTACAACTGTGAGTGCTTTAAGTCCCTAATGCTGCAAGCGTGGAAACTGACACGAAGCCGCATCAGCAGGATCGAAATGAGGGGAAATAAAATAGGCCTGAGACAAAACCCCATGCTGGCACAGGCCAGATTTGATTCTGCTCTCATCGGAGTACAACACATTTTTTTTCTGATATTGGAAAAAGCTCACTGTAATTGAAAAATAAATAAATAACTTTTATAGCCAACTGCATATAACAGTAGTATGTTTAGTGTAAATGACATTTATGTCTTTCGAGTAACACCAGAATATTTACTGCTCATTAACCAAATGGCAAAATGCCTACAGCCAGGATAGTTTTGTACTTTTTATTTTTACTACAGAGCTTAAATCAGGGGAGGAATGGTGGCTTAGTGGTTCGCAATGTCGCCTTGCACTTCCAGGTTTGATTCCTGCCTCACTTTAAGTTATCTACATCTATAAATAAGAATTATCTTCTCTGTCTGTCCCCTCCACAGGAGACAGCACTCCAGAGACGTGTATATACTCGAACTGGTCTCCGTGGTCAGCATGCAGCTCATCCACGTGTGCAAAAGGTCTGCGCATGAGACAGAGGATGTTGAAGGCTCAGCTTGACCCCCTTGTGCCGTGCCCTCAAACACAGGACTTCGAGCCCTGCATGGCACCTGGCTGTAGTGAAGAGGGTGAGTGCAGGTTAAACAAAGACACACACACATACACACACACACTCATACAAAAGCACACAGACAGACAAGTGGTGTTTACAGCAGGAAATCCAAGTGTGTAATGCTGAGTCATCTTCATACACCACACTCTTATGTACAAAAGGAGAGAGGAGGAGAAGTAACAAAAGAAATGTAATATTTTAATCATTGCTTTAATCAATGCAACTCAGAAATTCATGTAGATATTTAAAATGTTCCATTTGTCAAGACTAACCAATAATACAGTATAATTTAAACAATTTAACAGCAAAACTCAGTTTTTGCAGTTTTAAGAATAAATTAAGCAAGAAGTATTAGAAACTGTTAGAGAATATTTATGTATGTTTTCTTTTAGACACAATGTTGTTAGAAGCACAAATGGCAATTTTTATTTTTTAAAAATTTAATCCAAACTCATGCTTTGCAACAAGAAAAATAAAGTCTTTAGCTGCACACAAAATCTTTTTAATTACAACTAAGGCATCTCTTAAGTGATATAACATTCTCTCTGTGCTTAATTTTCATTTGAAGATATTGCCGCAAGTGGATTAAAGCTCCAGCAAAACCAGTGCAAATGGTAGCAGAAGCATAAAAAGCTAAAAGTTTTACCTACTATATTAATGTGAAAATCAATCATTGCATTACAGTACATTACATTGCATGACAGTATCCTGCACAGATTTATTAATTATACAACATGGTGTTAGCACAAAATTCAAGTCATGTAATGTCCTGTTAAACAGAACATATTTTATAAGTTAAGTGATACCTACCTGTAGTCCATTAATACTGGGGTAACTGCAATGACAGTAACACCAGTGTGTAAGCAATTAGTGTAAACATGCTTTTTCTTGGCTACAGCTTTCTCCAAACATCATGAGACATTTAGTTCACTCACTGCTGTCACAATTTTGCCAAGCAACTTGACAGAAGGAGGCAATTGTGATTGGCTTTTCCATGTCCATGTTCCATGAATAAATCATGGCCGTTCAAAGCTTCTGTAAAAGTCTGAAAATGTTGTTTATTGCATTTTGCTGTCAAACTGTTAATTTATATCGATATTTTTTTTTATTACATTAGGAAAATCGTATTAGAGAATAGAAGTATTTTTACCAGTGGTCCTAGACTTTTGGATCCCACTTGTCTTGTCCAAGGGGCAACCTCTGGTTTTGAAAAATGAGTCCAACATGGCAGTGTTCATACGGGCGTTAAAATCGAGCGTTTTTCTGCCGTTCGTGGCGTCCGGTCAGCGCGGATGAAGCAACGAGAGTTTTCTACACACGGGCTTTGGTGACGTGCGTTTGTCCGGCTGCGTGTTCATACGTTGCATGCAGCTTTTTCTTAGCGTTTAAATCCCAACGAACGCAAGGAAACCGCGTCTAGTTCGTTTTCTCCGCGTCCATTTTACGCTTCGGAGGACCGGATATATCCCATGATCCTACTTACTATACATAGGGAAATGCGGGAAAAAAGCAAAAATAAAATGCTTAAAAAATAAATCTTGCACGGAAATGTTCACATTTCTTCATAAACCACAAAAAACTTCCTTTAATCTGACGTTGTGCAGTCAGTGGGTGAACCCAGTAGCGGCGGTGAATTTTTTCTCTCCCTACGTCGCCATATTATTTTTTAAATATTTTTTATATATTATATAAAAATATAATAATTTAATTAGAATTTTTAAAACAAGAAGATTATTGTCTAATATAGCAAAATGGTCATTATTAAAAGGAGGCACCTCAAATTAAACGACAAGGGCTTTCATATCCAGTTCCCGACACACTGCCCCCACACTGCCCCCTACAATTTGGGCTGCAGGCTGTCGTTAGACAGAGACAAATGAACGCCAGTGTAGAAGTCAATCGAGCACCTCTACAAAACATAACATAAACGTCTAGGACTTTCAGAGCGCGTTCGTTTATCCAAAAATGTAATGCCCGTGTGAACAAGGCCTAACAAAGTATTCAAGTAACCTCGAATGACTACTAAGAGCTGGCTCAAACCCCATTAAAATCCCCAACTTTACAATGTTAAACCTATGTTTGTAGACTGGTACAAAAATCATATTTGTCTCAATAGCTAGAATTCCTATTCAGGACAACTACTGTATACAGGGTGAATTCTTTTGTAACTCATCATGTAACCTTATATTAAACCATAAAATTATGCATAATTATGGGTATGACCAATTGAGTGATAGCTCAAACCGCTAGCTAACTGCTATGTGTGGTTATAATGAAATCGTTATAGTTTAATTTAGCACAAGAAATATAGGAGTTGACACAGGATGACGTGTTGGGTACGGATGACTTCAATTAACTAAGAGTACCATTAGCATATAAACTACCATGGACCATCTTAGGATTTTAGCTAAGTTTAAGCTAAGCTAAGTAACTGAGGTATGTTGATGCATTCCATTCAACAGGTGCTGTTCGTTCTGCACATTTGCCCATTTATGGATTAACAGGGGTTTAGTCGGAGTTCAGCTTCTGCCAACATATGGCGCTTTTCCACTGCATAGTGCGGCACGACACGGTTCAGTTCAGCTCACTGTTGGGGGGTTTTCCACTGGGAACAGTACCTGGTACCTGGTCCTTTTTTAGTACCACCTCAGCCGAGGTTCCAAGTGCTCCGAACCGTTAGTAAAACGTGACGTGTAAACTCCGCTGGTCACTGATTGGCCGGAGAAAATCGTCATTACAGCGTCACTGAACTTGCGACACGAGACACAACAGAACCGCTATATTTAGAACAGACAGAGAAGGATCGGACGCACCTTTTTGTACTCCTTCGTCTCGCTGTTAAAAACATCCACATGCCGAGAATGAAGAACACCATGCCGTCGATATGCTCCATTGTTGTGTGTTTGTTTGTGGCGCGTTTATGATGATGTCACGGCAGTAGCGGCGCTGCAACTATAACGACACGTGAATAATCCCGCCCACTCTAAAGCGTTACTAAACTGCAGTGGAAGCGCAAACCGAGCCGAACCGAAGTGAACTGTACTGAACCGTGCTGTGCCGTACTATGCAGTGGAAAAGAGGCAATAGAAACTACCAGAGCTCCCACAGTTGAACTTCAAAACCGCTCTTCAGAAAACCTATACATGATGTAACAGAACGTTTGTCAAGTTATTTTTATACCATCTATGGTCTTATCTGGGTAAAATTACAAAAGTTTGTTGTTCTATTGTCACATTGGTTAGCAGTTTCTTTCATTACACGCTATGCTATTTAACCTCCTGATATTTAAAGCAGTGACCCTTGTGTCCATCTTTACTCGTTGAAACCAAAGCAAGCAGCACTTCATTCTGTCTGTCTCGTAATTTGTATACTGTTAAACAGGTTACCTTCTAAGACTTTTCCGCGAATACTGACATCAGCATCATTCTCTTTATCATCCTATAGACCTCTAACTAGCTGAGATGAATTTCTGTCTTACTCCAAGTCAACTACATTATTCACTTGCAATGCACGCTAGTAAAAGTAAAGTAAAAAACTCTTCTATTCATTATATGCCTGGGAAATATTGATTGAGGAAAAAAGCTTTTGCTCTTTAGTTTTTTTTAGTGAACAGCAAAACCTGATCATTAGCATAAATTCTTTTGAGATTGCTCGTATTAAATACCATCAGTTAATAGATAACCGCACTCACAATGTGCAAACGCGTATATTTGGTACAGGGCTGAAATACGTCTGATTTGTGTCACTTGAAGCCGCGCGCAAAACATCTTAGCTGAAGGTGAAGTGGATCCGTAATCAGAGTTGAGAATGCGAAAAGAAATTTAGCCTGAATGAAATCTAACGAAGGATTCTGGTTAGAGCAAAGTGCTGACATCAGGTTTAGCGTGTATCATCTTCTCATCGCAGTCTCTTCAAAGTGTGTACTGTGTTGTACCGAATATCTCAGAGTACACAAAAAGACGAGAGCGAGACGAGTGGAGGGTAGAAGAGAGAAATAGAGAATTATTATTTTTTTGCTGAAGTGCTTTGACAGGTGAAAATAAAAAAAGTTGAGAAATAAAGTATGAACAAATTGAGAATAAATAAAAAAAAGCTTTTTCCATGGGTGTAACTTTAGATTGGATTCTTACTGTTTGAAATGAAGATATCAAAATCTCTGAGTCAATCTTCTTTTACTAATGTGTTTGTGGAGAAAACTTTAAATCGAGTTGCTCTTCTTGTACAGATGCAAAGATGTCAAAAGGTTTTACGGAAGTAGAATTTTGTCACCTTTAGATTTGGAACATATGCTATAAATTTCAGTCTACTTTTTTTTTTCCCTGAGGTTAAAAGTATAAAAAGTTTCTGATGTGTTATGGATTCAGGCAATCTCTTCTGATCTTGAGTGTTGTCAGTAAGTTGTGGATTATCCACCCACACTAGTGCAGAGAATTGATTTCCTTCTGGTGAACAAAGAAACTCTGAACCTGTTTATAGGAATGGTGTATGGTATATTTTCACCTTAGCAGAATGACCCTTCGGCCAGAGATACAGCATACGACGGTATGGACCACGTTAATGCAGTCGGGTGTATTTCAGTTTGTGTAGCGGCTTTTCTGTGGAGATAATATAAGATAGCTGCTGAATTGAGAAAAGCAAAGCTGATTGCAGAATCAGATGGGAATTGTTCGATTTTACGGAGGCGAATTAACAGATTTAATAATAGTAGACTTGTCAGAAAGCCTCAATGGAAATTAGTACGAATGAGAATATCATTATATTCATTAATTCATTCTTTCATCTCCTATACAGTACTACTTATCCTGATACAGGGTTGCGTGGGCCTGGAGACTATCCCAGGAGACTTTGGACACACACGAGGCACGGGGACACCCTGGACAGGGCGGAAATCCATAAGGGGCGAAAATCATTACAGTTAATACTTTAACATTTTGTTATATTCAAATAAAGCTAAATTGTACCCTCCAAGGCAGCATGGTGGATTAATGGTCCCAAGTCCTCGGTTCGATTCCCACCTCGGTGTTTGTGTGCATGAAGTTTGCATGTTCTACAGTACCTGTGCTTGGTGGATTTCCTCCGGGTACTTTCGGTTTCCTTCCACAGTCCAAAAGACATGTGGATTAGGATAATTGGTGACCCCAAATTGCCTGTAGTGTGTGTACTGTATGTGTGTGCCCTGCAATGGATTGGCACTCCGTCCAGGGTGTACTCAAGCCTGGGATAGGCTGGGAGAGGCTCCAGGCCCCCCCGTGACCCTGTATGCAGGATAAAGCGATATAGACGATGAGTGAATGAGTATTCCTTCCAAAACACTCACACACATACACACACGCACACACAACCATTTTCATACACATTATGAGACTCATGATATCTATTCCCCAGGAAATTTAATTTCCAGGTTGTAATGCTAGAAAATCTGGCAACGTTCAATGAACTGAATACTAATTCAAAGTACTGTGCATGGAAGCTAGAACAAGCATTGTGCCAGAGACCAATATAATTTTTTTTCTGGGCAACATGTATTTTTGTTTAAATGTATGTATTAAAAGGAAATAAAATTTTGAGTTCAGGCTAAAATAGCGCCGTATTATCATACTAAATTGATTTTAAATTTCATTCATAAAAATTCAGGTAGTGGAAAATAAAGAGCTATTATAGGCAAGAAATACTTGTACACAAATTTCTTAACATACAGTATACAGTACCAACATCATGATACTGTGGTACTTAAGGACATACAGTATGAATGCCCCCGCCTCACAAAATTTTACCTTAAGAACGAAATTTGCCTCGACATAAGAAGCTTTTTTGGCATTTTAGGCAGGAACTGCGTTCAGGACTTGTTGAAATTATGAAATAATTAGCCAAAGTATTAGGAACTTACTGTATATTATGTATAAAGTCTTTAAAACAATTCACTAATCTTGTCAGCTTCATGTTAGCTAGTTGAAAATCCTTTCAAAATCATGTTATGCATCTGACTATTATTAAAAGACATTTACAAATGTGATGTTAGCAATCCTTTGGCAAAATGTCGCTTTGCTTAACCTGGTAATATGACCAGAAAATTCAATTAAAAATCTTAATACCTAGGAAACTAACATTTGTGGATCATTTTAGCTATCTTACTAGCATTAGCTATCATGCTTAGCAATCCTGTCAGGTTAGTTCATGTTAGCTAACTGACTATAGCATTAGAAGAGATTATTAGTCATTATGAGTTGAAAGTCTTCTCAGAAACCATGTTAATTTAATGTTAGCAATTTTTCAATATAGGGTTTGCTGTTTTTCCATGCAGAAATTTGCACATGCTAGCTAGCAGCTTAGCAGAGATTTTTACTAGAACAGTGATAATTTTACATATGCGTCCTGCGTACTGTATTTACACACACATAAATTAAAAAAAAAGAAAATAATAATAATAAAAATTAAAAAATACATTAAAAAAAGAAAAAGAAGAAATAAAAAGTATGTTTACTGTTTCCTACAAGAACTAAAGTAAAGCTGGCAGTAACACAACATAACCAGCTCTCTTATCTCCCGAGGTGGTTGTGTGGTTTTAAGCTGATGGAATGTACAGTAACAGTATTTTTGATTGGTCAATCTCCTAGTCGGCGGCGCAGTGGTGTAGTGGTTAGCACTGTCGCCTTGCACCTCCAGGGTCTGGGTTCGATTCCCCGGCCAGGCTCGATTCCCGTCTCTGTGTGCATGGAGTTTGCATGTTCTCCCCGTGCTTGGTGGGTTTCCTCCGAGTACTCCAGTTTCCTCCCACAGTCCAAAGATATGCAGGTTAGGCTAATTGGCGTTCCTAAATTGCCCGTAGTGTGTGTGTGAGTGTGTGTATGTGTGTGTGCCCTGCGATGGATTGGCTCCCTGTCCAGGGTGTACCCCGCCTAGTGCCCGAAGTCTTCTGGGATAGGCTCCAGGTCCCCCGCGACCCTGAACACAGGATTAAGTGATATAGAAAATGAATGAATGAATGAATATCCTAGTCTCCAGCCAATGAAATCGCTCTGCATGAAGGATTTGTTTTTGTTTACCTTCTCAGTTATTATGCCATAAAAGAGAAATTTATGCTGACACAAATCAACGAACAATCACTTCAGTTTATGGACAAAGTGATGAAAATAATAATTCTTTGGATTTATCTTCATCAACTGTCCTTGCTAACTTTCTCGGGACCCGTGGTGCTACAGTACAGTACGTCTTTATTAAATCTTGCACAAAATGCAAAAAAATAACCCAAGCAAAAACCCTTGCTTTGCTTGGCTTTCCTCTGATGTAATCAAGTTTTGAACGGCTCCCGGGCGTACGGACAACTTAGCCGGCATTCGATTCTGTTCAGTTCTGAAACAACCTTTATTTCTCTATATAATCCCCTGCTACACTAATGCATTTATCCCAGTGTTTCACTAGTGCTTGGATACCATCAAGGTAGAAACTTTTCTCAGGACGCCGGTGTCACGATCTCAGACTGCCTGCTTCATGTCTGAAACACTGGCCTCCCAGGAATTCTGTTAATTGCCCAAACATGTGCAAATGGCTTGGAGCAAGGTCAGGACTATACGGGCGGTTGTGGCAATAACTCCCAGCCGTGCTAGTGATGTTTTTGGATGATGATGTGTGCTGTTCCCACAAACAGGTTATCCACACTGTGCTTTATGCCTTTATGCCAATGTGGTTTTATGCCTTTATTCACAAGAAATTTTATTATAAGTCCTGGTTTGACTTGTGCGACCTTTGTATGAGTTTATTACAAATGATTCATAAATTCTGTTGTTAGACCTAGACATTCGCATATGCCTTCTAAGATGTTAAAGTCCCAGACCCATTTTGTTATTCTTAGTGCATCTTTGACTCTCACTGTCCTTTGACCGAGCTATTTGTCCACATTGTTTCAACTTCTCCTCTGTGTCCTGTTCCAGTCATTGCAGGCTTTAGTTTTCCCTCTGAAGCTCCCCATCGATTGACACTGCAAGCTGTGCTGCTTTGTTTTTTATTTAATGGTCCGTTAGCTGGTCATATTGATTCATGATGGGCATGACTGGCACTGGGGACAGTGGGGCTGCTACTGGAGTCCCTACATGGCAAGGCATTATTAATCTACATCTCTTATTAATGATTCTCTTAGTTGTGCTTCATTAATGCAGCTTGCCAGTCAGTCCCATGAGGCAACAGTATGGGGAAATCTATTGAGAATTGGCCAAAGTTCATTCATTCTGTGCGATGAGAAATCTATTTACAAGCTCTGGCTTTGGGGCTTTGAGAAAAGGCTCCACAGAGATAAGCTGGGTATGTTTTCTACAATGAAAAAAAGAAAGAAAGCTAAATAATTGATATGGTGTCCATCAGTGTGTTAGGAGTGCTTTGTCGTAATGCAGCTTACACTTGCACATTTTGAACGTCTTTGCTCCAGAGAAGAGAGTGGTGAAGTGCTGTTATTACAATATTACTCACATGTCCTAAAGCAGTTTTCAAATTACATAATCGTTTACCTTTACAATGAATCCTACAGCCGTATTAATATGGCGTAGAAAGTTGAGAGGTACAAGAAAATGTTATTCTATACTATCAAATGCATTTTCTCGACATACAGTATGATAAAACTGTAAAGTTGTGTCTGTATGATATTTTTGGAAAAAAAATTATTCAGGAGAATGTAAGTTGAGTAATAGAATTACTCAGTTTTTGTTTCTGCTTGTCTGTTTCTTTGTGCATGCATCATGTAAAAACTACTGAATTAATTTTACCGGGGTTTTCACAGGTGTATTTGGTAGAGCTTGAGGTAACATATAGGCTTTGTTGCATCGCATTCGGCCCACGGGAAAAGAAGATTTGCTAATTTGAAATTACATTCAAACAAGTACATTTTTAATACATGCTTAAACTGTAAGTGGGCAATTGAAATCTACTTAATAAACGTGATTTCACCTCTTCATTCCGTGCAGTTCACAACTAATTTTAGTTAATTTCAAATGACATCAACAGATGGCATTGTACATTTATTAAAATAAAATAAAAATGTGCTTATGAGTGTGCAATTCCAAGAGAAAAAGCACATCTAGAATAATACTATTTCTTTAGCAAGTTAGCATAGCAGGTTTGTCTGTTAATACTCCTCCTCTTTCTTCCAAACACACTCTTTCAGTGTCTATGTAAATGAGCTACTGCTTAGCCCCGCCCCTTAGAGAACAGCAGGTAGAAGCCAGGGAAGGGCTTAGTGAAAATCTAATTGGCTTGCTAAATTAAAAAATTGTAACAGAACAAAAAGCTCCTCTAAGGTGTGTGTGTGTGTGTGTGTGTGTGTGTGTTTTAACATCCCAGCTGAAATACCCATCAGATAAGGCATTATTAATATTAAGATTTTTTTTATATATATACAGTGGTGTGAAAAACTATTTGCCCCCCTCCTGATTCCTTATGCTTTTGCATGTTTGTCACACAAAATGTTTCTGATCATCAAACACATTTAACTATTAGTCAAAGATAACACAAGTAAACACAAAATGCAGTTTTTAAATGAGGGGTTTTATTATTTAGGGAGAAAAAAAAATCCAAACCTACATGGCCCTGTGTGAAAAAGTAATTGCCCCCTGAACCTAATAACTGGTTGGGCCACCCTTAGCAGCAATAACTGCAATCAAGCGTTTGCGATAACTTGCAACGAGTCTTCTACAGCGCTCTGGAGGAATTTTGACCCACTCATCTTTGCAGAATTGTTGTAATTCAGCTTTATTTGAGGGTTTTCTAGCATGAACCGCCTTTTTAAGGTCATGCCACAACATCTCAATAGGATTCAGGTCAGGACTTTGACTAGGCCACTCCAAAGTCTTCATTTTGTTTTTCTTCAGCCATTGAGAGGTGGATTTGCTGGTGTGTTTTGGGTCATTGTCCTGCTGCAGCACCCAAGATCGCTTCAGCTTGAGTTGACGAACAGATGGCCGGACATTCTCCTTCAGGATTTTTTGGTAGACAGTAGAATTCATGGTTCCATCTATCACAGCAAGCCTTCCAGGTCCTGAAGCAGCAAAACAACCCCAGACCATCACACTACCACCACCATATTTTACTGTTGGTATGATGTTCTTTTTCTGAAATGCTGTGTTACTTTTACGCCAGATGTAACGGGACACGCACCTTCCAAAAAGTTCAACTTTTGTCTCATCGGTCCACAAGGTATTTTCCCAAAAGTTTTTTAGCAAAATTGAGACGAGCCTTAATGTTCTTTTTGCTTAAAAGTGGTTTGCGCCTTGAAAATCTGCCATGCAGGCCGTTTTTGCCCAGTCTCTTTCTTATGGTGGAGTCGTGAACACTGACCTTAATTGAGGCAAGTGAGGCCTGCAGTTCTTTAGATGTTGTCCTGGGGTCTTTTGTGGCCTCTCGGATGAGTTGTCTCTGTGCTCTTGGG
Source organism: Channallabes apus (assembly GCA_030522415.1). Lineage (NCBI taxonomy): Eukaryota > Metazoa > Chordata > Actinopteri > Siluriformes > Clariidae > Channallabes > Channallabes apus. The sequence continues at coordinate 37,913,032 of CM060113.1, forward strand.
GTAATTTTGGTCGGTTGGCCACTCCTGGGAAGGTTCACCACTGTTCCATGTTTTTGCCATTTGTGGATAATGGCTCTCACTGTGGTTCGCTGGAGTCCCAAAGCTTTAGAAATGGCTTTATAACCTTTACCAGACTGATAGATCTCAATTACTTTTGTTCTCATTTGTTCCTGAATTTCTTTGGATCTTGGCATGATGTCTAGCTTTTGAGGTGCTTTTGGTCTACTTCTCTGTGTCAGGTAGCTCCTATTTAAGTGATTTCTTGATTGAAACAGGTGTGGCAGTAATCAGGCCTGGGGGTGACTACAGAAATTGAACTCAGGTGTGATAAACCACAGTTAAGTTATTTTTTTAACAAGGAGGGCAATCACTTTTTCACACAGGGCCATGTAGGTTTGGATTTTTTACTCCCTAAATAATAAAACCACTCATTTAAAAACTCCTTTTTTTTTTTCAGAAATGTAACTGGTTCGTGTAGTAAGGCCCTGGCAAAAAAAAAAAAAAAAATCTAATTACAGGAAATATTTTTTTCCTGACATTTTTTGTTTGTACATACTTAGGGGAGACCCATAAAAATGTCTAAAATGACTAAATAGTGGAATTTTACATAACAGGAAGACACCAGTGCAGTATAGGTTTTGACCCATTATTGTTGCGGATTAAAGCTGAAAAGTCTTTGCTGTAATGCTTATCTTAAAGTATTACAGCAAATTAATTACAAGTAAGCCATTATATTGCAGTCCTTAATAAAAACTCCAATTAAACTCAATTCCCTTTATTTGGAGATTTTATCACTGCTGTATTAATAACACTAATTTCTGGTTTTATTAGCACCAACCTAATAGTACCATGCATTTTCACATTCTACATCTTCCTGTAATTGCCAGCAGAATGTCTGCAGTGAAAAACACTCCCCTAGGTTTATTGCAATTAGGCTAGTGCGAAAATGGTATTATGCATTGCACTGTCGTGCAGATTCATCCTGACATCAGTATACGTGCAGAAAATAATAGGACCCGTGTTTTGTGATGGTGCATGGAGAAAATCTCTGAAATGTTTGAACTAACTCTGTATACGTGTTATATTCTGCATGTGTTGTAAACCTCATGTGTACACATTGCACATTATTATGCAAAAGATTTATCCATGATCCTGACAATCCTGCAGTGGCACGCTGTCAGACGGTCCCTGGGTTTTTTTCACTGCATGTTTTCTGCATTATAAATGAGTAATTTCTCCTTTATCTCTTATGATAGACAGGTTTTGCTTCAGGCTTTCCTCTGGGTTTGTACAAGACCTTGTGACCTTTACGGAGCAATAAGCAAACATGTGTGCTGTTGTGCAGAGGCGTCTCCGTGCATGCTGTCCGAGTGGATCAGCTGGTCTGCGTGCAGTGCGACGTGTGGGATGGGCATGAGATCCAGAGAGCGCTACATTAAAGTGTTTCCCGAGGACGGCTCGAGCTGCAGGGAGCCCACGGAGGAAACGGAGAAGTGTGTGGTCAACGAGGACTGCTGTGAGTTGTGTTTGTAAAGTTTGATTAAGCACAAGCAAAAATATACTTGTAAAGTAATTCATTTGAGTGGCTCTCTTTGTTAACATTCCTAGAGATTATAAACATACTGTATAATTACATATCATACATATAGTCCATGTTTTTTGTTAATCATAAGCTGATTTTTTAATCAATCAGTTTGGTACAGTATTAAAACATATTTACTGTAGGTGGTGAACACAAGTATTTCGTACATTTTCAAATGAAAATAATCTGCGGAGAAAAGTGACAACAGTAGGAAAAGCGTGGAACAGCTGCATGATTAAACAATTCAGAGATTTGTTGCAGGCTATTGATAGTTACTTTAATACGGTTAAATAAATTTTAATCCTTAACTGAATAAATAAACATGTTCTAGCTTATAACTAGTCATTTTTGTTTTCATGAACGACTGTAAATGACACCCACTGAGCTAAATCTATTTAGTATAATATAAATTATTTTCTTTCCTGGGAACTGGAACTTTGAAAGATACGTACCATCGGGATGTACTGTAGCTGAGTGCGACCACAAAAGCTTTATATCAGAGGTTTCACGATCGGTGTGCACAGCAGGACGCCTGCTATAATGTACAGTACGTACTGTACAGTGCCAGTCAAAAGTTTGGACACACGTTCAAATTTAGAGTGTTTTTTGGGGGTTTTGTGCTTTATTTTCTACACTCTAGAACAATGCTGGAGATTTCAAAACTATATAAAAAAAAGAACACATATGGCAGTAGGAAATTAAGTAACAGCAGAACAACAATAGGTGTAAGACATGAAGATCAGCTGTTCTGGAATAGTTCTTGCAAGAACAGTATTGTGTCAAGTGCGTATGCAAAACCCATCAAGCACCATGATGAAACTGGATACCATGAAGACCTTTGCAGGAAAGCTTTAAAGCAAAACTTTAGAAATCACCAGTTTACCAAACAGCACCTCAGATGACAGAGCATAAGTAGCAGACGCATCTCAATACCAACAGTTCAAAGGAGATTATTGCATATTTCGGACACATTCAGCTTTGTTTAAGAATGTAGAAAGAAAAGAAAAAAATAGAAAAGACCACGGAATTAGAAGGTGATCAAACCTTTTAACTGGTAGTGTATATACAGTATGTATATGCATCTCAGTTTTTAGATACTTTTTGACAAACTTGAACTATACCTTTAAGGATCTAAGTTATTGATCAGAAGGTTGGTTGGTTCAAACCCCAGCACAGCCAAACTACAGTACCATTGTCGGGCTCCTGAGTAAGCTCCTTAACCCTCTCGGGCGCAGTATGACGTCTGACCCTGAGTTCTGACCCCAGCTTGAGATACACAAAGCATTAGAATTCACATTCTGATTTCATAACATTCTCATCATAAAATAATCAAATAACATAAATTCCGGCAAGTGTTCCAAGTGTTCACTCAGTGAACCTGAAACCCAACGTCACCGCAGCAATTTCTTTCTTCAGGCTGTCATTAATGGCTCTTCTTCCTACACACATCCCTCACCCTTTCCTACACAAATGAAAGCTGTAATCAGTAGAAACACAGAAGGCTGATGTTTATGATGTAACTGAACAAACTAATCACCAGACACGGTGTGTTTTGCTTGTGCTGGATATTTTATCTGCTTTAAAAAAAGTATGACCAAGAAAGAATTGCTCACAATGTACAGTATACTGTATTGCGTACAATACTTGGTGGCTAAAAGCATGTGTGTGTGTGTGTGTGTGTGTTGTATGTACTAGCTCCCAGTAGCTGTATCGTGACGGAGTGGGCCGACTGGGAGCCGTGCAGTGTGAGCTGCGGAGTAGGGATGAAGAGGAGGACGAGGATGATGAAGATGCCTGCGTCTGACGGCTCTCTGTGCCGAGCCGAGCTGGAGCAGGTGGAGAAGTGCATGATGCCCGAGTGCAGTGAGTATCGCCAACACGCTCTCACCAGAACCACGACGCACACTACTATCAGAGATATGAGATATTTCTCATAAAGAAACAGATTTAATGTGGTTCACGGATTGAGATTCCCTAAAATCTGAAAACATTACCTACGTCGTATATATTTTGCTTTGGCCCTTTCCCAAGTAAGCTCGCTAGCCGAGCTTGAACTCTCATCATGTTTTCTCGGGGTTGAGCACTCTCGTTGTATGAGTCTCATTTAAAATGAAAGGCAGACAAGTGATTGTAGCCTTCAGTGCGAAAAGCTCTTAGTGCGGTTATATTACTTGACTGTATAACTGCCTTGTTTTTTCCCCATCTGTTTGAATCTGCGCTCAGCAAAATGCCATTCCTTCTTGCTTATCTCAACACACGCTTTATCTAAAAGACACTCAGCCATGCAACTGCGCTACAAAAAACAGCAACACTTGTCTCGTGGACTGACGTTACTGCAGAGATGCCCTTGAATTCATAGACACCCTGAATTGTAATGCTTGCCACTAAACGGGTCCGTTTAAAAGGAGTGATGTCTAGAGTGCTTCGGCCAGGGTGTGTGTGTGTGTGTGTTAAGAATGGGGTTGACATTCTTATATAGTGTTTTATATAGTCGGTATGAGAATCATCTAGTGTGTATGGTTGCCCAAAAGTCTGCCTATTTTCGCCGCACCATCATTTACGACAGACATTTCATTTTGTTTCTTCTGCAAGCTACAGTATACAATTTTTGATGGACTTCAGTTGGAGACAAAATGTGAAGGTCCTCGGTTCTGCCTGATCCATCCTTGGAGTTCTCATGGAGATCACTTACTGCACTTGTGGAACATTAAAACCATTAACATTAAACCCACCCCAGGTTTTAGGTTCCTCTTGTGCCACAAAAACAGACCCTACGAGGACGTGACTGCAGAGGACCCCTGGAGGTGTGCTGTGCTGCCATACTGTATCTGGCACCAGCAGTGCTGTAGATTACAAGGTAGGGCTTCCATGGATCAGACGTATTGTATAGCACATACCTGTACCATGGTGGCCTGAGGACGAGTCAACATGTTTGCCTGCTAAGCCCCGTACACAGCAAACTGTGATGCCCTGGGTTTCCTGATGTCTTTCTTTCATAGCCAGCATTAACATTTTTCAGCAATTTGTGCTTCGTTAGGTTTTCTATGGGATCAGAGCAATCAGGCTGGCCTTCGGTCCCCTGAGGAATAGATAAGCATTGGATGTCCATGATCTTCCCTTTCAACAGTTGATATTGAGACCTGTATCTGCTTCTTATGGTCTGTAAATCCTTCATAACGTCTCAAATCTGTTGTTAAATGGTGATTTCTGAGGCTGGTGACTCTAAATGAACGTCTCCTCTGCAGCAGAGGTCAGTTTTGGTCTTGCTTTCCTGGGAAGGTCTCCATAAGAGACAGTTTCATCATGGTGCTTGGTGGGTTTTGCAAACGCACTTGACACAATACTGTTCTTGCAAGAACTGTTCCAGAAAGGCTGACCTCCGTGTCTTAAAATAACGCCTGACTGTTGTTCTTGTTGTTACATAATTACCTAATTTTATATCTGTTATTTTATAGTTTTGAAATCCCCAGTATTGTATAGAATGTAGAAGATTTACATTTAGGTATTTACAGTAGCAGACGCTCTTACCATATGTAGAGTGACTTACAAAACTGGATAAGTTTCCGTTATTGGATAGATCTTTACACTGGGTTAATTGGTTACTAAATAATTACCAGTTAAAACACTGTTCAGTATTGTAATTTTTGGGGGGATGGGGCTTAACCCAAGTATTGAAGAAACAGATATTTATTTTAAGTCGTCAGTTAACGATTGCCAGGGACTCAGATGTACGTACACCTACAGGCTGTTCATTCCACCACCTACGTAGGTGCCAGAACAGAAAAGAGTCTAGATTCACTCTAGTCTTCCTCGATCTCTGAGAGATGGTGGGACCAGCCGGGCAGTGCTGGAGGATCGGAGGGAAGGTGGTGTGATTAGAGCTAAGAGGTATGTGGGTGGGTGCTGGGCCCTTTTTAGCTTTGTAGGAAAGCACCAGGGTTTTGAATTTGAACAAAAATGAAGAAATTTACAAGTGATCCCAAACTTTTGAGCGGTAGTGTAATTGATACTAAGTGTTATTTAAATCACCTGGCGGTTGTGTTAATGTTATGGCTGATCAACGTATGTTCTCTTTAAAGATACAGGACGGTTCAACTTACAAACCATGAAGATGGCTTTTCAGACCTCATTAGATACAAACAGGTTTTGTAGTTTGAGGTGTTTTTCTGCTCACCATGGTTATGAAGACTTGTTGATTTAGGTTACTTTTACCTTGATGTAGTCTAGCCGTTCTTCTTCAGGCTTGTCTGGTGTGTTTTTTTTTTTTTTTATGTTGTTCTATACATTAATTAAAAACATGTGTCCTGTATCTGTATGCATCGCTGTCACGTAATTAGCTATTTAGATAATTACATGAATGAGCAGTGCTACAGAGTGGCTGATTACTTTCTTTAACAAACAATCCATGTGCAGCAGCTCGTCTTTAAGATGATGAGATCCGCACCCTGTACTTTATAAAAACCTTCCAATTCTGGTATTGATTTTATTTCAAGGAAAACCAAGAGGCTCTCTGTTTAATGAGCGTCGCTATTTGTGATAGTAACTGTTATTATTTTGTTTTTCGTGAGAGACACTGTTTCTGTGATTGTTTCTTTTTTTTTTTTTTTTTTTTTTTGCAACTTGTGTAGCAAATCGTGACAAAGCGATTTAACTTAAAATTTAACATTCATGCAGCATTGATTTGGTTTGCAGTGTTTTTTGTTTTAAACTCAATTCGACAGACTTATAGATGTTACACACACTTCGTCCACTTTATTAGGAACACCTGCACACACACACACACACACACACACACACACACACACACGCACGTTCATGCAGTTACCTAGTCAGTAAATAATGCACATTTCACAGATATGGGTCAAGAGTTTTAGGTAGTTTTTACATCAAACATCAAAATGAAGAAAAAGTGAGCATGAGTGGTGCCGCCAGATGGGCCGGTTTGAGTATTTCAGAAACTCCAAATCCCCAGGGATTTTCAGACGCAACAGACTCTGTTTCAGGGTAACATGACAAGCTGGAACTTTTTACTTATAAATGAGGGAAAAAATTATGCTGGTGAAGTCAGGATTGTTTATAGCTGCTATAACTTGACTGATAACAGGAGCGACTGTAACTTAAACATAACTACAGTATGAAAGTTTAGATTAAAGTTTTACTTAATTTGTTGTTGGTCTTTCGGCTGCTCCCGTCAAGCGGTCGCCACAGCGGAATATCCAGTCCGCACTACAACTTGGCACAGGTTTTACGCCGGATGCCCTTCCTGACACAACCCTCCCATTTTATCCGGGCTTGGGACCGGCACTGTATCCAGTGGCTGGGGTTTTGGGCACTGGCTGGAATCGAACCCGGGCCTTCCACAAGGCAGGCGAAACACCTACCACTGAGCCACCAGTGCCCTTTTAAAGTTTTACTTAATAAACAATGTAATTGGAGGCATATTTCAGTAATATTTTATTGTTAACAATTTATTGTTATTATTTACACGAAACATATTTCAGTAATATTTTAATGATGTTCTAGGTTTACCCAGAAACCAAACACTTAATTTAATTCAATTCAATTAATTTAATGGCGATTTTCTATTCAATTCGATTCATATTGCACAAGCCGCCGTAATTCTTTAAATGTTTTCCAGGCTTTAAAGCATTAAAATCTACTAAACCTATCTAATATGGATTGAAATCCTGTGTAACTTTCATTGTTGATTGTTTTTAAATGTCACGTATCGTACAAAGGCATAACGTTCTTCCTCCTCACCAGTCCAGTAGGTGGCGGTATTGCGCCAACTGCCTTTACATTAAGCATTTATTTGTACTTTTTTTCCCCCTCATATCTTAGTATAGCTGCATTCAGAGTGCAGGGTCCGCCATAATATGGCCCCCCTGGAGTATAGAGGGTTAAGAGCCTTGCTCAAGGACCTAACATCAGCAACCTGGAGGAGCCGGGACTCGAACCGTCGACCTTCAATAACGTAGTGCCTAAACCCTCTGAGCTATCACTGCTGTTAAAGTCAACTCAACTTTTCGAGCTGGGAATCAAAGACAGACCTTGGAGGTGCAAGGCGACAGTGCTAACCGCTAATTATTGAACCGTGCCACCTCCCTCCAAGAATAATTTTTTTATAAAATACATTTTTTATTTATATATGTTTATATCTAAGATTCAGCTGTCACATATACATTACAGCACAGTGAAATGATTTTCTCAGCCAGAATACAGCACCACTGACTTGCTCAAGGGCTCAACTTGGCGGTGATGGGGCTGGAACCCCTGACCTTCTGATTAGTAACCCACAGCCTTAATCTTGAGTGCTTATACTATTCACACATCGACAGGCAGCATAGCATCCTTTATGGAAGAAGTGGAAAAAAAGATATAAATATTTATAGAATTGTGATACTTACAGAATCTCCAAACACAAAGTTTCAGCAACGAGGTATTGTGATTTTATCATATCGGGTGGCCCCTGGTGATTCCCGTCCATAGACCGATACTCGTGTTAGCAAAAGACAGAAGTAGTTTCGCTTTTTTGCAAAACATTGTGATATATTTGAAACACTTGTATTTAATATTTGAATGTTTAATTTTTTTTTTTTTTTTTTTGATTTTGAATGAGAAATTATTCTTGATTCGATTAGTCGAACAAAAAAAAGTTTGATCATGTTGCATTATTGATTTGGACAGCTCTTAAAAAAACACATTTGTGTGTCCTACCACAAGCCAATGTGTGTGTGTGTGTGTGTGCAATAAAGTTAAGAAGATAAGTGGGCTCAGAATAGGTTAGAAGGTTCACTGTCCTGATAGCTTGCCGTGAAAGTAAAAGAAGAATGGCTATAACTATGTTTATGAGAGAGTCCCGTTTGGCGATTTCCTAGAAATATGCATCACTTTAACAGTAAACTGAACACTGATTTATCCCCCCTTATCCTCAGTCACCTCGGCACCCTGTCCCCAATCCCCCCTGCAGTCGAGCAAATTATTAACTATCTCGCTGAGAGCCAGAATCACTTGACTGCCTCTGATTTAAAAACCTGACAGTGAGTAACTGTTCTGTTTCAGGTCTGTAATGTTTTATTGATTTGTTATTTTCTTGCTGGTGTCTTTATTAGCTTTGTTCTTCTTTTTATAGCTTGTGTATGAAATTGCTGTTCCACATCAAATAAAATGATCACAGACTGTTTGACAGAAATTAACCAAACTTAGTGAAGGTCAGGGGAATGAAAGAGAGAAGACAGGGGATGCACTTTTATGATGTATTAGTAATGTGTGTGTGTGTGTGTGTGTGTGTGTGTGTAGATGCCTTGTCCTGTATGGTGTCGGAGTGGTCAGACTGGGGTCACTGCAGTGTGTCGTGTGGGGTGGGGATACGCGTGCGGCGGCGCATGTTGAAGACTCCGGTGCTGCCTGGCCAGTGCACAGAACAGCTGGAGCAAGTGGAGAAGTGCATGATGCCCGAGTGCCGTGAGTAACGCACAAAAACACGCACACAATATGTAACCCAATAAAATTTAAAGGAATACTCTACTATTTTCAGCCTAATTCCAATCTTCATGGCCAAAACGTGGTATTGGTGCTTAGAAGTGTCTCACCTACTGTAGGTGTAGTGTCCGTAACCTTTCCGTATTCAAATCGTTCAACGATCTTAACTGTTATTCAGATGAAACTTGGCCAATTTACATTCCACAAAGACATAAATAAAAAAAATTTATTATTCTACATATATGTTCTCCCCGTGCTTGGTGGGTTTCCTCCGCATACTCCGGTTTCCTCCCACAGTCCAAAGATATGCAGGTTAGGCTAATTGGCGTTCCTAAATTGCCCGTAGTGTGTGATTGGGTGTGTGAGTGTGTGTATGTGTGTGTGCCCTGCGATGGATTGGCACCCTGTCCAGTGTGTACCCCGCCTAGTGCCCGAAGTCTCCTGGGATAGGCTCCAGGTCCCCCGCGACCCTGAACACAGGATTAAGCGGTATAGAAAATGAATGAATGAATGAATGAATGAATTCTACATATGATGCAAAATTGTACAGATATTACAACATGAATTTGACATGGTTACGGACACTACAGATTTTAGGCCCTAATTTTGCACGGAACGCTTTAATTTAACCAACAATATTTACAGGTCATATGCTTCTAGAGGATTACACCAGTTTTAGTATCAATCCTCATAAAGAAATATGAATAATTAGCATTTTTTAATTATTGTTGTTTGAAGCGAGACAGAATAATGATGAAAAATTGCCTTTTTTTGGGCACATATAAAATCATCTCTCCAAAAGTTAGCAACTTGAAATTTTTCGGGAAGCAAGTTCGGTCCACTTCCAGCTACGTTACAACCATTATATTATATTCTATAAATTACATAAATTACAACATTCAGGAAGACACATAACCAGGTGATGAACCAGGTATTCTCAGTGCAATACACGCTGTACCTGTTGCTTTTTCAATAATTCTATACCATTGTCTGTAGACAAAATAACTGATTCTGCAACGTTCCACCTGGCTCAGCAATGATGTGCTCTCACTGTTGGTTTCTCTTTCCTTTACTTGCAGTAAAGGACTCATCAAAGTTCTTAGTACAAGGATTTGCAGGGATTAAGACACACATCAATTCATCATGGACCCACATTAGTGTGATATTAACGTCTTCATATGTCGCTCTAATCCTCTTCGCCTTTCCTTTGTCTCTCCTCCAGCTGTGGACTGTATGCTGTCTGAGTGGAGCGAGTGGTCCGAGTGTAATAAGTCTTGTGGGAAGGGTCACATGATCCGCTCTCGCATGGTGAAGCAAGAGCCCGAGTTCGGCGGACTCCCGTGTCCTGAAACGGTGCAGAGGAAGAAATGTAAGATCAGGAAGTGCACAAGGGGCCCACGGGCCAGCGACCGCAAAAAGTCCAAGCAAGACGCCACAGAGCGGCGGAGAGGAAAAGTGGGACGGGAGTTTGAGTTTGAGGACATACCAGGTCTGACATTTAACAGTTTCGTCAAAGCAGCACGTGTAAAAATAAATAAATGAATAGACATATAAAGCGCTAGACTAATACAATGAACAGTGTCGTTTAAATAATTTTCTTTATAGACAATTTATCAATTTGTTTCAAAGTTATTTATTCTAATGAGGCAAAATAGTGTTTAACATCAGCTGCCAATAACATGTAAAATAGAGATTGATTGATTGATTGATTGATTGATTGATTGATTGATTGATTGATCACTCGTATGTCATGCGGCCAGCTCGGTCACTCGTATGTCAAAAAATGTATGCCGAGACAAAAGGCGTGGTGTTCGAGTTATTACTGTAGCTTTGAACTTCAAAAAGTTTAAAAGTACAGAAAATGTTAAACTAAAAAAACATTATCTTTGAAGAGCGTAAAGAAAAGAAAGAGAAGTGACTATTGCTATCTTTAAAGTGGTCAAAAATATTGAGACAAAAGTGAAATAAAAATTTTAAATGACACTCAATTTTTTTTAAACAATACCAACTAAGATCATAAAAATAATGTGTTCTTTTATGCAATTAAATTGCTCTATAACAATTAATATTTAATGCAAAGTTATTAATCCTTCAAAAGCTGCTGGATCCGGTTGGCTATAAAGTCAAAAAGATGTCTTCAGTGCTCTGGTGTTCAATCAGATCACCCGATTTGTGCACAGATGAGAACTATAATACAGTACATGTTATGTATACTGTCTTAATACATTTCAGCACCACTGTACTGTATGTGACATTAATAGCCTTTTTCTGTACATTCCCCAGCAGGTTGCAAACTAGGCCAGTGGTCCAGCTGGTCGGAGTGTACCGAGCAGTGTGACGGGGGTGTCCAGGATCGCGTGAGGCCCGTGAAGAAGAAAAGCAAAGACAAAAGCAAATGCAGACCCCTCATAGAGAAGCGGATGTGCAATGAGCATTCCTGCTAAAGAACTCTGCATTTCCTATACACAGACACAACAACCAACCCACACACACACACACACACAAACAGAGGAGCGGTCATTCCGGGATGTTTAGATGGAGGATTTTAGACTAGTACACATACGGTTAGAGAAGACCACACAGACGTCTGTGATTAGTTTTAGTTGCCTTTTTAGCAGCTATATGTATTACTATCTAACCAGCCGATTTCACAGTCACACACTAAGACAGAGCTTTCTTTAATGAATATTATTTCGTTTTTTTTTGTTTTTTTGTTGGTATTTTAATTACACTAATTCTCTGTTTACATTTACAGTACAGATGATATTAAAGTCTGCTTTTTACACCATAAGTTGCCCATTTACACGGACAGCATTGCAGTGCTGAAAGGGCTAAATTCCCATCCTAATCCTGATTAGGTCTAGCCTGAAGATCATGTTATTTAACATCCAAAACTCCCACCATGGGTCCGGACATCAGTGCAGTCCTTGCTCTCGTATGCTTTTAGTTAAACTGTACTAAACAATTGATAGTTGTAATTTTATATAATAATAAGACGAAGAAGAAGAAGAAAAATTAGGAGAAGAATACAAGTTAACTAAACGCTTTAATGTTACTGGAATCACGAATCGTGATGTAAAGTTGGGAAAGATTTACTGTTACCCCGTTAAAGTTGATTATTTTACGATAACAGCATGTTCCTCTTATACTACAGCGACCTGCCACATCAACATCAACCTGTTTTTTTCCCTTCTTTTGTGCCCATTTGAGTTTATGGTTTATAGTTACCGTACTTGTTGCCTAACAAGTTATTTCATGTTGTCAGCTACCTTGTTTTTTTTCTCTCTCTAATTAATTGGGACTAAAAAAATTGAGCTTGTCAGGGTATTAAGTAAGTCCTCCATCCTAAACACTTCATCCATTGCTATGGCGGATAACAAAGTGTTCCAAAGTGCTAACACTGGAGACTCATTCCAAACAAAAATCTCCACATAGAAAATACTTAAATTTTTTTTATTCTTTTATAAATTAGCAGCTGCCGTCAAGGCGATTACTGTACATATCACAGTGAGTGCATTAACGCTGAAGACATCAGGCACAGAACGGTGATCAGACTCTTAGCCGCAGTAAAACATTTGAACTGTGCAGACGTTTTGCAGAAAACCGAAAGTCCGTGAATGATGATCCCGAGCCGGTGTGGCCCAGAGCCCACTGCAGTCGTTCCTGTGAACATTCAGCAAGTGGAACGCCTGATCCTTGAAAAGAAAGACAGATAGCTTGTTACCAACTTGCAAAAGAGACGCATCTGTCCGTGTGAACTGTACACACACACTCGTTCACAAACACCACTTGCACATTACAGGAACTCGTCTGGAAGTTATTGCCACATCCCCTGTACAGTCCTGACCTCGCACCAAGCTATTTCCACATGTTTTCCACATTTATGGAGTTCCTGGGAGGCCAGCGTTTCAGACATGAAGCAGGCATTATGATCATGGCTCCGGCATATGGAGAAAACTTTCTACCTTGATGGTATCCAAGCACTAGTGAAACGCTGGGATAAGTGCATTAGTGTAGAGAAATAAAGGGAGTTTTTCCTCTTTTAACTGTCTTATGTTGTTCTGCACCATCAAAAGTTTACCTTCAACGGCCCTCGTGTAAACCTATGATTTGCTTTGCTACCTTCTGACCAATCGGAATCGAGAATTTTACCGCACCATGGGATAAAATATAACTACTATGAATTCATTCAGTCATTCATTAGTAAAAGCGTGATCCTGGTCAGTCTATCCTGAGAAAGGAAGGAGAATTCATTACAGTAATCTCGGATGCAGCATCAGTCCTGGAAATGGGCACACTCATCCACACACTCATTCGGAGTATCGTTCTTCACCGCTGTGATGCTTTCTGTGCTCAATAATCTCATCTGCCACGATTGCTCCCAACCAGTACCACAAGGGCTTTTCGAGTATAGCAGACTGCAGTTAAGTCAGAGTTGATGTATGTTTAATTAGTCGTTTATTGGAGCACTAATTGGACCAAGAAAATAAGAAATGCATCGTGATAAGAGACCCACTTGAATATCTTGGTCTCATCTGCCATGATTGGTCTCAACCAATTCCACAAAGGTTTTCAGATAAAAGACCACTATTAAGTAAGTGTCTCGATATAGTATTCACCAAAAGGCATATAAGACACCGTAGGAGGCATTACTAATAGCACAGTCTTCAATATTGTTGATCAAGTTGCTTTGTGCTTTTAAAACTCTTACCCACCATCATTGGTCCCAACCAATACATCATAGGTATCGATACAGGCGTCACCAAATGGTGCAATTAGGGAGATGGAGCCACTTAAAAGAAGCACCATTTGACCCTGAATTTGGCCATTTACAAGTTGTATTTATAATGAGAAGACCCTTTTATAGTTCTGTGTCCCCACACAGTGTTTGTCTCTGAGGGCTCAAGTGATGAACAAAAGACCACCATTGGGAACATTCCGAGAATAATCTTATCATCTCTCCCAAATGTCGACCCATCCTACAGTCAAGTTGAGTTTTATTTCTATTCCATTTCCCATACAGTACAACGGAGTTTCTACGGTCATAGAGTTTCAGTAGAATAACAAACGCTGCACTCTGCTCTTCTTGGTCAAGGACACCGGGCAGAATTTGCATTTCAATCCCCTCTTCCACCCTAAACACAGCCACTTGTCCCATCGCTGCCTCTAATCCGAGGTGAGTGCCGCCACATCCTCTATCGAGCACTATCAAGGTGGGTCGGCCATGATCAATGACCGATCGATTTGGACAGAGACCATCTGGCGAGGAAGGATCGATTTTCTCCTGTCACTACAAAGCAGTTTTGTCATATCCTCTCAAAAGATTTGCAGCTGACAAACAGGTTCTTTCTTTCTTGTGGTTACATGTACAAAGGGAAACTAATATATATATATAAAATATATATACATACATACATATATACACTACCGTTCAAAAGTTTTAGGCCACTTTCTAACTCCATGATGGTTCCTGATGTTTATTTCTTTCTACATTGTAAAGTTTTGCTGAAGGCGTCCAGTAAATGCATGAATCTCCTTTGAACAGTTGATATTGAGATGTTTCTGCTACTTCTGCTCTGTAAAGACTTCATAACGCCTCTAATCTGAGCTGCTGTTAATTGGTCATTTTTCAGGCTGATAACTCTAAATGAACTTCTCGTCTGCAGCAGAGGGAGGTTTTGGTCTCGTCCTCCTGGGACGGCCTTCATGAGAGACAGTTTCATTATGGTGCTGGACGGATTTTGCAAATGCACTTGACACAATACTGTTCTTGCAAGAACTATTACAGAAAGGCCGACCTCACTAAACAAATCACTAAACAAATGCAAAGAAATTTGCAAGTGACCCCAAACTTTTGAACGGTAGTGTATATTTATAATAACCCATGGATGGTGCAAAATGACACTGCTAAACAGAAAGCGCAGGTAAGAACAAATGTTCCAAGACTTGTGTAAAAAAAAATTAAATTCTTTTTTTTTTTTTTTAGCCTGATAATAGCTATGTTGTGACCTTTTTAATCCTCTGTAATCCATGTAGAGGCACAATATCTCTCAGCTGTAGGACGTAGAGTACAGTATTCATTTTAGACACTTTATAACTTTTGCTGTGGAATTTTGATATATCCAACACCCAGTACTTGCCAAGGTCATGTGTAGATCACTTTGTCAATCTCTCTGTTGTTGTTCCCCCCCCCCCCTCTCCTCTACAATATATTACTATTTTGGAATAAATCACCTTTACAATAAAAGTAAATGTGACAAAGTTTCAGCGTCTTGCTTCTTCTTGTTTACTTACTATCACTCTTTGTTTTCTTTGTTTAATAAGAGTTGATAAATGTGATAGAGATTTAATTGAGGCTCTCCAGGCCTGAGAGATATCCCTTATTTCTGTTTTTCATTAATAGAAAAATAGTTATGACGCAATGATATAACAAATCTCAACAACTGATGCCTCAAACCAATCCGGTGGCAGATGTACTGGAATCCCCACTTGTACATTTCAGTGCATTCCATTTCAGTCTTAATACTGAGGATGGGAGAGGAGTTGAACCACTCTGAAATGTCTTCTCACTTTCAATGGGGTTAATGTTTCTGACACCTTAGCGGTAATAATTATATAACATAATAAGAATCTATTCAATACATCAGTTAGGGTTAAACGAATTCTATCCAGCTAAAACATCAATCACAACAGTAATTATCTCATTTAAAACCTCTTGAGTATTTGTACTGTGTATTTAAATCCAAATGGCGACTTTTTTTTCACCAGGCTGTGTATATCATCAGGACACATACACTCGCATACAGCACCATGCAAAAATCTTTAGGACTTGCAAAAAGAAAAAAAAAATGTAAATGCTGAATACAAAGGTGGCTTCAGGAAAAGATGAAACTAAATGTTATTTTCCTTTACTTAAAATTGGTTAAAACATTGTCTATTGTGTAATGATACCATCTGTACTGTTTCAAACATTTTTATAGCTGTATTATGTAATTTTGGTTATTGTAACAGGGCCTTTTGAACATAAGGTTACTAAGTTTCAGACACTGAAAGATCTCAACAGTAATGTATTTTTTCCTATACAGTATGTTGCGTAAAATATGTAACATTTATTTAAAATCCAATTTAGTACTAATATTCACGTGCAATACACATGTATGATTAAAAAAGTCCTGAACATTTTATTACTACAGTTTATTATTATTAAAAATGTCAAGTGAGCAGAATTGTCATTTCCACCTAGACTGTCTAACCTTAATTAAAAGCCAGAATGCTTGTGGATTGATTCCTTGGCACCATTTATTACAAATCACCATTAACAGCAAAACTTGCTGAAACTACAGCTATGAGAGCAAGTCCAAGGAAATTCCTAAAATCATCCATCTGCTAATGTACTGGGTGTGGTATTACAGCTTGGCCGCTAGATGGAGACAGAAAGCTTGAAATATCATAAGTAACAATCGTTCCATTTTTCCTGTAAATTTCTCATTCTCCAGCAGATGGCAGTACAGTAAAGGTATTCAAGCACTGCACTTCTTACACAGTGTCTGTAGCACACAAAAAGGGAAATGCACATTTAATATTATTAAATCCTTTTTCCCCCTTATAATTATCTTTTAACAAGTTATTTTTAGCTAACATAACTGAACTGAACATGGAGACTTTAAATAAATCAATCATCCAAAAGCAAATATAAATACTGTACTGTAATGTTAACTTTAACTGCAATGTTAACGTTCATAAAAAAATAAAAAAAAATTATTAAAGCTTAAATAAATCAATTAAGTGTCACAAAAGTTTACTATTAGGGTACTCAGTGCAGTAGGTTGCTCTCCAGCTATGTGGAAGGCCGGCGTTCAATTCCCACCTCTCCCTTTTGCACTGAACTACAAAACTTTATTTTATTTACAAGACAGGTGCTGGTTGAAATAAAGGTGGATCAAAGCTCTGCAGTGGCAGTTAGAAATTTTCATTAAATTTAGATGATTTTATTATTTTCTTTACACAGGGTGAGCTAATAAAAGTAATTCTCTTTTTAAATGTTTTTATTTTAGTACAGTCATGTTTCCTACAAAGCACATTGAGACATGTTTTGATGTTTATTGTTCAATACAGATTCTGACAGATATAGTGTAGTTTATAGTTTATCAACTTAAGAAACAAAGAAGGTTTTTTGACAGAAACGCTGGAAGGACTTATGTGCAAAATGGGACCGAAAGCAACAGTTTGCAATGTACAGTACGCTTAGCCCAGATTTACAGATAACGATGTATTTGAAAACCCTAGCACCAAGTCTCACATAGTGATGAATTCACAGTGAATTAATTCTTTATCTACATTAATAGTGTGAGAGCAGTAATTGGGAAGGAGTCATGGTGGCAAGCAGATAATGAGAAAATGTCTACACCTGTGTGCGGTTAATAGAAGCTGATTTCTGTGCTCAGTGTGGTGCACTCGGGGGAAGAAAGAAGCTGGAAGTTAAGCTACTGTATGAACACATCCTGATGTGGAGAAAGAAGCAGGAAAAAACAAGCTTTAAGATAAATAATAAAAATCTCATGACGAAAAGATAAATATAATGTCATTATAAATAAAAATAAAGAAAGAAAAAAAGAATATCAAAGGAAAAAGGAGTAACAGAACAATTAAAGAAAGAAAGAAAGAAAAAGAAAAGCAAAACCAAAAAGAGGAACAAAAATAAACAAGCAGCCACAGAAGAGTAGTTAAGAGTAAAGTGACAGAAGAAAATATAAAAGACAACTAAATAAAAAAAAGGGCGGCGCGGTGGTGTAGTGGTTAGCACTGTCGCCTTGCACCTCCAGGGTCTGGGTTCGATTCCCGTCTCTGTGTGCATGGAGTTTGCATGTTCTCCCCGTGCTTGGTGGGTTTCCTCCGGGTACTCCGGTTTCCTCCCACAGTCCAAAGATATGCAGGTTAGTCTAATTGGCGTTCCTAAATTGCCCGTAGTGTGTGATTGGGTGTGTGAGTGTGTGTATGTGTGTGTGCCCTGCAATGGATTGGCACCCTGTCCAGGGTGTACCCCGCCTAGTGCCCGAAGTCTCCTGGGATAGGCTCCAGGTCCCCCGCGACCCTGAACACAGGATTAAGCGGTATAGAAAATGAATGAATGAATGAAATAAGCAATAAGATGAGAAACACAAAATGCAAAAAATCAATAAAGCAACTAAAAAGGCAAACAAGCAACACACAAGAAAGAAAGGCTTTACATTTCCCAGGTTAATAAAAGATGCTCATTTTAACCCTTGTGTCCTTGGATGATAATTTAGTGCTAATTAGTGGCTGCTCAAAAATGCTCAGATGTTTCCGGAAAAGATTTCAGTAAAGGCCCGCATAATGCTGAAGTCATGACCTGTGACTGTGCTGCTCATCACACACAATCTCTTACTGCATCCACACACACACAGAGGCCCACACTGCAAGCTCATGAAACATTCACTGCGAGACATTTTCCTAATGCATTATGTATAAATATCAAGGCCGAGGTAGAAGCATCTACTGAGAGGAAGAAGAAGCATCATGTGCAAAGTGCACAGAGTAAACCACATTCCTCCCTGAACCCGAGTGACAAAGCACAAATAACTGACCACAAATAAAAGAGAAATTAGTCTGGAGATACTGTATATAAAATATGTATGTTTTAAATAATCCCTTCTCAGCATGCTTTTATTCTATTGTCAGGGGCATATTACTGTATCACTGTGTAAGCATTAACTTTGTCACCTCCGAGCCACTGGGGGCGCTATAAGCAGGCAGGACTTATATCACAGCAGAGGGATAACTAAAGCAGCACAAGAAAAGAAAGAAGTGGAAAACATTCAAAACCGAAAAATAGACAAGCCACAATAAAAGCTAGAGTAACAGTCAGAAAGTCAAAGTTATTAAGTTACCCATTGTTTTATATAAGTTGATTTATAATATTTTTAGACATAAGGTTACTGTAGCATCTTTTGAATTCCTCCATGTGACTCAAAAGTATTAAAAGCTCAATAAACAAAGGTTAATTGCATGACAGATACCAACTGGTTAAACAATCATGTTATAAGGAAATCCTATTTGCTTTTACATAATTTTTGAATGTTGTTTATAAATTCTAGTATTGTTATCATTTAATCACATTGAACATTGAATCCCCTTTGCCATTGTAAAGGCTTTTTTTTTTTTTTTAAACCCACCAGGCTACTGTAGGTTGAGTACTAGCTAGTTAGGACACAAGGTTAGAATGAACACTTACTTAGCTACCAAACATGATAAATTGTTACTTTTACATTTCGTAGCAAGTTTTTTTTTATTAATTAATCTAATTATACATCCCAATATCAGCAACTTGTTGAAGGTAGAGTTTGAACCTGGGACCTTAACCACTAAGCTACCCCTGGTGCTAGTTAGGATGAACACTAGCTACCAAACAAGTTGGAATGAACCGACACTAGCTAACAAAGCTAGAATGTTAGCTACTTACCAAAAAGGCTAGAATAAACTCTGTTTATCAACAGGCTAGATTGAGTTCTAGCTAGTTACTTAACAGGTTATAATGAACACTAACTAGTTACCAAACAGGCTAAAGTAAACACTAGCTAGTTACTAGGCTAGGATGAACTCAAGCTGGTATTTATTGTGGATGGAAATCTAGCAAGCTAGCACTTGAATTCATTACCAGATAGCTATCAATAGACTAGAATAAACTCTAAAATTCTAAACTAGAATAAAATCTCATTACCAAAGTCAGGTTGTTAGAAAAAGAGGTAGTTGCCACTCCAGCTAAGTGCTAGTTCAGCCAGCTGGAGTTAGCATAGCCGTCGTTGCTGTAGATGCAAAACAAGGGTTTCATTTCAGCATCAAATGTTGAAGCTTTTAACTGTTCAGATGGTTAAATCCAGACATGTTTTGGGAAACTTTTTTGGCATTTCCGTGTGGACGAAAGGCGAAAACCACAGAGAAAAATCTCAGTTTAAAAAAACTGCTACATGTGGACATGGCCTTAATCTCAAAGCTACTGTATGCTTTATGGGCCAAAGTATTTGGCCAAACCTGTTGATTATTGAATTCAGGTGTTTCAATCAGGCCCCTTATTCCCGGTGAAGGGCAATCTTAATGCTTCAGCTTACCAAGACATCTTGGACAATACAAGATGTATGCTTCCAATTTTGTGGCAACAGCTCGGGGAAGGCCCTTTTCTATTTCAACATGACTGTGCCCCAGCGCACAAGCAAGGACTACTGTATAAAGACAAAGGTTCAATGGTTTAATAAGTTTGGTGTGAAAGAACTTGACTGGCGCAAACAGAGCCCTGACCTCAACCCCATCGAGCACCTTTTGGGATGAACTGGATTGAACTGGATTGCGAGCCAGGCCTTCTCATCCAATATCAATGCCTGACCTCATAAATGCTCTACAGAATGATTGGGCATGAATTCCCACAGAAACACTCCAAAATCTTGTGGACAGCCTTCGAAGAAGAGTGGAAGCTGCAAAAGGGGGACCAACTCCATATTGAAGTGTATGTGTTTGGATACAATGTCACTGCAGGTTTGGTCAAATAGGTTTGTCCATATAGTGTAGCAATTTAAAAAAAGGTTGTGAATTAAAGATGCTAGAAATGGAAGAGAACCATTTTCACACTTATGTATGTTTTTAAGTTGTGTTTGCTGTCAATTGCGATTCTCTAAAAAAAAAACACCAACTCAAAATGTATACATCACATTTAGCAGACGCTCTTATCCAGAGCGACTTACATTTTTTAAAATCTCATTATACATCTGAGCATTAAGGGCCTTGCTCAAGGGCCCAACAGTGGCAACTTGGTGGTTGTGGGGTTTGAACCTGGGATCTTCCGAACTGTAGTCCAATGCCTTAACCACTGAGCTACCCCTGGCAAGCAAGGACATCATCCTACAGTTGTGCTGAAAGCGACCACTTATGCTATACTTACAATAAGTGTGACAGACAAGAGTACTGAGATGCTTCAGTTTGAATCAGTCTGGAATTAGATTCCTGATAAGCAAGCCAGATGAAACAGTGAAGAGGAAGTCCAGTTTGGGGATCTGTGGGGATCCACAGCAGTAAAAAGTAAGCCACAGTGCAGAAGTAGAGCATCAAGATGGATCAGACACAGCAGTTGAAGTGTATTTGGATCCCACAATGACCTTACATGAAGTATCTTCACTGCTGCAGCTTGAATGAAAGAGACTGAACAGATTATTAGCTATGATCTTATCCTGCAGTGACTTGAAAGGACGCACGATTCTGATCAGAGCACACAGTGTAAAATCCTATAGCAAGCTAAAAATGTCTGCTTGATGTATTAAATAAGCATTGATTGACACATCTAAATCAAGTCAAGGCAACCCAGATGAAATAAATGATTTTTGAATAAATCATAAAGCTTCTCCGCACATAACGTCAGTAAGATCTTGGATGATAATTTGCCCCAGATCTGCACTGCTGGCACAGATTTGAGGTCTAAAGTACATAAATCATTCAGCTCTAGTCAGCACTGTCATACACTGTGTTCTTTAAAGGACTGTATTCAATTTAAGTGATTGATCAGTTGTTGACCTTGCTTGAGGAATTCAAGCCACATCTCTATAAGTAATGAGGTAAGCTTTTAAATTCAGCTAAAAAAAATTAAAAAGCTTTGTTTGAAGAAATCACAATACTTGGTTCTTAAGTTTTTTTTCTAAAATGTAAGGGAGATAATGATGAATACAAAATTTCTAGAAATGTAGTACCATAGAAAAATTGGATACTGGCAATTTACTTGAAATTTGAGAAATTGAATTGGACATTTCAATAGGGTTTCTGATTGCAGGTTTCAATGACATGGGTGGTTTTGCTTTTTTTTTTTTTTTTTAGCTTTTTTTAGACTAACTTTTAAAAGTTTGTCTTTCATCTTTATTTTTTTTTATGCGCATCTGAACAAAGTATACAGATGTGAATTTTGTATATTAGACCTGAGTAATAAACTATTCTTCTATATGAACAGGTGCTGAAAATTCCTCCAACTCAACATACATGAAGAACTTTTATAGCTTTTCTTCATCTTGTTTCATATGAAACTTTGATCAGCCACAACACTAACACCACAGTCAGGTGAATTGAATAACATTGATTAGCAGTTATATACCAGTGACAGGATCATGGGCACCCAAGGCAAACCCATGCCCGTTGGGACCATAGGTCAAAAAAAAAAAGTCAGTGTTGGCCATAATAGAAAGGCAGAAGAACATCCAGAGCCAGACAGTTCACCATACACAGCGCCCAGCAGGTAAAGAGCCCAAGGCCATCAACCCTTGGTCTTCAAACACCCCAAATTCCAATCTGATCAAGGGCTTATTGTATGCACAGGAAAGGCAAGTCCAGTCCACGGAGGCCCCACTACATAGGTTAAGGCATTGGACTATGGTTCAGAAGGTCCCAGGTCCAAACCCCATGACCACTAAGATGGTACAGTTGGGCCCTTAACCTTCAACTGCTCAAATGTATAATGAGATACAAATGTAAATTGTACTTCCTAGAACAATCATGGATTTTTTTTAACTATCAAATAACACATATGGCATTATAACTAACAACAACAACAGTCAGTTGTTAGTTTATGACATAAAGGTCAGCTGTTCTGCAACAGCTCTTGCAAGAACGATATTGTCAAGTGCATTGGCAAAACCCATCAAGCACCATGATGAAACTTGCTCTCATTAAGACCATCCCGGGAAAGCAAGACCCAATTATATTTAGAAAATCACCAATTAACAGGATCTCGGATTAGAGCTGCTATGAAGGCTTTCCAGAGCGTAAGTAACAGATGTATTTATTACCTAACAAACAGTAATTATTGGTTTAAGCAAATGCAACACTTATTTGAAAGTATTCAAAAAACTCTTAAACTCTTAAATCAGTCCACCCTGTCAATTGTTATTCTTCTGTATACAGTATTTCCCTCCGCAGCACATCCCCAGTGTTTTATCATTTACCTGACAGACATCTACATTATGGACATTTTTGCGCTGATCAATTCAAGCTGTCAGTTCCTAAATAACCACTTCGTTCATGTAGACCTTGAACAGACATAACCACAGGCTCTAAATATTTAATTATCTGTTTGGAAACACAGAAATCAATAGCATGTCTGGTTATGAAGAGACAAGCTAGGTAGTGCATGTCTCAACTACTTGAAGAGGCTGCGCTTCATGCAAACTGCGGAGCCAAACGGGAATATACAGTACTGTGCGTTAGATGCCGAAATTCACCTTGAACACACGATGGCACCATTTAGCACAAGAAAAGTGGCTTATGAACGAATATAAATATAAATCAAGCTGATTTAGACTCATTCTAATAAAATACACATCTTTGTATGTGTCATGTATCGTACATAGGACACAGGACAGAGCCATATGGAAGAAGTGTTAGACACTGAGGAGACAAAAAGCCCTTTGCTGGAAACCTTATTTGAAATCTTACCCATGTAGTTATAGCATCATGACACACTAATGCAATTCTCCATGCAGTCATGCTCACCTGATATTTCCCTTTATGGAAAGTGGGAAGAGATGTCTTACCATGAAATATCACAATTTACAGTCTAGGATTGTGCATTTAAAAGTGTATTAATGCTTTTATTCTGATACTTTATCATTTTGAAAGTAACAGATGGTAACATATGGTGTATGCTCCATATAAACCAATTTAGAACGTATGCGAATATTGATTTCTCAAGTTATAAGTCAATAGGGTCGTGGAAGGAGTCTCAAATTTCATTGCTTTGGAACAGACAGAGATGATAAAGCTGTAACTTCTATGTAAGCGGTAACATGAGAAAGTCTTTGCAACAGGAAGCGTTCTTGGTAACATGACAAGCTTCATGTTATTGCTTTATTAACTGTGTGTGTGTGTGTGTGTGTGAGTGAGAGAGAGAGAGAAACATAGCTGGCTTAAACAAGACAGCCATTAACATTAAAGCCTGGGTCTGACTATGACTCCTCAGGGGTCCACGTCTGAAGTCATGGCATTAGGATCCTAGCTGCAGATCCTACCTGTTGCAAGGTGAGGGCTTCATGGATCAGACTTATTTGTTCGGACAGCCCATGGATGCTCAGTTGGATTGAGATCTTGGAAATTTGGAGCCTGGATCAACAACCTTGAACTCTTTTCCGGCTACACAGCAAGCTATGATGCACTTCTGAGTTCTGATACCTTTCTATCATAGCCAGCATTAATTTTCTTCCGCAATTTGTGCTGCATTAGCATTTCTGTGGGGTTGAACCAGTCGTGCTGTAGTGATGGGAAGTTTGAATCATTTTATGACTCGGGTCTTTAAATCTCGTTCTTCAAAATGAACAAATCTTTATTTGAGTCATTTAAGTTAATTTCGTTTTTTTGATCAGAAATAAAATAAAATGTTAATTTTTTAATAAATAAACGCCCCAAAGTTTCTACATAAAAAAATTTTGGCTATAGTTCCAGTAATGAAAATATTACAATGCAGCTAAAGACATATTATGATAAACAGAATGAGTAGCTCACCTCTCATATCTTCTGGTCTGAGTCATTCATTCTTTGGAATCTATTGCCCTGTGTAGCGCCTATGGGAGTCACGTGACAAAAGAATGAATGATTCGGACCAAAAGACTCAATGTAACTCCTTATTTCTGTTTTCTGTACAGAATCTACGGAGGTTTTGCGATGCTTTGCACATGCACACCCAGTATAAAATGAACGAATTACTCTCTGAGACTACTCGTTCTACGAGTCTACTACGAGTCACGTTAAAGATTTGTTCAAAAAGATTTGTTCAAAATGCACGACCCATCACTATCATGTTGGGCTTTGGTCCCCCCCACCCCCCACCCCTATGAGCCATGGGTGTCCCTGATTCTGTCACCAGTTTACTGGTATATAATTGATAATCAATATTATTCATTTATCCTGGCAGCGATGTCAGTGATGTGGCTGATTGGTGTTTTTCATATGAATAGAGATGAAGGAAAGCTATAACATTCTTGCATGCATATTGAGTTGGGTGAATTGTTGCTAGGGGGATTTTCAGTACCCAGTACACAGTATTCATTAGGCCATGTGTTCTTGCCTTCAATAAGAGAAGCATCAGTGTAATACAGTGGTGTGAAAAACTATTTGCCCCCCTCCTGATTTCTTATTCTTTTGCATGTTTGTCACACAAAATGTTTCTGATCATCAAACACATTTAACTATTAGTCAAAGGTAACACAAGTAAACACAAAATGCAGTTTTTAAATGAGGGGTTTTATTATTTAGGGAGAAAAAAAATCCAAACCTACATGGCCCTGTGTGAAAGAGTAATTGCCCCCTGAACCTAATAACTGGTTGGGCCACCCTTAGCAGCAATAACTGCAATCAAGCGTTTGCGATAACTTGCAACGAGTCTTTTACAGCGCTCTGGAGGAATTTTGGCCCACTCATCTTTGCAGAATTGTTGTAATTCAGCTTTATTTGAGGGTTTTCTAGCATGAACCGCCTTTTTAAGGTCATGCCACAACATCTCAATAGGATTCAGGTCAGGACTTTGACTAGGCCACTCCAAAGTCTTCATTTTGTTTTTCTTCAGCCATTCAGAGGTGGATTTGCTGGTGTGTTTTTGGGTCATTGTCCTGCTGCAGCACCCAAGATCGCTTCAGCTTGAGTTGACGAACAGATGGCTGGACATTCTCCTTCAGGATTTTTTGGTAGACAGTAGAATTCATGGTTCCATCTATCACAGCAAGCCTTCCAGGTCCTGAAGCAGCAAAACAACCCCAGACCATCACACTACCACCACCATATTTTACTGTTGGTATGATGTTCTTTTTCTGAAATGCTGTGTTACTTTTACGCCAGATGTAACGGGACACGCACCTTCCAAAAAGTTAAACTTTTGTCTCGTCGGTCCACAAGGTATTTTCCCAAAAGTCTTGGCAATCATTGAGATGTTTTTTTAGCAAAATTGAGACGAGCCTTAATGTTATTTTTGCTTAAAAGTGGTTTGCGCCTTGGAAATCTGCCATGCAGGCCGTTTTTGCCCAGTCTCTTTCTTATGGTGGAGTCGTGAACACTGACCTTAATTGAGGCAAGTGAGGCCTGCAGTTCTTTAGATGTTGTCCTGGGGTCTTTTGTGGCCTCTCGGATGAGTCGTCTCTGCGCTCTTGGGGTAATTTTGGTCGGCCGGCCACTCCTGGGAAGGTTCACCACTGTTCCATGTTTTTGCCATTTGTGAATAATGGCTCTCACTGTGGTTCGCTGGAGTCCCAAAGCTTTAGAAATGGCTTTATAACCTTTACCAGACTGATAGATCTCAATTACTTTTGTTCTCATTTGTTCCTGAATTTCTTTGGATCTTGGCATGATGTCTAGCTTTTGAGGTGCTTTTGGTCTACTTCTCTGTGTAAGGTAGCTCCTATTTAAGTGATTTCTTGATTGAAACAGGTGTGGCAATAATCAGGCCTGGGGGTGACTACAGAAATTCAACTCAGGTGTGATAAACCACAGTTAAATTATTTTTTAACAAGGGGGGCAATCACTTTTTCACACAGGGCCATGTAGATTTGGAGTTTTTTTCTCCCTTAATAACATAAACCTTCATTTAAAAACTGCATTTTGTGTTCAATTATGTTATCTTTGACTAATAGTTAACGGTTTTTGATGATCAGAAACATTTAAGTGTGACAAACATGCAAAAGAACAAGAAATCAGGAAGGGGGCAAATAGTTTTTCACACCACTGTAGTTCTACCATAAACCAGAGATCCACTTGAAAGCCACGTCCCAGGTGTGATTGAGTCTTAAGAATTTTTCAGTCTGGCACTTTCTGAGTCCTTATGTTGACAAACCCCATGACTGACAAACAAGTGGGAAATCAGCAAGACCCTCTCAAGACTCCTATGTAAATACAGAAGCTGGTAGAATTAATACGGATGGTTCATAAAGCGCTTCTTGATAGTTTTTTTCCTTTTTTTTTCTTTATACGTATGACCTGGTGTGATTTAGGAATATGAGCTTTGGAGGGAATACAGTAAGTGTTCCCCGTCATTTCAGCAGACCACATATTCAGAGTAATTTCGCTTTTATTGTTCGGTCTGAGACTCCTCAGGAAAAAGCGGGGCGCCGCAGAAATACCTGAATCAGGTCATAATTCATGGTGACTCGAGGACGATGTAAACGGCGAAGCAGTGGAGAGCATGTACTGTTAAAGTGGGCAATAATTTTGGGAAAGATAAATAGATCATCCTGCATTACAGTAGCAGGAAAATGACGGAGAATATTCCATGCATGCAATATTACAAAAATATTAAGTAATCATGGTAATGATATTAAGTTTAGTATTGGTGAAGTAAACTGTTTTTAACCGTAAGTTTAACTCTAAGAGTTCTACAATTAAAAACATTCATGCAGTGAATACTGATGCTTGTTTTGTTTGTCTTGTATTTTAAATAGGTTACAGCCCAAGACTGCGAACATGACACTTTCATAGCATGTTTTATTCATGGTGGTTTATTCTTTTTTTTTTCCTGATAGAATCACAGTCAGAGCTCTAACATAAATTTGTTAGCTTGGCCACTGGGAAAGTACAAGCTCTAATCTCAAGGCTTGTTGGGAAACGTAGTAAAGCAAGAAAAAAAGGATGATGTACAGTACTGTAGTGTAATGCAAGAAATATGGTTAGCTAATTAAGTTAATAAATGCAGACTAAGAAAACAGTACAAATGTACAGTATGATCGCTGTCCTGCATTGTGTTTGTTTCAGCTTTGAGAAACCAATTTCTTCACATTTTGCTTCTAAAGAGCCTGACTTTCTTGAATGTTTTAATGTAGCCTTGAGGAAAAGTTCTCCAGTATTCCTGAAGGCCTTTTTTGCTCACATTTTCAGTCTGTGCCTGAGCAGTGAATCATACAGGCATATAAAAAAAAAAAATCTAATTTAAGGCATGAACCAGTGAGAAACAGGTGCAGATGATGAGAGATGATCAGGCTGGTGATTAGTATACTGCTGATGCTGGATGCTGAGTGGTTGGAACAGACGAGAGGAGAAATGAGGCTGCTGCTGCTGAGGTTGTTACATAAACCACCAATTTTTAAACTGTTAAGCATACTGTCACAGTAAAACATTTGTTCCTATTTCTTTTATTTAATCTCTTTATTAAATAATTACATTTAATTTAATATGAAGAAATATGGGGTGGCTCAAGACAAGTACGGTAAATTGTGTTATAGTCCTGGCACACCACTGTGGAAGATAATTGGGCTTACAGTATACTATAATACAAAACTTAACAGTCTGGATCTATGTTTGTTCTATGATTCACTGTAATACAAAGTGAGTCACTCTTGATGATGATGATGATGATGATGATGATGATGATGATTGTGTCAATAGGTACATCTTTAATGAATCCTCTTTGTTATTCCATGCAGACAATAGTGACTCTCTCTCTCTCTCTCTCTCTCTCTCACTCCATCTTTCTTTTAAAATAATTTCTCTTTGCTTCAAGTGTACTGGGTAAAGTTAAA
This sequence comes from Channallabes apus, assembly GCA_030522415.1. Classification (NCBI taxonomy): domain Eukaryota; kingdom Metazoa; phylum Chordata; class Actinopteri; order Siluriformes; family Clariidae; genus Channallabes; species Channallabes apus. Next base: position 37,941,634 of record CM060113.1, read on the forward strand.
CTTAATTGCACCGTAACTCACTATCTGTCTCGTGGGATAAATTGTCGGCCGCCCCCCCCCCCCTTTTTTTTATTATTGTTTACTTTTTGCAGAGGGAAAAGAAATCTCATCTCTCCGTGTCCCAAATCCACTATTCCTTTCTAGAAGGCACATTGCAGAGAAGAGGCTCTGTGTCTTTATGGACAGCTTTATGGTGCTGGCGGTCGGATGGATAAAATGTTCCAGAGGACTATTCGACGAGGCAAGCTCAAAAGAAAAAAAAAACAATAGCATTTTTTTGCATTCGTTTATCAACCCGCTAATGCTTTAATTAATGCCCCCAAGATTTTTTAACCTTATCCTGACTTAAGTGGTTGCTGGAAAATAGAGTATATTAAAGAAGTCGATAATAATAATAAACAGCCATTAAGAGTTTAAAGATTTTACAAAAGCAATACCTAAAAGCAATAATACATTTGGGGGGGAAATAGCTAATTGTCCTATAGGAGAGAGCTGAGATCATTCTGTAAAGTCATGCATGCAATAATGGCTTTATTACATTGATGTACAATTTTATAATTTCTCCTTGGGCATCTGTGAACTTGGGTATGTTGAAGAGGGTAGAAAGCACTTTCCTCTTAAGGTGTCACACTGCTCTGTACAGCACCATGAGGAGCAGTTCGGAAAGTTCCTTCAAGACACATGAAGCCATTGTTAGTCTTGACCTTCCATTGTGTAGTTGTCATATAAAATATGATAGCCGGTGAATGGGAAGTAGGGATGAAATGGAGTCAGAACACCATATCTCTATAGTAATTATTTGCCTACCTTTCAGAGATGTGGCCCTTCTTTTTTAATAAACTATGGGTGTGGCCTGGACAGGAGTAGCAAAAATATTTTTCTTGCTTCAGAGGGTCTTGGACTGTTTTAAAAATAGTGAAATGTGACAATACTGAGAAAAAAAAATTAAACACACAGATATGCATTCTGGCACATGTATAAGGATTAAATGAGTAACAAATATCATGAATGAGCATGATCATTTAAACGCATGGCGAAGTCGCATCATAAAAAAAAAACATCAGTAGAAATCAGAGCAATGCTTTATATTGAAAGTGATGCATTTCCACACAATGAGTTGAACAAAGGATTGGGACTAAACAGCTGCGTGTACAGTACATTAGAAAACCACTTGTTAGTGAGACTCAGAAAAAAAGGTTTCAGTTTCGTACAGTAGAAGACATAAACATAGGACTGGTCATGTGATCTGATGAGTGCAGATTGAAACTATTCTAGAGCGATGAGTGCGTAAGAAGGGAAATGCATGTTGCCCACTGTACAGGCCTCTGGAGGCAGTGTTATGATCTTTGGTTATCACATAGTGTGGAGTTGTTCTTCCCTAAAAGCCAGGCAGTTTACAGTATATCACACAGTCTAATGAATGAATGTTGATGTTTCATGTTATGTGAAAACTATGTAGTATACTGTATGAATCACTTTCATAGCCAGAACAGATATATACAGTACTGTACAATGTGGTAAAATCTTCATTTCAGAGAGACAAATGTCCACCTCTAGATTACACAATATATTTGACCTTAGGACCTTGGCAAAAATCATGGTCATCCCACAATAAAGCAACGACCAGAGCAATCAGTCTTTTATCGAGTGGGAGTTACAAGGGCACAAATTTCTTACAAAAAAAATCAGTTGTAAATTACTTTTCTTTATTTGCAGTCCAAGGCCAACCCACATGCTTCAGTCAAACCAGGTTTTCCATTCAGAACTGACTGAGATCTTTTGTAGCACACAAGGATGTGTCATCAGTGCATTTTTCTTCAGTGTTGATTAAAGGAGAAACTATCTGAACAGGATGAGAACTGGGATCATTTTGTTCTCTGAGAAGCAGTTACCGGTTCCACACTAAAAGTTCCACATTAAAAGTGATTGATTTTGTAAAATATAGCAGGTCTCGGATGTCTTCTGTACTTTTGAAGTAACACCAATATGTTTAACTTTTATGTCACTTTAAGTTAGTAAAACCAGACAAACTTTCCAGGAAATTGTATAACACGTTCGTGTCAATGCACTTCTGAGAACTGATGCAGATTATGTGTACAGTATGTCTGCCATAGAACCTTGACTTACTATAAAGTGCATTAGTACAGTACAGTTCCTGGCCAAAAGGGAAAAAAATGGTACACTCTGAGATTTCATTCAAGGCACACAATGTGGGGACCTGTACATGTACATGTGTGAAAATAGTTCATCATCCTCCTCTTTCACAATTTGTGTTTTGGAATATACCCTTTCTATCAGGGAAGAAAAACTCCATAGATGTGATAACCTGGTCATTCAGTACATTCAGGTCGTCTAGGCCTGATCGACTGAAGCGACCCCAGATCATAACACTGTCTCCAGTGGCTTGTACTGTACAGTGGACACTATGCATGATGAGTGTATCGCTTCATGTGCTTTCCTTCTTACTGTACCCTGACGCGCCCATCACTCTGGAATAGGACCGATCTAAACTCATCAGACCACATGACTTGTTTCCATTGCTCTAAAGTCCAATCTTTATGCTCCATAGCATATTAGAGCATGTTTTTCTTTTCTGAGTCTCATAAATAAGTGGTTTTCTTATGGACACACAGCTGTTTAGTTCCCATCACATTGTGTGTGTGTATGGAAATGCTTTTATTTTGATGATTAAACATACTGTTGTAAAACTGTAAAACAGTAAACCTCTTCACCAATTGTTTAATGCAAATGATCTCCATTTATGATGTTTTTTCTTACCACATGTCTTCCATAATGTTGATGTTTAGCATTTAATAATGTGTTGAAGGGTTCTTAACCCAGTTCCAGTACTTTCAAATCTCCTTATTTGTTTTCTTTGCTTGATGCAGCCCAATAATTTGACCCTTCCCGATTATTTATTTTATTTTGGTCAAGATAGTGTATAAACCTATTGGTTGCCTTTCATACATTATGAATCAACACCTTTTGACCAATCAGATGTAAGTATCCAGTAGAGCTGGAGTTTCAACCCTTTAAACTTCTAACATGAAATGCTGCATTGATTTTCTTTAAAGCTTGGATTCCACAGTGGAAGAACAGCAATTGGTGCTTAACATTCAATAAAAGCTGGAGCATGTAAAAAAGATGTATGGAATTGAGCTATGTTAGTTTTATATCATTTATATATGTGTTAATTTTTTTATTTAGCTTATAGTGTAAGCTTTTCTTATACTGTGGAATCCAAGATTTAAAGACAATCAATGCAGCATTTTATATTAGAAAGGAATATTGTTTATAAGGAATATTGTTTCTGAAATAGAAGGGAATATATACAGTACAGTATATTATTCATTCATTCATTAATTTTCTATACCGCTTAATCCTGTGTTCAGGGTCGCGGGGGACCTGGAGCCTATCCCAGGAGACTTCGGGCACTAGGCGGGGTACACCCTGGACAGGGTGCCAATCCATCGCAGGGCACACACACACTCACACACCCAATTACAGTATATTAAATAAACAATATTCCTTATTCCTCAATATTTTTGGCAGTTGAATGTCTGATGTCTGAAAGTAGTAACTTCTTGGGAAATAATTCAGCAATGACTTGTCCCACAGCCCTGCCTTCCGGGCAGTTCGCAGTAATTGGATCCACTACATCAGGGGGTTGTTGATCTCCTGGGTAGGATACTTTCCTCTCTAATTGTGGCTATTTTGTGCAGGCATGGTTATGTCACATACCTTGTCAACAGTGACTCACAGTCTGTAACAGTTGAATGGTGACTTGAGAATTCCTAACCAGTAACTTGAGAGCTTTTCCTGGATTTTTCGATTCTGAGGTCCACTAAGAGACTGACATTTACCTTCATACAGTACAGTATATACGAGGGATATTCAGGTCAAAAAATGACTTGTGATGAAATTTCTTGTGAATGAAGGTGTAAAAGTGCACAGTAAAACGATCAGAATCTTAGTCACAGCAAAATATTTCAATGGTGTAAACGTGTTAAAGAAGCAGCGCATCTTTGAATGATCTCGGCCAAGGTGTCTCGGAACCCACTGCTGCCATTCTTGTGAACGTTCAGAGAGTGGAACGCCTGATTCTTGAAAATCGATGGATAACTTGTCGCCTGGGTGGCATGGTGGCGTAGTGGGTATCACTGTCTCTTTGCATCTCCATGGTCAAGGGTTCGCCTCCTACCTCGGGGGCCGTGTGCATGGTGTGGTATGTTCTTCCCCCATGTTTGGTGGGTCTCCTCTGGGTACTCCGGTTTCCTCCCACAGTCCAAAGACGTACCGATTAGGCAAATTGGTGCTCCCGATTTTGCCTGTACTCTGTGTTTGTGATGGATTTGCACCCTGTCCGGGATGCGTCTCTCTCTCTGTGGCAACTGTACACACAGTCATTCACAAACACCACTTACACATTACAGGAACACACGGCTGGGAGTTAGTGCCACATCCCCCGTACATTCACACATGAACAGATGAACAGACCACCACATGGTCCATGTATTCATCACTTGTTGCAGTTAAGCATCAGCTAAATACCTAGACTGTTTTCCTCTGAATGTTTTTTTTTTTTTTATCAAATGTCAGGCTCTGGTGCTGCAGCTGAGATGACATTTGTGGGGGGATAATAATAACAGAAATGAGTTTAGATTGGACTACATGTGACATTTACTGTAGGTTTGATGCATACAGAGATTCACAATTTGAGGACAAATCCGTGCAAAAAACAAACAAACCGAAAAAAAAAAAAAGCACACAGCCTGCTCCAGGATTGTCGGAGAACAGTTGCCAAATTGGATTGACTGTTTCCACCCCCAAACTGTAAGTCAAACTGCCAAAGGAAGGATAAATCATAAAACACCACAGACACGATGAATAATCATCCAAACCAGCCTCAACACACTTGACTTATCGGTTTTGTGGATTATTCTTATATTTTTTTCTTTTTCTTTTTAATGATGAGTCATGAAATCACTTGAAATGCGCTATTTTAGGGTTCTAAATGTATACTTTTTTCACTTTGTTTTATTTTTTTAAATAGTGTCGAGGAAGAGCTTCTCGAGCTTCTGCACATGTTAAAACCTGTTTCCATGGAAATATAAAAATACAACAGAAGCCTGAATTTGTTTCCAGAGAAACTCTCAATAGGAAGACAGCTCTTTTGGCCCTCAGCCATTGACCAGACCGACATGATAGCTACTTTGCAAAACCAGGTTATCCTATTTGATGCTTCTGAGTGCAGTGACTTAGTCTTTACAGTGTGTTAGATTCTTTCATTGAGGGTTTGTTTTATGAATCATGCTGTATTGCTGAATGAACATGGGTGCTATGGGAACAAATGATTAGAATAGGAAAATATGTTTTAACCTTGTCAGCCACAGATACACCTCTGGCAGAAGAGACTCTGTTGCCATAGTAACGAAGCCTGGCCATGGCATCTTTCAGCTTCTCGCGGGATTTGTCCTTTCAGGAGCTTTACTGAACACGAGTCATAAAGCAAACTAAATAAGACGCATGTACACGCGGGAGCCGAATGATGCATTCCAAATGTAAATAACAAAGAAGGCAAATAAATAAAGCCGTTTAACTCTCAATTCAATATGCTACTATACACCATGTCTGTTTGCAATTATGCTAATAATACTGTGTATTATTATTATTATTATACACAGTGGTGTCAAAAGTATTCACATTCATTACTTGAGTAGAAGTATAGATACTAGGGTTTAAAAAGACTTCTTTACAAGTTGAAGTATCAACTCAAGTAAAAGTGTAAAAGTACTGGATTCAAAACTACTTAATGTATAAAAGTAAAAGTAACATGAGGGGGGAAAAAGCATTAAGGATAAAAGCTTAGGCTGTGCCAAGTATATACTACTGTACACTAACACCTCATAAAAAAAGAAAAATGTGTTGTTTTTTTGTTGTGATTTTTAACGGCCATAGTGATTTGGGATACTGTATATGGCAATTGAAAAAGAATGCATTTTAGTACAATGCAAATACATTAAAGAACCATGTATGTGTACTACTGAGCATTAACATGTTTTATGGAGAAGAAGATATGATAACTAGTTGCCTATAAGTATTTTAATGGTGCAAAAAGTCCAACTTCAGAGGCACGTCATCAGTAACCTTTATTGGAATGTAAATGTACATCCAAGCTTAGCTGCAGGAATCTGTGAGGGCAACATACAAGAAAATTAGTGTACCCAGGGCAGGCTTAGTAACAATTACCCTTGTATGGTTGTCTACAATAAACATTAGTGCTGTCAGAATGAAGGATTAATCCAAGTGATTCATCAAAAATAAATAAATAAATATATATATGTGTGTGTATGTGTATATATATATCATTCCTGTTACCTTCCTTGCTGGTGCTTGGTTGTGACATTTCGCTCGAATCTTGAGTCTCTATCACGGACAACTTCGTCTACTTATTACAACGTTATCAACCGAAAATGCTAATTTATTCGAACGTCTTTGCTGGAGTGTGTGATGTGACGTCATGTGCAGGTGCGATGGATCGTGTACCAACCAATAGGGTGTCGGAATGGTATGTTTATTCTTCTCATCCAACCAAAATCAAATTCGCTCCATCCGGAGGGCGCGATTTATCCTGATGTTTGTTTGTTTGTTTTTTGAATGACAAGCTGAAATAAAATAGGAGTAACGAGGCTATTTTTAAAATGTAAGGAGTAGAAAGTACAGATAATTGCGTGAAAATGTAAGGAGTAGAAGTAAAAAGTTGGCTGAAAAATAATTACTCCAGTAAAGTATAGATACCCAAAATTGGTATTTTGACACCTCTGATTATACAATACAGTATGTTCGATCCTTTCCATATAAATCTGCCTACATGTTTTGGATCCTTCGGGCAGCTTTTTAGATTTTTGAAATTAATCAAATGCAAGAAGCCACACACTTTTGATTAGGCCTGAAGATTGAAAGACATTCCAAGCTTTTTTTGAATCAAGTTTGCACTTTAGTTGAAGTACCTACTATAAATATGGCCTTTTTTGACACATTTACATGCACTGCATAAATAATTTATAATGTATTGTTGGAGAATTTATGAAAGGTGAAAAACGAAATGACTTTGTCTGTTCCTTGAAGACGGAGATGTAGAAAGTCCTCGTTACAATTTATTAACCAACAAAGTTAATGACGGTATGCGTATACAGTAGGTTATACATCTAAGTCCAATTACCAAATTATACTGATTGCACAAGTTCTATTGTAAAGATGCTTCATTTGAATAAATACTTTCTTAATATTAAGCACCTCAGTAAAACAACATTATAAAAAGTGAATGTTTGTATCACCTAAATGAGAATGGGCGGGCTTTTGAATCTGGTTCCTCTTACGTAGTTTGTTTCTCATGTCATGTCATGAGGTTTTTCCCTCAACACCATCGCCTCCAGCTTACACATTAGGGACCAAATTGAAAAAACCTATAAATGTATTTAGTGTTTAGTTTACCCTCACTAAGGACTTCATTAGGTGCACCTGTTCAATTTGCGATTACTGTGAATATCTAATTAGTCAATCATATGGCAGCAACTCAATCCACTTAGGCATGTAGACATGGTCAAGATGATCTGCTGAAGAACAAACCAAGAATTGGAATGCGGAAGAAAATTGACTTTGAACGTGACATGGTTTGGTCTGAGGATTTATGAAATTGCTGACCTACTGGAGTTGTTCTGCACATTATGGGTGAAAATGCCATGTTGATAGCAGAGGTCAGAGGAAAATGTCCAGACTGGTTCGAGCTGATTGAAAGGCAACATTAACTCAAATAACATCTCACTGCAACTGAGGTATTCTGAAGAGCATCTCAGAATATACAACACGTCACACCTTGAAGCAGATGCTCTACAGTATTAGAAGACCACACCGAGTAGCTCTTCTGTCAGCTAAGAACAAGAAACTGAGGCTACACTTTGCATGGGTTCACCATAATTGGACAACAGAAGATTGGAAAAACGTTTCCTGGTCTGATTCCTAAAGTCTCGATTTCTACTGTATAGTGACAATCAGATGGAAGGGTCAGAATTTGGCATAAATAAATAACATGAAAGCATGAATCAATCCTGCCTTGTAGCAACTTCTCAGGCTGGTGGTGGTGTAATGGTTTGGGGGTTTTTCTTGGCACACTTTGGGCCAAGAATAACACGCCTTGTTACAAAGCATAAAAAGTCATCTCAGACTGGGATTCTTGAACATGACAATGAGTTCACTGTACGCCAACGACCTCCAAAGTCAACAGATCTCAATCCAATAGAGTACCATTTGGATGTGGTGGAACGGGAGACTCGCATCATGGATGTGCAGCAACTGTTTGTTGCTATCATGTCAACATGGACTGAAATCTTTAAGGAATGTTTCCAGCACCTTGTTGTGTTCTTAAGTCTTTTCATTCAGAGCAAATACACAGTTCCTCCCTCCTTTATCTTACGACATCCAAACTGGCAGAAGTAATAGCATTTAGATGTCTGTTTGTACTTCAGGCAATGCAAATTTAATGAGTCCATAGGGATTATGAACTAGAGGAAAACGCATTCCCCTGACTGGTTTAAACTGGTTTTAAAATATGACTCTGCACCTAGCTTAGAGCTAGGAGAAATCTGTTGGGAGAGTCTTGTCGTGATATAAAACAGGGCAAAAACTGAATCTAGTTCACCGGTCGTGTGAGTTGGGTAACCTTTCTAAATAAAAGTTTTAATGAGATAAATGATTTTTTGCAGAGTGTTAGCGATGTCAAACAGCTGGTTTTTCTAAATTTGCATGCTTCGTAACGATCTACAGTAAATTGCATTTATACAGTATGGATATGATCCTATGATCTTGTATCCATTGTTTGTTTTATAACCAGACCTTATCTGGGTTTACAAGTTCAAGTACACAAATGGTGACCAGAACCGTTCCAGGTCCTCACATTCTCGTATGAATAAGTGACAGCTATCTGTCTTGGCGACTAAGCATGCCCACAAGCATGCCGTGTACTCGGTCGGGTTATTACAGTCACCAAAGGGGTTGCAAGAACAACCCTGGACAACTTGTCCTATACCAAGGCGACTTGTTATGCAGTGAGTGAATTTCGAACCAGGTCTGCTGTTCTCATCAATACAGTATGTGGTACTTCATTAAAAAGCGATCGTTTATTAGAGCAGCATTCAAAGGACTCGAACTCTTTCATGCACATCTTGCAATTCATGCTGGTGTCTTCCACGTAGTCGAGTGCAACCTGACAGAGCACAAAAAACTGAGCTTCATCTAGAATTACGGCTCTAATTGCTCTCTCCTAGAATAGATCAAAGTCATTTTGAAAGCGGTCCTGTCCTTCTGGGCCACCCAGTGAAATAAGAAAAACATCATGCCACAAATAAGATGAACAACTCTGTCAGCTTTGTCGATAAAAATAAAATGTAGTGAGGTACAGGTGTATATCAATATACTGTAGCTGAAATGTCATGTCTTGCAAGTCTCGTGTTAAACTGAATAATGCTCGAACCAAAGACCGAAGGTGCTCAATATCAGGCCATCAGACTGATCTAGGATCATCTGTTCTGGGCTAAAAATGGTCTTGCTGCTCTTTCTATAAATAATCCAGGAGGATCTGCTGCATCTTTATTGCCACAGAGAGAAGCTGTGCCTGTCCTGTCTCTTTAGACTGATGATGGGTTTTTACTAAGGGCTTTACGCTGTCTAATTAAAACGCTGGGGAAGGTTTTTAAATAATTGTATTTTAAGAAAGAGAAGCTTGATGCTCTATTATAACAATATCTTGAATGCACAAGTAATCCTAGGTGTGTAACCTAATATATATACATTATTTGAAATGAACAGATGATGTCCAGTGTTCAATGATGCAAATATGGAAAGCTGCTGTGTTCATGTTTGTCCTAGCCAGAAAGGTTTGCAGGATCAGCATTGGGACTCCAAAAATGAAAATGATGGATTTATAACTTTTACCCTATACAGCATGTTTTAGGAATCCAATTGTATTGTATTGTCTCAACACTTGCAGCCCATCATTAACCTCAATTTCATGACCAGTTTGGCCAGAATGAGGCTATCAACAGCATTCGTTCTATAGGTTGTTGGATGAACTACAGAATCACAGAGCTGAAGATTTGCCTAGTGGTTTATGAATGCGTTATAGGCCAAGAGCATCTGTCTCTGACCTCCCCATGCACTACAATAGATATTTTGTTCATGTGTCATGTGAATTTGGCAATATTTGAGCTTGCCTTCTAAAATAATCCGGTCTTAGAGAATGGAAATGTGGATCTGCTTAACTTCCAGAACTTCCTCATTTCAGCAGATCATACAGTATGTGTTTGGGCCCCATCCATGGTGGTTGATTTAAATGGGATCCATATTACAAAATGTACTTTTAGACATTCAGATGGGTATCAAGTTTGCATAAACAAACAAAAATGTTTGTTCACACACAATATTCCCTGTTTTTAGTCCTTTATCGGTTTCTGTATTGCTCAGGATTTGAACAAACCAATTAGATCTTCCCCCTGTTATGACCTCATATACTGTAAGAAGATCCCCTCCCCCAGCTCATTTACATCTTAATTTGGAGGAGGGATGAAAGAAATGGAGTTTAATAAAGGACCAGAAACACGCACGAAGTAAGAGACCTTTTTTTTTTTTTTATGAAAAATTATGGAACCTTTTAAAACACCACTCAGGAGCTTTTAGGGGTTGGTGAAAATGTTGATGATTTTTCACCACTCATTATCTCTCACACACATTTTCCCCCACACATACTGTAGTCTTTCTGTGGGAGTGATCTGTGGTTATTACATCAATTTGTTTCAGGGAGAACACCTAAGAAAACATGACCTGCAGCCAACCCTTAAGATTCACATGCATGATTCTGTCACTTTTACTGACACATGCATTTATGACATGGCTGACACGAATTCAACACTGAAATGACCCCGAGGTGCAGGATTACTCCTGTATTTGCTGCTGCAACATTTAAGCCAAATGTACAAAGGCTGCCTATGGCCATTCATAATTTCATAACTGCATCTGTGACCTGTCACCTATCAAGGTGGATTGAGGTGCATGTTAGTCAAGCTACTGTAGGCTGTAAAGTCTACACACCAGTCCATCCAGATGAGATAAGAGACCACACTGGCCATGGTGTTTCATGTGCTCTTCAGGAACTTGCAATTACGGTCTGGTTTTAAGAATGAGACAGTATCTTGAAAAACACTCAAACTCTGGTCCTCTTTAAAACTAGCAATTGCACTTGAGTAACTAGATGGCTTGGATGTTGCACCCATTACCCAACACTTTGATAGTGCAACAACACCTCGTGGGCACCACACTGAATAGCCAGCGGACTGATGTTATCAAACTCCAGTGTTTCGGTTGCTGAAGGGTAAACTTTTGATGAATCACGCTCCTCAGTGGCATTTCGGCCAGCCAAACTTGTCTTCTCTCTCTATTTGAACAGACCCAGTCATTTAGTGCACTTCGTTGCTATGGCTCCTAGAGTATCATATTCTTAGCAGAAACCAGTGTGTCATATTCTTTTTTTTTTTAGGTCTTTTGTATTCAACCTGTATGGAGAACATATTATACACTACTGTACTGTATTACGTACTGTATATCACTAGGGGGACTACCAGTTTCTCTGCCAGAAGTATTAATATCAGCCTCCGAGTGGCGCAGTGGTAAATGCTCTCCCTATCATCCGGAGATCTCTGGTTCGGTTCCCGGGTGATGCTGTTTTCCTCTCACAGCCGGAGGCATAGAGAGAGCTGATTGGCCGAGCTCTCTCAGGGGGGAGGGATGAGAGGTACCTATGCTCCCACATTAATCACGGCTCTACAGCCAATCAGGGGTGTCTGTGAGCTCGCGCACGCGGAAGGAGCGGCTAGCGCTTTCCTCCAAGTGTGTTAATCCACCCCTAATGGTGCGTGAGCGAGCAGTTCGAAAAGATCCGTTCGGCTGACGTCACGCGGTTCGGAGGAAACACCTGATAGTCTTCGGTCCTCCTGGCTGAGTGGTAGTGGTAGCCTTAATGTGGGAGCCCCCTAGTGACCGGGAGGAATTGGCCATGACTAAATTGGGGGAGAAAAATTGGAACCCCCCCCCCCCAAAAAAAAAAAGAAGTATTAATATCAGTTAAGCGGCGCGGTGGTGTAGTGGTTAGCACTGTCGCCTTGCACCTCCAGGGTCTGGGTTCGATTCCCCGGCCAGGCTCGATTCCCGTCTCTGTGTGCATGGAGTTTGCATGTTCTCCCCGTGCTTGGTGGGTTTCCTCTGGGTACTCCGGTTTCCTCCCACAGTCCAAAGATATGCAGGTTAGGCTAATTGGCGTTCCTAAATTGCCCGTAGTGTGTGATTGGGCGTGTCAGTGTGTGTGTATGTGTGTGTGCCCTGCGATGGATTGGCACCCTGTCCAGGGTGTACCCCGCCTAGTGCCCGAAGTCTCCTGGGATAGGCTCCAGGTCCCCCGCGACCCTGAACACAGGATTAAGCGGTATAGAAAATGAATGAATGAATAATATCAGTTATGACATCAGTTCATCATCTGCCATCCCGGTCAGTACACATGCCATGTTGCTATTATTATTATCAGGTCAATGAGATCTGAGATCTCTTTTTAAGTATGATGCATACAATTTTTAGCATTTTGGTATTTTATTAGTACAGGTATTATGCCAGGTGAAGAATATGGTTGTATAAGTTTTATTTTTGCCAATCGCCACACTTATTTCCAAAAGGCAGCACACTTACTGGACTTCTTAATTGTGCTCCATTCACCAGACTCCTGGCCTACCTAACGTTTCGAGAAAGAGATGCAGCTGTTAAAAAGTACATCTAGGTCCATTTCTGCCTACATTAATCTTCTCCAAGCTCTGCCCCTCATTAGAGCGGTGCATTCCCACTGACAGCTCTTGCCTCATGCCCACTGCAAGTTCCTCTACTCTGCATTGTAATGCAGTATAGGCACTTACCCTTTCCTACTGTATGAGTGGATCAGAACACCAAGTCTTCCACCTGTTTCTGTTCCTGCCTGGAGTAGCCATGTCATGCACTCCCTACTATGACAAGGCAGCATCAGCAAAAGGGAATAAATTTCCAGCAGTATTATAGCCTGCTTATCTTATGGTTGAAGATGCTCCAGGAATCTCACAAGCCACAAAGTAGAACCAAGGTACAAAGTGGAGTGCCAAAACATGCAGTTCCTCAAATCACCACCAGGAGTTAAAAGTGAGTCAATTCTCATACTGTATATCCCCAAGTTAAAATGGCCAACTTTACAACAGAAATAAACACACACACACACACACACACACACACACAAACAGCTGCCATTTGTATGTAATTTTTCAAATGCAAATGTATGGGCGTGGCTAATTTGCAAGGCAGGTGGAATGCAGGTGTCAAACCGCTAGCTGTCTGCTATGCATCACTTTAGCTAAGCAGTTAACTGAACTCATTGCAGTTTGACTTACATGACATGTAGGAGTTGATGCAGGATGGCGTATAAGGTACGAACAACAAATTCTATTGAATTTGCATTGACGTTCCATCAAATGCACAATAACATTAGCATATAAATTATCATTAGCCACCTTAGCGTTTTAGATAAGCTAAGGCTAAGCTACAGTGGGGAAAATAATTATTTGATCCCATGCGGATTTTGCAAGCTCGCCCACTTACAAAGAAATGAAGGGTCTTTTATTTTTTTCATGGTTTGTTATAAAGATCCAAAAATCCAGAAACAGCACATCATACAAAACCAGAGTTGAGCTTCAAAAGCTTTAGAAAACCTGTTGTTGACGTCGCAGAGGGTTTGTCCAGTTTTTTAAATAAAGTCTATGGGTCGACTAAGAAAACTCAGACCGAAGCCAGAAGGTGATGGTGCCAAACATTTTTTAAGTATGAAATTAGTTCAAGTATTTAATTTGTTTAGGTTAGACAAAGTAATTGGCTGTCATTACATCACATAATTTAAATGATCATGTGACATATCGTACATTAGACTGTAAACTATAGACTCTGTCTATACAGACAAAGGAAGAGGATGTGTGTGTCTATGTGTGTGTGTGAGAGAAGAAGAGAGCATATTGAGATGTCCATGGCACATGTGTGTGTGTGTGTGTGTGTGTGTGTGTGTCAGCCATGAATAGTTTATGTAGCAGCTCAGGGAATCTCTCTGTGTGGAAGTTCACTCTGTTAGTTGCCATAGACAACAAGAGATGAATGAGAGGCAGATAGAAAATCAAAAAACAAACAAAATGCATTCATCAAAGTAATACATTAGGATATAGTACAAGTGCACGCTAAATGTCTGCGTTCACTCAGAGATTCGTCATCATATTTATGTACTGTAGCTGCAGGTTGGACCTAGTGGGTGTCATTTATCAGACTGGATTTGAATCGATTTATTCCTGAAGCATCCAGAGGAGCCTTTGCGGTATTCATCACAATATGATTTGTTCAGAAAAAAACTTTCTTTTTGTGATTTGTTCAGAAAATTGCCAAGAAAACTAACAAATTTGATGAGTTACTGTGATTTCAAAAAACGTACAGTATTTATTTGGCATTTATAAATATACATTTTGGATTACAAGGAACAAGCATTATTGAAACTTTTGTAAATTTGGTGGAAATGTTTGTTTGTTTGTTTTGGCCAAGGGGCATTATGGAACGATATCGCGGACAATATTCAAATGCAATTGCAAATAGCATTTGCAATTGCGTTTCCCATACGTGGACGCGCAAACTGTGCCATAATTCAAATGCAATTGCAAACTTTGCATTACCGTTTGCTGATTCGCCTTTGCGAGCGCACACTGACTGCCAAATTTCAAATGAAAAAACAAAGTCCATTTGCATTTGTATTTCCCAGGTCTTACACGTCATGAACCTGTCATATTTAAATAGCAAAATCAATCACCACATTTGCTTTTTCACTTTCTCTGCGCCGCGCGTCAAGCCGGCCAAAATTCAAACGCAATCGCTAGTCCATTTGCAATTGCATTTCCAACACGTTACACAGAAACCTGTCAATCAGCGTCAGGGGCGGGTCTATACTGTGGGGCGGGATTGTATGGGGAGTGACGTCACTCACACTCGCCGACCAAGAGGGGGATATTTGAGCACTGGAGGTGAACCGAGATTATCTCATTTGTTTATCAAGAAATAAACACAAAAATGACAAATCGCATATTTTCTTGCTCCGGAGTTGACAGAGAAGTTTTTACAAATAAAAATATTTTTAGATCTTCTCCTGTTACAGCCTGCTGGAGCTAAATCTTTCAGAAACGCTGCGTACCGGTGTTATGCGCTAAAATGCCCCCTGCCACTGATTGCACCCCCACAAAATCTCTGTCAAATATATGAGGACATCACAATCAAAAATTCATATTATTATTATCAAATATAATATATGAGTATTATCACGAAGCAAATTTTATAATAAATAAGAAATATAAAAATATACATGTACAACCCCTGGCAAAAATTCTGGACTCACCCTCTCAGAAGATGTTCATTCAAATGTTTAATTGTGTAGAAAAAAAAACAAGCACATACATGCCACAAAACTATTTTCACTCAACAATCCAAACTTCTGGCTGTATAAAACACTTTAAAAAAAAAAAGAAAGATAATTATAGTCAACGACAACTGTTTTAACAACTCAAACAGAGGAAAAAAATATGGAATCACCAAATAAAAACACTACTTGTACTTTGTTGCAGCACCTCTGGCTTTTCCCACACGGAAAGAACCTATATAAACATATATGTTTTAATATAGGTTTTGATATAGGTTTTTAATATATGTGACATATATAAAATTGGCCGTTTTCCTATATTATATGTACATATATGCGTGCATATATGAACCTATATAGTAATACAGTATATGTGACATATAAAATTGCCCATTTTCCTATATTTTATGTACATATATGCACATATATAGGTACATATATGCATGTATATATGTGTGCATATATGCACCTATATGTTTACCTAGATTAGTCAAAAAAATCCATAGCTGCTAGACAACATAAATAAAAGCCCAAAATGTAGAAATTAAATTTTTTTGTTTTTATATTATAACTAGTAAAAGAACAAAAACATGACAAAAAACTGAACAGGAAGAAAAAAATATATTTTGTGGATCTTCCCAGCTCCGTGAGCTTTGAATTGATAGATGTGCCTATCTGCCTTCGGGTGGCTGCCGACCACTTCTTCAATGTAGCATCTAGAGAAGACAAAAATAATAAGACAGTATAATAATAATAAATGATTATTTATTAAAACTTCAGACGACAACAATTAGTGCCACGAGGTTATTTGCAACACTATATGTTCTACAAAATAGAGGACTACACATCCTACAGCGCAATACCCCAGAAATGTGGCTTTAGAAGAGGAAAGGTAGGATTAAGAAGTGAGCAAGCGATGAATTAGTATTATAGGTACCAAGCAGATACAGTAACAATAATGTGTGCCCTACCTTATACAGTCTCCATTGATGGCTAATAAACATTGATACAAGTAGGCTATGGTTAAAGTGGTGAACTTATAATGTTTTTTTTCCCGTCTCAACGCATTATGCATTTACTCACCAATAATGGCTACCTTTTTAATTTGGTCCAGTCTCCAAGTCGAAGGTGCCCAGCAGCAGATTCCGTACCATGGCAGTAGCAGAGGTGGCAAGGCGGGCTGCTCTCCACGCTTCTGCCTGGCAAAACACCCCAGAGCCCTTTATAACTTCAATCTGAAAAATAATTTCACATCACAATATTAATTTATTGGCAACTTTTAGAAACTTTTCATGTTTCATACTGATTCTCATGTTTAGCTTCCCAATAGTTAATAGGATTTTATGTATAAATGCAGATTAATGATAAAGATACATGCAGGGTAAAACTGCAACAGGAACAGTACAAAATAAAAACTGAAAAAAGACGGACATTCAGAGTAAAACAGTGCAAGATAAAAAAAAAACTGTACAAAACATATATGCAGGGTAAGCATTGGTTGGAGCAATGTCCAAGCAGTGTAGAGAAATATTTCTGTACGACTTCATTGTTTTGTGCTGTGTAGTATAGTATTGTAATAGCTGATCAGAGTGATCAACTCCCCATGTGCTGGTTGTACGCAGTCACAGGAAATGTCTTTGTAGTCCATGTACCCTGTAATTTCACCCTCATCTTCACCGCGTCTACTGTAAAGCAGAATGGATGGTACAACATGTAGATACTTCTCGTGTGTCCATCCACTTCACAAATACAAGAGGTCCATCTGAACGGAGCTTGCGTGTCCTGATGTGAGGGGCTGGTGAAGGCAAGGGTGATGCAGACACATTCTTAAAAACAAATAAATAAAAAAAATGTTAGCCTATACTGTTCAGAGTAAATGGATGTGCAATTAATATGGATGCACAATATATACAGTACAGAGATGACCAAAAATGTATCCACACTTCAACATGAAAAATATACACCTCTCTTCTGTAGGTCACATGACAGCATCAATGATGGTGATAGATAATACTACACACTGCTGCCATAATTCAATTTGAGTTTTAAAAAAGGCCATAGATAACAATTGTGAAAGTGTGTATACATTTTTGTGCCCCTCTGTATTTTTGATGGGCAATAGGCTGGGCAAATATCTGTTGATGGACAACAGACCATGTAGTGGATCTCAAACATTTACAACTGAGACATTAGCAAACACCATCCATTGGACATTACACACATATTGAACACATTCTAAACAATTACATCTTATCAGGCATTTGTAAATACACGCTAAACAAAAGGGATTATATACATTTACACCAAAGAAATATTCATAAGCATCGCTTAGCTACATAAGGCTGTATTTTAGCCACCTGGAACTAGCTTGTTTGTGCTAAATAACATTACCGATAGCAGTGTTATAAGCTAACCAAAACAGAGCCAAATACATATTAGCAACTATAATCTAAAGCTATCCAAAACAAGGTGAAATACATTAGAACATTTATAAACATCTGTAAACTCCATAAGGCATTAGCTTAGCCACCGGGAAATATCATGTTTGTGCTACATGAGGCAGCATATTAGCATGATTTACCTAAACTATATAAATGGCATTGAAAGCCAATGTGTCACACAAGCTGACAAGAGCTAGCTGTAGTGAGGAAAATATTTACTAATATTAGTTTAATATTATCAGAATACGAGTTATATAAGACTTAATAACTTACCCAGTGTAGCATGGGTCTATTCTCTGTTCAAAATGCTCCTGTTCGGCGTCGGAGTCACACAGTCTTCTTCTGAGGTAAATGTAAACTCCTCCCACTTTCCAGGAGTTTCCTCGGATGTGTAAGCACGTGCCATCTTCTAAAACGTGCAGAAAACTCACTGAATCTGAGTGTTTTCAAACCTGTCTCTCTGTGTGTGTGTGTGTGTTGATCAGGCCGGTGTCCGGGGGCGTGGCCTAGTATGTAAATTACCCGGACTGATTTCCGTGTGATTTGCGTGTGGGCGTGTCCTGCCTCGGGTCATTAGCAGATAAGTGCGACAGAAATTCTGTGCCTCTCCTTGGTTTCATACGGATTACATAAACTGAGAATATTTGTTTTCAATGTGACTTGCATCATTTAAAAGTAGACACTTTAAGATATATAGATATATTTCTCATTTCACTGGTGGCTCAGTGGTCCGGGTTCGATTCCAGCCAGTGCCCACACCCCAGCCACTGGATGCAGTGTCGGTCCCAAGCCCGGATAAAATGGGAGGGTTGCATCAGGAAGGGCATCCGGCGTAAAACCTGTGCCAAGTTGTAGTGCGGACTGGATATTCCGCTGTGGCGACCCCTTGCCGGGAGCAGCCGAAAGACCAACAACATTTCTCATTTCAGTTAATTTTAGTGACGTGTTTCAAAAAGATTTTCACGGAGACTGAGGTTTCATATATGTGCATATATCCTCATATACTGTATGTGGGCAATTAGGATACCAATTTCATGTGTTCGCACATAAGTTTTTTGCATTTTTTTTAAAGTTAGTTCTTAGTTATTGCCTTGATAATAGACAATATGAACTAGGCATCATGTATGACAGTTGCCAAAGTGAGATATGAGCTAAAATGACCAGATCCTGCGAAAGGAGACATATCTTGTATGTACATATAGGGCTTATATGTGGATAAAGAAGCAATACAGGAGACCTATATGGCCTGTATATGCACATATATGCACCTCAATGTTGCCTATATGTGGCATATATACGCATATATATTATCATATATATGCATATATACTGCATATAGGTTTCATATATGCGTATATATCCTCATATAGGTGTGGATATATACGCATATATACTGCATATAGGTTTCATATATGCGCATATATCCTCATATAGGTGTGGATATATGCACATATATACTGCATATAGGTTTCATATATGCGCATATATCCTCATATAGGTGTGGATATATACGCATATATACTGCATATAGGTTTCATATATGCGCATATATCCTCATATAGGTGTGGATATATGCACATATATACTGCATATAGGTTTCATATATGCGCATATATCCTCATATAGGTTCTTTCCATGTGGGTTATAACAGCTTGAATTCTCTGAGGCCTGGATTTAACTAATGTCCAACAGTAGACTTCATCAGTCTGTCTCCAGCTTTGTCTTATTGCAGTTGCCAGATCAGCTTTGCAGGTTGGAGGCTTGTCCTGGACCATTTTCTTTCATTTCCAACACAGATTTTCAATTGGATTAAGGTCCGGACTATTTGCAGGCCATGCCATTGACATTATATGTATTTCCTGTAGGAATGTTTTCACAGATTTTGCCCTATGGCACGATGCATTATCATCCTGAAAAATGATGCTACCATCATCAAACATCCTTTCAATTGATGGAATAAGAAAAGTGTCCAAAATCTCAACATAAACTTGTGCATTTATAGAAGATGTAATGACTGTCATGTCTCCCATACCTTTACCTGACATACAACCCCATATCAATAATGATTGTGGAAATTTGCATGTTTTCTTCAGGCAGTTGTCTTTATTAATTTCATTGGAACGGCACCAAACAAAAGTTCCAGCATCATCACCTGCACAATGCAGATTCGTGATTCATCACTGACTCTAACTCTCATCCAGTCATCCGCAGTCCAAGATTGTCTTTCTTTAGCCCACTGAAACCTTGTTTTTTTCTGTTTAGATGTTAATGATGGTTTTCTTTTGGCTTTTCTGTATGTAAATCCCATTTCTTTTAGGCGATTTCTTACTGTCCGGTCACAGACATTGACTCCACTTTCTGCCCATTTGTTCCTCATTTGTTTTGTTGTGCATTTTCTGTTTTCAAGTCATATTGCTTTAAGTTTTCTGTCTTGGCGCTTTGATGTCTTTCTTGGTCTACCAGTACGCTTCCCTTTTACAACCTTTCCATTTGATTTGTACTTGGTCCAGATTTTAGACACAGCTGACTGGGAACAACCAAGAAGTTTGATAATTCTCTCCTTTGTTTCAACTGACATCTCTCGTGTTGGAGCTATGAGTTATGTCAATCATCTTGGTTCAACACATCCCTAATGTGTGCAAGCACTCTTTTTTAACTGTAGACTAATTAGCAGTTGTAGAAATGCAAAGTGCATGGTGATTCCATATTTTTTACCTCTGTTTGAGCTGTTAAAACAGTTGTCGTTGACTATAGTTATCTTTCTTTGTTTTTTTTTAAAGTGTTTTATACAGCCAGAAGTTCGGATTGTTGAGTGAAAATAGTTTTGTGGCATGTATGTGCTTGTTTTTTTTTCTACACAATTAAACATTTGAATGAACATCTTCTGAGAGGGTGAGTCCAGAATTTTTGCCAGGGGTTGTACATGTATATTTTTATATTTCTTATTTATAATAAAAATCGCTTCGTGATAATACTCATATATTATATTTGATAATAATAATATGAATTTTTGATTGTGATGTCCTCATATATTTGACAGAGATTTTGTGGGGGTGCAATCAGTGGCAGGGGGCATTTTAGCGCATAACACCGGTACGCAGCGTTTCTGAAAGATTTAGCTCCAGCAGGCTGTAACAGGAGAAGATCTAAAAATATTTTTATTTGTAAAAACTTCTCTGTCAACTCCGGAGCAAGAAAATATGCGATTTGTCATTTTTCTGTGTTTATTTCTTGATAAACAAATGAGATAATCTCGGTTCACCTCCAGTGCTCAAATATCCCCCTCTTGGTCGGCGAGTGCGAGTGACATCACTCCCCATACAATCCCGCCCCACAGTATAGACCCGCCCCTGACGCTGATTGACAGGTTTCTGTGTAACGTGTTGGAAATGCAATTGCAAATGGATTAGCGATTGCGTTTGAATTTTGGCCGGCTTGACGCGTGGCGCAGAGAAAGTGAAAAAGCAAATGTGGTAATTGATTTTGATATTTAAATATGACAGGTTCATGACGTGTAAGACCTGGGAAATACAAATGCAAATGGACTTTGTTTTTTCATTTGAAATTTGGCAGTCAGTGTGCGCTCGCAAAGGCGAATCAGCAAACGGTAATGCAAAGTTTGCAATTGCATTTGAATTATGGCACAGTTTGTGCGTCCACGTATGGGAAACGCAATTGCAAATGCTATTTGCAATTGCATTTGAATATTGTCCGCGATATCGTTCCATAGGGCATCTTCTGGTTCTGAAAAATTAAGCTAGGGTTCAAGTCCCAAAAGGTGCAGTTCCTCTAATGACCACTGGTGGCTGACTCCAAAATTGAGTCAATCCCCATAGACTGCTATAATAAAATAGCAAACTGGTCAGGTATGGAGGATGGTGTTCAATTAAATGCAAAGTCGTTAGCATATAAATCAATATTATCCATTTTAGCATTGTAGCTAAGATAAAGCTAAGCTAGCTTGTGGTAACTGAAGTAAGTAAACATGTTCCAGGCAACAGCCAGGCTCCGTTTCGTTAAACTGGGTTTAGCCGGAGTCAGCTCCTGCTATGCTGGTGTCTTCCCACAGTTCCCACGGTTGAGCTTCAAAAGCGCTCTTCAGAAAGCCCGTGGGTGATGTCACAGTGGGTTAGTCTAGTTCTTTTTAATACAGTCTGTGGGTTTGACCTACTGTATGTAAAAATTTCATGCAAATTTATTAAAAGATGAATAAGGCTTTTGTATCACACTTTGTCTGGGTCTTTTTAATATAAAAAATGTGACTTTTTCTTCTTTCTTCATCTTCTATTTTGCCCCAACATCACACATGCACTAATACACTAATTAACCTGCTCTCCATAACATTATTTATAATCACATCAATTAGAAGCGACTAATCTGCTACGTAATTGCCTCTGTGATTCGATTTTGGGCCAGTTTTCACTTACAATTGTTACATCAAAATTGAGAAAACGCAGGGATTATCAGACATAGTTTGCTTGGAGACACTTCCTTTTTACCCTATGTTGAATTGAATAGGGATGGCATGACAGCTTAGTGGTTGGCACTGTCACCATCCAACTCCAGGGATGCAGGTGTGAATCTCACCTCCGGTCCTGTGAGTGTGAAGGTTGTGCGTTTTCCACGTGCTTGGTAGGTTTCTTCTTCTGAGTACTCAGATTTCTTCCCACAGTCTAAAGACAGCAATGTGGGCTGATTGGTGTTTCCTCCATTGTAAACCCTAAATTCCCAGGTATAGGCTTTAGAACCCTTGCAACCCCACACAGGATAAGCAGCATATATACGTAATAGATGGATGGATGGAACATGTTCCAAAACACCTAAACTCTATCACACACTAACAGACACAGCACAAAAGGACACATCCATAATCGTGTTGCATAGTATGCATCCTGCATTCTTTGGTTCCAGTTATTAATACGCTTTCATACTGTTCTCCTGACTGCTGTTTAATGTTTCCAAGTTCTGATTCATGTATTTGTTTGCAGTTATTAAAGTTCGGTCTGACTGTACTGGCATCCACCATTCTGTTTGCTGACACTATGAATATACAAATAGGAAGCTCTACTACAAAACTTTCTTTGTTAGCATATTTTCAATAAAGCTTTTATTTAATTGGCATAAGAAATGAAGGATGTGAGAGCTAAAGTCTAAAGTAACATCACACTGTGACACTCTGGACCAACTGTACACACTTCCTTATGCTATCTGACAGAAACTGTATGTAAACAACAGCAAAGAGAAACATGTTTCCATGTTTTTTAATGTAATAAAAACAGCTTGAAGAAGGATAACATTGTTTACAATTTGCATACAATAACCATAAAAATCAAAAGAAATATCTACTGTCATTGCAAAGCAAAAGGAGTTTGGGAATGTTTGTTTTACTCTTTCATCTACTATACTGCTTATCTGCTCAGGGAGGCTTGGAGCCTATCCCAGGGGCCTCGTGGCACTGGGGTGCCAATTCATTGCCGGGCACACACACACACACACACACACACACACACACACACACACACACACACACACACACACACACTCTCTCTCTCTCTCTCACTCAGTCACACTGAGTCACACACTAGGGGCAATTTGGAAATGCCAATTAGCCTACACTGGACAGTGGGAGGAAATCAAAGTACCTGGAGGAAACCCACTAAGCACGGGGAGAACATGCAAACTCTACACACTACACACACATGCCTGAAGCAGGACTAGTATTTATTTATTTATTTATTTATTTTAAAATCACTGCAATATCCATTTCACTTTGTGTTTTACCCACATACGGTAACTTCAAGTATAATTGATGGAGGTAGTGGGATTATTATTATTATTATTATTATTATTATTATCTGCGATGGATTGGCACTCCGTCCAGGGTGTACCCTGCCTCGTGCCAGAAGTCTCCTGGGAAGGGCTCCACCCTGTACAGGATAAGCAACATACTGTAGAAGATGAATGAATTAATAAATTTTTCTTCTCTTTATTATTATTATTATTATTATTATCATCTTTGAGCTTTAGTCCCTGATCTTTCCAGTTTCCTCCTACCTCACAAAACAGGCCAAAAGGTGAACTTGCAAGACTATTATTATTATTATTATTATTATTATTATTATTATTGCTATTGTTATTGTTGTTTGGGTTAATAGTGTTTGCTCAGACCCAGTGCACAAGTCTTGTAGTAGGCATGATGAGCTGAGATGACATGTTTTTGTAACTTTATCCAGTAATAGGGATGACGGCTGAGGGGGCGGAGCCTCGCTGTTGTGTCGCTCAGACCAGGGACACCAGGCAGGCTCGTGCGTTTGGAAATAACTCTCACGCGCCGGCGCGCGCTGCTTCATTCCACTCCCCTTCCTCGTGCGCTCGCGCAGTTCCCGTCGCGCGCTCGTCCAGCAGCACGAGCCCACCGCCGATTCGATCGCGCGCGCTACTTTTCGCACTTTAGTAATTTAATAATTGTAGTAATTAAAATACTGAAAAATAAAATAAAATAAAAACTTCTTGCCCTGTGCCCGCGCTATGTGGTTTGGACGGACCGGTTGTGACAGCGCGTGCCCGCCGTAGGAGCGACTCCGGTCTGCGCTTTTGGATGAGCGCGGCAGAGCCGGGGCGGCGCGCGCGCTTCACGAGGATGCTGCGTGGAAATGCCTGCGGGAAGGGAGGATGAGATGTGCGGGAAGGCGCTCGAGCTGCTCTCTGAGCTCTGCTCACGTGGAGAGGTGCAAAGCGACAAGTGCGCCGACTTCATCTACTCTTTCCGCGATCTGGGCAGACCGGACTACTCAGACTCCGGTAAGTTCCGACTCTCACTTTTTCCCTCCCAGCCATAGAGTTGGTCATTGAGTTTTAACACTGATGCATTGACATTCCTAAATAGTGCATGCATAGTTTTTGTTCTTTAACATTCATAGGTCTCCAACTCTATGCTTGATATGAAAAAATAAGGGTGGAAAACCTATTGAAACTGATGATGGATTAGGTTTAATCTCTTTTTTTACATGCTTCTCTCAGCTATTAAAGTCTGCAAGACTGAGGATGGACTTTGTTGAGTAGTCTGAAAGCCACACCCTTTTACTGACCATTAATGTGCTTTCAAACATCTCATCATGCTTTTGGATACATTACTGTTCCTGCTTCCTTTTTGCAACCTCCCTAAAACTAACACATATTGCATTATGCAGAAAATGTATTATTATTATAGATAAATATTTCATGTGTCTTTGTATGATATAGTTTTAGTTGATGTCCATCTCTACATAATTAGATTGCATCCATCCGATGCAATCCTGAGTCATTATTTTCTCTGTATAGAGTTTCATATACTCTATTCTCCACGTATCTGCTTGGGTGTCCTCCATGTTCTTGGCTTTCCTCTTTCTTCCTTCTTAATATTACCTTTGAGCTTTTACCTCTGATCCTAAGCTTGGAGTTCCTCTGGGCCTTTCCGGTTCCTTCCTACCTCACAAAACATGCCAGCAGGTGAACTGGCAACCGGAACAGAGGATAAAGATTTTTTCTTCCTAAAAACTAATACAAATAGCTTTATGCAGAGAAGAAAAAAGAATAAGGAAATTGTATAGCAATTTATAGCAATATGCAAAACTGTACCAGATGTAATCCTGACCTCAACCTCTATATTGCCTGGGTAGGGTTTCATAAGTTCTCCACATATCTGCTTGGGCTTCCCAAAAACATGTCTGTAAGTGTAGTACTCTGAATTAAATGCATGTGCAAATGTGTATGTGCATGGTGCCCTGTGATAGCCTGATGTCCCTTCCAGGGTGTGTCTCCTTCAAACTCCCTCCGCCTTATTTCGAGTGGTAATGGAATAGGCTCCGGATCCAGCAAAACTCTGACTAGGATAAAGCGCTGACTGAAGATTAATGAATGAATGGATCTCTATATAGTGTAATCGCTCTTAAAGGAAGATGGAACCTTTTTTGGACACTTGTCCAACCTCCTGACATGAAAATACCACTGATCCTGTCGGAAATCTGGCCACAATTTTGTCCATTCCCGTGTAACCATCTCACATATTTTTCTGCACACCCATGCAGTATGATTTTTCAGAAATGTAAGAGAGTTTTATCAGTTGGTTCAATCTAAGTAGAATAAATTGCCCCTCATTCAGCTCAATCCTGAGAAATCTTTAGCTTAGTTTCTTTTTATTCTGACATAAAAGCAAATCTTTTCATGCATTCAGATGAACATTATTATCATTGTCCTGTGTGTAGCTGCTTGCAAGTTCAATTTTGTAAAAGCATTCTAAATAAAAACTGCTAAATATGGCTTAATATCATCATTATCATGTTAGAAAGCTGAGCAGAAGAGCAACAGTCCTTATTCGTGCACTCTGACAATTAGCACTTGAACTTTATCAGAAAATTGTCAGCAGTTTAAACCACTCTTGATTCATGTCTTTAAAAGGTCATCATCTTTTATTCACAATCTTTTACAGCCGGATTTATGCAGCATCACACCCGGATGATGCAACAAGAGAACACAAGAAAAAAAAAATAAACGAAACACACATGCACACACACACACACGTTGTCAAATCAATTTTCATCAGTTGCGGTGTACTGCTGAGTGTGATAGATAAGAAACGTGCAAATGCAAAGGTCTAATATTGGCTCAGGTTTGAGGTGCGTTCATTGCTTTTTATTCGCTTCGATCCAAAGAAATGATCAGCCCTTATTAGATTAGGTTGCCTTCAGAACATAGGTGTAAACGTTTTTTTTTTTCATTTGTAAAATGCTGCTCCATGGGCCACATTTATCAACTTGTACAGTAAATGATGAATAAACTGTTAGCGGAGATTTAAATGAATTTGTCTCATTAAAGAGAACACCTTAAATTTGTGTAACTTTAACAGAGAGCTTCGATGATCACTTTTCAGTTGTAGGATTGGTGAGTTTTGTTTTACAGTCATGGCCAAAATTGTTGACACCCCAGAAAATCAAGTATTTCTCACAGAAAAGTATTGCATTAACGCGTTCTGCTATACACATGTTTATTCTCTTTGGAACAAAACAAAAAAGGGAGGGAAAAAAAAAGGCAAATTTGACATAATGTCACACCAAACTCCAAAAATGGACTGGACAAAATTATTGGCACTCTTAACTTAATCTTTGGTTGCACACCTTTTGGAAAAAATAACTGAAATCAGTCGCTTCTTATAACCATCAATAAGCTTCTTACACCTCTCACCCGGAATTCTGGACCACTCTTCCTTTGCAAACTGCTCCAGGTCTCTCATATTGGAAGGGCGCCGGTTCGCAACAGCAGTTTTAAGATCTCTCCACAGGTGTTCAGTGGGATTTAGATCTGGACTCAATGCTAGCCACTTCAGGACTCTCCAGCGCTTTGTTTGGCCTCCATTTCTGGCTGCTTTTTGAAGTATGTTTGGGGTCATTGTCCTGCTGGAAGACCCAAGATCTTGGACGCAAAAGCAGCTTTCTGACACTGGGCCCTACAGTGCGACCCAAAATCCTTTGGTAATCCTCAGATTTCATGATGCCTTGCACACAGTCAAGGCACCCAGTGCCAGAGGCAGCAAAACAACCCCAAAACATCTTTGCACCTCCACCATACTTGACTGTAGGTACTGTGTTCTTTTCTTTGTAGGCCTCATTTCGTTTTCGGTAAACAGTAGAATGATGTGCTTTACCAAAAAGCTCTATCGTGGTCTCATTTGTCCACAAGACATTTTCCCAGAAGGATTTTGGCTTACTCGAGTACTGTAAATTTTGGCAAACTGTAGTCTTGCTTTTTTATGTCTCTGTGTCAGCAGTGTAGTCCTCCTGGGTCTCCAGCCATAGCGTTTCATTTCATTTAAATGTCCATGGATAGTTTACTCTGACACTCATGCTCTCTGAGCCTGCTGGACAGCTTGAATTTCTTTGGGACTTGTTTGGGGCTGCTTATACACCATACGGACTATCCTGCATTGCAACCTTTCATCAATTTTTCTCTTCCATCCACGCCCAGGGAGATTAGCTACAGTGCCATGGGTTGCAGACTTCTTGATAATGTTGCACACTGTGGACAAAGGCAGGTCTAGATCTCTGGAGATGGACTTTTCCCCAATTTTGGTTCTCAAGTCCTCACACAGTTCTCTTTTCCTCTTTCTGTTGTCCATGCTTAGTGTGGCACACACAGACACACAATGCAAAGACTAAGTGAACTTCTCTCCGTTTTATCTGCTTTTTATATTGCTCCCAGTGGGTCAAACCAGGATCTCCTGTTTACTAGATAGACGCTTTAACCAACTAAGCCACAGCGCCAAAGTTGGTGCCCATAGAGGACAAACAGGGTGCTCTATATATCAAATTCAAATGTTTGTTTTAGTTGTCACATACACAGTGATACACTGCATATACATACATACGATATGCAGTGAAATGCTTATACGACCGCTCGTGACCTTAGAATCAAGATGATCAGTCAGAAATAAATCATGAAATAGAATAAGAATAAAATATAAAATATAGGATATAAAAATTATTTTTCAAAACTTAGCTGTACAAAATATTGACAATAATGGCTGTAATGAAATAACATAGAAATGTCCAGGGTGGGTGCAAATGTGTGTATAATGTCCATAAATGGCTTGGGTGTGAGCAATGTCCAATGTCCATAACGTGCAGTCGTTCATATTCCTTTCAGATTCTATTACGATTCTAAACAAACTCAGCAACTCATTCTCTCCAGTTTGCTGTGTTGCATGCCAATGTGTACATAGTATAAAGTGTGCCATCTATAAGATAGTAGATGTACAGTATATATATACATGCCAGGCCTTTTAATATCACCTCCGGTCTGTGTGAAGTTTGTTCTCCCCATGCTTGGTGGGTTTCCCCCATGTACTCTTTATTTCTTCTTTTAGTTCAGAGACATGTGGTTGTACCAAGTTGATCTGGTATTTAGAAACTGTCCATGGTACTGTATATTAGGGCTGCACGATATATCGAAAAAATATCGTTATCGCGATAATGGTATACGCAATATCTGTATCGCAAAGAGTTGCGAAAAATAAAATTTAATTTATGTTCCAAGCATTTGTGTGTCCAAATTTGACCAATCAGATGGGCCCTTACTATCTTTATACCCGCTTATATGTTTATACTTATATCTTTATACTTAATTCTGTCGCGAACTAACCCGGGATGATCAGAAGACTTAGCGATTAGTGGTTAGCCCTTTGTATGATCATTACATATAAATGATAAAAAAAAATAGGCAATAATAATAATAATAAAAAATGCATTTCTCTAGGGAAATGATATATCGCAAGAAATATCGTTATCGCAATATTCAACAACATATCGCATATGATTGGGCGTGTGAGTGTGTGTGGGCTTGTGGCTTGTGATGAGTTGGCACGCGTTTTAGAGCGTACCCTGCCTTGTGTCTAGGGTTACTTGAGATGTGCCCCATGTGCCACTACACAGGATAAGAGTTATAGACATATTTTTTCATTTAAAAAATGGTACTGATGGCAGTTATTTTTAGGAGGATCAGGGGAATCCTGGAGACAAAAACGAGACAGAGGGTTCCCTCTTTCTTATTACGTCACAGAATCCTCAGATCATTTTTCTATTAATAGGATTTTAACAGTTTTCCGAAGCCATCCTCGTTAAAAAACTTTCACTGGCCATATCTCGGGAAGCAAACATGATATATTGCAGTAATAAACTTGGCATCGAAACGGAGCTCATTGAAGCAGGAATCTAGTGAGAGCTGATTTTTATAATATTCTGATGTTACAATTTTAAACAAGGTTAGAAAAATAAATTGCTCCGACCCCACAGGATGCTGCACGGCCTGCCAATGTGTAAATATACGGTATGTGTAAATAGTTTAGAGTGCTCCACCTGCAGGATCATAGAGGAACAGCAACATTTTACTACCTCAAAGGCGTAATTAAAATATATATTTAAAAAAATCTATATTTAAAAATTTTCACACAAACGAAGCATGAGACATTACTGAATCGATTTTTTTTCTACTATACAATATCAATGATTAAACAGAATTATATGAATTAGATACATTTTTATAGGAGAAACAAAAAAAAGACTTGCATAGTGTCATGTTTAGTTCTTTGTGATTGTATACTGGATCACGTCTTCATTTTGTAATAAGTGAATGCACTGCATGTCTCCCAGATGTGACCGCCGCCAGTGAACCGTGCTCATCGTTCATTTCCCATAAGAAGAGGTACACTTTAATTAAAGCGTGCAGCTGAGACTGACCTGACATGGGACTGAGTAGAAATAGAAATTATTTAGTCCTGATGAATTCTTCCTAACCCTAACCCAAGGTCAACTTAAGCTGCATGCAGTAACAAAAACTAACATATACATACACCAGAGAACCGTCTGGTGTAATGCCAGTGAAATATGGGGTCCCACAAGGGTCAGTTTTAGGACCTCTGTTGTTCTCAATATACATGCTTCCCTTGGGTAACATCATTAGAAGACATGGGATTAGTTTCCATTGTTATGCTGATGATACCCAATTATATATCTCAACCAAACCAGACGAAATACCTAAGTTGTCTAGATTAACTGAGTGTGTCCAGGACATAACTGTATAACAAAATGATAATTCTATTAATAAATTAATAATAGTAATACTACTACTACTGCTAATAATAATCAGAATAATAATCTGTCTTGAGACGCTATGTATTGTAATCTGACTCGATATATACAGTTATACAGTTATAACGTCACTGCAAAGAAATCACAATACAAAGACAGAATTCTGTTTGCAAGGCAGTGAATGTTTTTTTTTTTTTTTTTTTAATAATAATAAGTCAAACCTGTGTATTTAATATAAAGGGTGAGAGCTAATCTTATTTCCTGGTGTGACTGAAAATCTCTCAGAATCGGCATTGCTACCGAACACGTGATGCGATTCGATTTACGTCTCACGTCACACGTTCAAATTTAGATCAGCGGTTGACAGAGGTGGGAAAATTCACAGCAGCTGATGATGAGGGACTGAACGCCGGGAACGTTGTTTTTATGCAACACCATATGATCATGCAGGGCTGTGGGTGAAGACCTACTGTAGATATACATCATATTTACAGTCAAAATTTGCATTAAGCAAAATAAACACATCTGCAAATCAAAAACACATAAAGCAAAACGAAAGACACTAAAGCAAATAGCGAACACTGATTTAATTCCTTGTTTAAATTTGGGCTTTGCATGCCACTATCATTTTTTTTGGGGAAAAAAGAGCATCGTAATCTCTTATTCATTGCCTATGACTTGCGACGTGTACACGGACAATATCTCTTCAATTTGATTTAATCCATTCCAGTTAGTGATTCTGATGTCGCTGTGTGTTTACATGCTCAAGGAATTTAATCAGAATGTAATTTCTTTGACATGTGGCTCCGCTTTGTGTTTTATCTGCTGGAAATATAACAGAAGGTGAAGAAAAGGAGAAGGAAGAAGAAGAAGAAGTAGTTTTCTCCAACTTTGAGGTTCGATTAGGCTTGCCGTCTTTTCCAGATAAATCCCGCCTTCTGTGTTATGATTGGTTACAATAATTCAGTCTCATCTGTGATTGGTTAGATGCTTTACTGCATGTGAAATATGAGCCAATCAGTGCTCTATCCAAAATGTCCTGCCTCGTCACGTCACATAATGTTACCCTTACATGGGGCAAACATGCACAGAAAGAGTATGTTTACTCTGACAAAAGAGAAAAGAGATTAAGTGTTTACATGGCTAATATTTATCTACTGAACCTAAAAATCTGATTAGGAACCTTATTGGTTCATGCATTATTTTCTATAACAGCTGCTCTGAAAGTTTTTCTATTATACTGTAATATCTCAGTCATAAGAAATGGTTTGGCAAATGAATGTAACATTATGCCGGGTACAAACGTATAATCATTGATACTATATAGTAGAGATTCAGAAAAAAATCAATTCAGCAACATATTGCGATTCTCACCTCCAGACACACTCCAAAAGCAATATTTTATTATTTATACAGTATAGGTTTGCGTTTGAGATGGTAAAATGTTGCTGTTCCTCTATGAACCTACAGGTGGAGCACTCTAAACTATTCACACACTGGCTGGCAGCACAGCACCTGTGTGTCCTGTTCATATTAGTATTGACACTAAAATTGGCTTCTAGAATCATATAACCTGTAAAAATGTTGTTTAAATTGGTTTTTGGTAAAAGCCTAAAAAGTAAATAAAATCTGTAGTTCAATTCAATTCAGTTTTATTTGTACAGTATAGCGCTTTTAACAATTGACATTGTCTCAAAACAACTTTACACAATCAAAAGAATTATTTAAGTTTGTATGGAATGTGAATGTGTATGAATCAAAATGTTCAGATAGTCCCTGGTGAGCAAGCCAGAGGGCGACAGTGGCAAGGAAAAACTCCCTGAGATGATAATAGGAAGAAACCTTGAGAGGAACCAGACTCGACAGGGAACCCATCCTCATCTGGGTGAAACAGATAGCAGGAAATTATCTGCATTTATACAGTGTTAAGTGTTAGGTTCAGCTATAATAGTTGATGTTAATTGATGTTATAATAGTTGATGTAAAATGGAGTCCAGTAGTTATTGGAGACTCAGATAGACTTGTAGAAAGTTCCAGTCCTGAACTATCGAATTGTCAAGTCCTCAGAGAAACAGCTGCCAACACCAGTCGAGGCCAGAACCATCTTCTAAGTAGATAGAATCATCCCCAGACACCAGACGCATCCCAAAGAGACACACGGGGCATCCATGCGACGAGACCTCCAACCAGAAACCGGGCACCAGGATGGATCAGACAGGTCCGGAGGGCAGAGGGAGTCTGGATCACTGGCAGCTCAGGAACCACATGTGTAGCTTGACAGAGAGAGAGAGAGAGAAAGAGTGAAAGGGGGAGACGGGGAGAGAGGAAAGAGAAAGAGGGGGGGAAGAGAAGAGGAGGAGAGATGGCAGTTAGGTATGGTCACAGTCACATAATGTATAATATGAATGTATATTTACTGTAGAGTGCAAGCAGGGACTCCGGCAGGACTAACTATGACAGCATAACTAAAAGGGAGAGCCAGAAGGAAACACAAACATGAGGGCTCCCTGAGATGTAAAGCAAACAATCACCTCACCGTCAACAAACCTGAGTGATCAAATGAGAGTGAGGAAGACAGCATCTAAAACATACCAGTTCACCATAATACTCTACGTCCATGAGTCCCCCAGATCTGCTCCTTTACCTTATGGCAAATCTATTTATAAAAATGCTTGGCTAAATAAATAGGTTTTTAGCCTAGACTTAAACACTGAGACTGTGTCTGAGTCCCGAACACTATTTGGAAGACTATTCCATAATTTTGGGGCTTTGTAAGAAAAAGCTCCGCCCCCAGCTGTAGTTTTCATAATACGCGGTACTGACAAGCAGCCTGCATCCTTTGACCGAAGTAGGCGTGGTGGATCGTAAGACACTAGCAGTTCGCTCAGATACTGCGGCCGTAACCATGTCAATTTCAACGTTGGGGGGCGTTACTTTTTAAAGTAACTAATTACATTATAAAATTACTGTCTTTTAAAAAGTAATCAGTTACATTACAGCGTTACTTTCTGATAAAAGTAACTAGTTTGAGGACTTCTCCATAGCAGAAAATGAAAACTCCTTTGTGATTCCACATGCATGTTGTTCTAGTCAAGACCTTTATAATTATTCTACCACCATCACTCAGACAAGTTTGACCCATAATCTGTTAACTACAGTACTAATACCCCTATCTCGCCTACGCAGTATCGCGCGGTGGCTGTAAGTACGGTTCTTCATGATTCAGGTGAGTTTTGGCGCTGTGATTAGGTATCCATCTTTCCGAGCGTCGGTCCTCGACTAGTCAAACTGCATAGGTGAGATAGGGGTATAACAGCAGGAATAACAGAGGGGGCGGGTGCTTGTAGGACGACTTTCACATACACACACTAATGGATTGGGAATGACTGCTGTCTGGCTCACGGATTACATACATTGTCTAAATAACGGATTACATTTTTGAATAACCAAATAACTGAGGACTTAAATGGCGGACCTAACACGTTAGATTACTCGTTACATCCAAAAAGTGTTACTTTGTACCGCGCTACACCCAACAGTGGTCAATTTCATGTTGCGATATCTTAACTATTTAAAATAATACACTTTTTCAGGTTTGTCTTTTCATGTAAAATCTAAATCGGCCAAGTTCCATCTGAATGACAGTTAAGATCTTTGAAGGATTTGAAGTAACCGACGCTACGGACATAAAAGGGCTTGAAATTTTATTTAACAAATGTGTTTCTTTTTCATTCATTCATTTTCTATACCGCTTAATCCTGCGATCAGGGTCGCGGGGGACCTGGAGCCTATCCCAGGAGACTTCGGGCACTAGGCGGGGTACACCCTGGACAGGGTGCCAATCCATCGCAGGGCACACACACATACATACACACATACATACACACACTCACACACCCAATCACACACTACGGGCAATTTGGGAACGCCAATTAGCCTAACCTGCATATCTTTGGACTGTGGGAGGAAACCGGAGTACCCGGAGGAAACCCACCAAGCACGGGGAGAACATGCAAACTCCATGCACACAGAGACGGGAATCGAGCCTGGCCGGGGAATCGAACCCAGACCCTGGAGGTGCAAGGCGACAGTGCTAACCACTACACCACCGCGCCGCCGTGTTTCTTTTTATCTGATAAAAATATAAATGTGTAGCATATTTACAAGAAAACAAGGCCTGAAACGGGAGATAAGAAGCTTTAGATATTATGACAAATGGTGATCCTAACTAATAATTCACCTTTTCGCCTAGGTGAGACACTTTTTAGCACCAAATACCATTTTTTGTTTTTTTTTGGTCGTAAGTTTAATATGTATATAAAAATAAAATCCAATGAGGGTGATTATAAAATCATAAGACTAACAGAATCGCAATACTAATTGAATCAGCACCTGGGTATTATGACTTCGTATTGCATGAGCCCTACTGTATATAGAGAGAGAGATGAGGTATTCTGTGGAGAGACATTTAATTAAGCAGTGTCAGTGCTTTGTAATATTTTCTCTTGCTTATCTGTAACGTTTTAATAACTTTAAGAGGGAAAATGTGAGCCTGGTGCATAAATGAAATCAGAAACTAATTTTGACTCAAATTAATAGTTTTGGCAAATCGCTGTGGTATTAGAGGGGAATTAACCAATTCAGGTCATGTTGCTCTAGGAAAAGATCTGGCCAGATCACATGACCGCACCATTGACTAATTTCCAATAAAAGTGTTTTATTTCTTTATTATAGAATTGCATAAAAAAAACAGTCATATAGTGTACATTCAAGTAAAAGATTAATCATTTGCATAAAGAAAAGCTTTCAGACTTTATTGTAGGCATTCAAATACCCAGGCTTTGAAGGCCGAGCTGCAGCCTTTGGCACCAATACACCAAAAGAGCATCTGAATTATTTATACTTTATTTAATTTTTATTTTTTTAAGCTTCTTCAAAGCAGTGCATGTTATGAGCATGCAAGGTCTCATCCCTTTTTGTACACCTTTCTCTCAAAGACCTTCAGAATGACTGCAATAAAAGCTGCAATCCACAATTCCGATGTGTCCCCTTTTATCCTGCATTGGCCTACAGAAAACTTTTTTTACTTTATGAATGTGTTTCATGTGAATCATTTAGTAGAGCGTGAGTGAGAATTTTACCTGTTTGGTGACTATGGGAAATGGTCTGTGTTTGGTTAGTCAAGCAGTTTTTTTTTTTGTAAATGCAGGCTGTGTGTAATGATAAAATGTACAGTAGCACCTTCAAAAGAGAGCTGGCGTGTGAAATCCAGAGTTTTTTTTTTACGACCTCGGGGGTTTTTCATCCTAGTCTCTATAGCATCCGTCATATAAACCGTCACATTTCTCTGTACCTAAGAAAAGCACAGAAAGCCCATTTACTTAAAATTTCATTTTAGTTAAATATTTCAAATACATGATTACACAATGCCACTTCTGTGCTTTCCCAAGCTACATTTATAAAAAAAAAAAAATTATAGTATAGTATAGTAGTCTGTGCTCTAGATTCATTTATAAAACTACTTAATTCATTTATAAATGAGTTAGACAAGAATATGTTGTGCATAAATATTTGTGAAGTGAGGAATAAAGCTTAATCGTGCATGTTATAAGAACATAATCAACAGAATAGTGGTGTAATTGCTACAGCCATTTGCCAGTGTTTAAAATAAGTTATAGCTGTACAGTACCTCGGCACATAAGTCAAGAATTGTTTTTATTGCGAAACACATTTTCCCGTAGGAAGTAATGTAATCCGTTCCAGCCACCCAAAAAAATATGAGCAATATTAGCAATTTCCAACATTATAATCATATTTTTGAATATAAAAACATTTATTCATTCATTCATTTTCTATACCGCTTAATCCTGTGTTCAGGGTCGCGGGGGACCTGGAGCCTATCCCAGGAGACTTCGGGCACTAGGCGGGGTACACCCTGGACAGGGTGCCAATCCATCGCAGGGCACACTCACACACCCAATCACACACTACGGGCAATTTAGGAACGCCAAATAGCCTAACCTGCATATCTTTGGACTGTGGGAGGAAACCGGAGTACCCGGAGGAAACCCACCAAGCACGGGGAGAACATGCAAACTCCATGCACACAGAGACGGGAATCGAGCCTGGCCGGGGAATCGAACCCAGACCCTGGAGGTGCAAGGCGACGGTGCTAACCACTACACCACCGTGCCGCCAAAAACAAAAAAAAACAAAAACATGTACATTAAGTAAAATATGAAATAAATGGACATTAAGCCTTATTTTATGATCCCTCTTGGCACCGGCTGTTTTAAAAACCAAACTGAAAGTGGCTTCGTTTTCTTATTGCTTCTTGCTATTTTGCAATATATTCTCTAAATCTAAACAAAAAAAAAGTGAACTCGCTTTACTTGGCTTTCAATTGACCCAGACAAGTTATGAATGGATCCCAGGCGTACGCACAATTCATATGCCAAAAATGCTTCTTAGGCCGAGGAAAACTTTCATATTATTTTTGTAATGTTTATTATTAGGCATGTCTGCCATTTAAGTTTCTGTAAATGAGTTATTATAGTTATAGTATTATAGATATAGTTGTAATGTATTATATATAATATACTTAGCAAAAAAAGAAGCATCCTCTGACTTTCAACCGTTTTTACTTTCAGTAAACTTAATGTGTAAATATTTGTATGAACACTAAAAGAGTCAACACCATAAGACATAAAGTAAAAATGTTTCACAATGTGTCCCTGAATGAAGAGAAGCTCAAAATCAGTCAGTACCAGTCAGTATCTGGTGGCCACCAGCTGCTTGAAGTACTGCAGTGCAT
Organism: Channallabes apus; assembly: GCA_030522415.1. Taxonomy (NCBI): domain Eukaryota; kingdom Metazoa; phylum Chordata; class Actinopteri; order Siluriformes; family Clariidae; genus Channallabes; species Channallabes apus. Next base: position 37,979,062 of record CM060113.1, read on the forward strand.
CTCCTCCTCATGGACTGGACCAGATTTGTCAGTTCTTGCTGTGAGATGGAGGGATTGTGTGTTCCTGGTGTGACTCGGGCAGTTGTTGTGGCCATCCTGTACCTGTCACGCAGGTGTGATATTCGGATGTACCCATCCTGTGCAGGTGTTGTTACATGTGGTCTTCCACTGCGAGGATGATCAGCTGTCCTTCCTGTCTCCCTGTAGCGCCGTCTTGGGCGTCTCACAGTGCGGACATGGCGATTTATTGCCCTATAGCCACATCAGCAGTCCTCATGCCTCCCTGCAGCATGCCTAATGCACGTTCACGCAGATGAGCAGCGACCCTGGGCATCTTTCTTTGGGTGTTTTTCACAGTCGGTAGACGAGTCTCTTTAGTGTCCTGCGTTTTTACAACTGTGACCTTAAATGCCTACTTTCTGTAAGCTGTTAAGGTCTTAACGACCATTCCACAGGTGCATGTTAATTAATTGATTATGGTTAATTGGACATGCATGGAAAACATTGTTTAAACCCTTTACAATGAAGATCTGTAAAGTGATTTGGATTTTTACAACATTATTGTTGAAATACAGTCCTGAAAAAGGGGCGTTTCTTTTTTTGCTGAGTTTTATAAACCTGATTTGTTTCTGTGCACGAGGTGATTTTCACAAAGTGAACAATCACAATTCGTCACTGCTTAGGTAAAAAGAGATTTAATAACTGCCCTTAGACTTCCATTATTTAATTAATCAGGAGTGAACAGATTTGTGTTCTTTTTTTTTTATTTTAAAAATAAAAATACTTGTACAACTCACTACAGTTGTTCATACTATATGTTGTTATTGACCTGACGCACCTGATCTATGCTGCCTTGCCAAAAGTAAACGTCATGGCTTTGATTGGGAGTCAAGAAGACCTGAATTTATGGGGGGAAAAAATATTGGACTTTGGAGAAATGGAAAAAGTCCAATATTAAAAAGAAAGGTCATTTACACACATGAATTGGCCACCACTTTGTGTCGGAATCGGTGTGGGTAACACCACACAATGTGGGAAAATGTGACCAAATTAAACATCGACAAGTGATCCTTCATTTCCTATCCTGTATACATGAGCAAAATCAGGCACAATTACAATAAGAATGACATCACCACTGAGTTTAAATCAATTCTATGCAAATTAGTTAGAACATGATGAAGCGGCAAATGAAAATAATTGGCTCAAATGATTTCTCCGACTAATCCTTACTCATCCTACAACTAATCCTTTTGCTTATTGTCCGTTGTTTCCTCAGTTCTTCACTTAATACTTGTAATCTGGTTCTATTTACTGCTTTGTTATGCAGTAAAGGAAATACAGCTTGGTTTCATGGTTTGGTGTCAAATACAGCCTTTTATTACTGTGTATGTGACTAGAAACATTATGAAAGAAAAATAAAGCTTGGAACGATGGATCATTGAGTGTACGTACAGTAGTAGGGATGGGAATCGCCAGGGATCACCCGAAACTATATTAAAACGATACCTTGCTGTGAATTCGATTTGTATTGTGATTTTGTATCATGATTTTTATAAATGTCCTGACTGAACGTAAATGTAAAATGTTTTAGATTTTGTTCCAATTCTAAACAAGCATGCCACCTACAGGATTATGAAGGAACTACAACTCTTTGCCACCTTAAATGCGAATTAAATTAAAAACGAATTTGCAAAAATGGAGGCAGCACGGTGACTTAGTGGTCAGCATTGTGGCCTTGGACCACCAGGGTCTGGGTTCGATTCCCACCTCGGGTCTGTGGCAATGGAGTTTGCATGTTATATATATATTTCTCTCAGGATGGCGCCGCGGATGGCTGCCTCAGTGTGGAGCTCTCCATTAGTCTTACTGTTTTTGTTAGTTTGTCCTGTTTTTTGTTTCTCAAACGTAATAACTTATACCAGGGATGAACTGCTGAACGTTCAGCAGGACACATCACACAATTTTCAACCACTTTTTGATTTTTCAAACGTTTTACTGAACATTGTAACCGGCGGAGCAGCTGCGCTGTTTAAATGCTTTAAGAAGCGCAGGCGGGGGAAGAGAGCCGGTGCGCTCGTCAAGCTCCGACAGCGCGGCTTTAGAACTGCGCTGCCGAGTATACATCTGGCGAATCTCCGCTCTCTACCCAACAAAATGGACGAACTTTTCCTGCTCTCCAGGAAAAATAAGGACTTTTCAAACTCTGCCGCGCTGTGTTTCACGGAAACCTGGCTGAATGAAGCCATCCCGGACAACGCGCTACACCTGCCGGGCTTCCAGCTGTTCAGAGCGGATCGCGACACAGAATCAACGGGGAAATCGCGAGGCGGCGGGACATGCTTTTACATCAACGAAAGTTGGTGTACAAATGTGACACCATTGAAGAAGATGTGCTGTCCTGATCTAGAGGCATATTTCATCAACTGCAAGCCTTTCTATTCGCCGCGCGAGTTCACCTCGTTCATTCTTGTGAGTGTGTACATCCCTCCACAAGCGTGTGTGAACGCAGCATTGCAACAGCTGGCTGCTCAGATCACAGACACGGAGCAACAACACCCGGACTCTCTTATAATTATACTTGGGGATTTTAACAAAGCAAACCTCAAACGTGAACTGCCTAAATACAAACAGCACATCACATGCCCCACCAGAGACAAAAATACTTTGGATCACTGCTACACCACAATAAAGGATGCATATCGCTCCGTCCCCAGAGCAGCTTTAGGACTTTCTGACCACTGCCTGGTTCATCTTCTCCCAACCTATAGGCAAAAACTTAAATCTGCTAAGCCTGTAGTAAGGACAGTAAAGAGATGGACCAGTGAAGCAGAACAGGAGTTACAGGCCTGTTTTGATTGCACTGATTGGAGTGTTTTTGAAGCTGCTGCCACCAATCTGGACGAGCTCACAGATTCTGTAACATCCTACATCAGTTTCTGTGAGGACATGTGCATCCCTACCAGGACACTTTTAACATATAACAATGACAAACCATGGTTTACAGCAAAGCTCAGACAGCTTCGTCAGGCCAAAGAGGATGCCTACAGGAGTGGGGACAGGATCTTGTACAACCAGGCCAGGAACACACTAACAAGGGCGATCAGAGCAGCTAAGAGGAGCTACTCTAAAAAACTGGAAAACCAGTTTTCGGCAAACGACCCTGCTTCAGTGTGGAAAGGCCTGAAAACCATCACTAACTACAAGACGCCATCCCCCAACTCTGTAGGGAATCAACAACTGGTTGATGACCTGAATGAGTTCTATTGTAGATTTGAAACTCCCAGTCTCACACCACACTCCTGTCCTAACCCTCTTTCTACACCACCATTATCACCTCTAGACAACCACCCTCTCTTCCCCCCCTGCACTCCAGGTCTGTGAAAAGGATGTTCGCCAGATCTTTCTGAAACAAAAGAGAAGGAAAGCTCCAGGCCCAGACGGCGTGACACCAGCCTGTCTGAAATCCTGTGCTGACCAGCTGGCGCCCATTTTCACACAGATCTTCAACAGATCACTGGAACAATGTGAAGTGCCTTTGTGCTTTAAACGTTCCACAATCATCCCCATTCCAAAAAAAACTAAAATCACAGGACTTAATGACTACAGACCAGTTGCCCTAACATCTGTGGTCATGAAGTCATTTGAAAGACTGGTGTTGGCCTATCTGAGGGACATCACAGGACCCTTACTGGACCCCCTGCAGTTTGCTTATAGAGCAAACAGGTCTGTTGATGATGCAGTTAATATGGGACTGCACTTCATCCTTCAACATCTGGACAAACCAGGGGCTTATGCAAGGGTCTTGATTATAGACTTTTCATCAGCTTTTAATACGATCATCCCAGCACTGCTTCAGACCAAATTAAACCAGCTCTCTGTTCCTAGCTCTATCTGTCACTGGATCACCAGCTTTCTGACAGACAGGCAGCAGCTAGTGAAACTGGGAAAATTCATATCCAACAGTCACACCACCAATACTGGAGCCCCTCAGGGTTGCGTTCTCTCCCCACTGCTCTTCTCCATCTACACCAACGACTGCACCTCCACAGACCCCACTGTCAAGCTCCTGAAATTTGCAGATGACACTACAATCATCGGCCTCATCCAGGACGGTGACGAGTCTGCATACAAAAGGGAGGTCGAGCAGTTGGCTGTCTGGTGCAGTCACAACAACCTGGAGCTAAACACGCTCAAAACAGTGGAGATGATCGTGGACTTCAGGAGAAACCCACCTGCACTTCCCCCACTCACCATCATGAACAGCACTGTGACGGCAGTGGAGTCATTCCGGTTCCTGGGCACGACCATCTCTCAGGACCTGAAGTGGGACATTCACATTGACTCCATTGTTAAAAAGGCCCACCAGAGGTTGTATTTCCTTCGCCAGCTGAAGAAATTCAACCTGCCACAGGAGCTGCTCACACAGTTCTACTCAGCCGTCATTGAATCCGTCCTGTGCACTTCAATAACTGTCTGGTTTGGCTCAGCTACGAAAGCAGACATCAGAGGACTACAAAGGACGGTTCGGACTGCTGAAAGAATTATTGGCACTCCCCTGCCCACGCTGCAAGAACTGTATATATCCAGAGTGAAGAAAAGGGCACGGAATATCACTTTGGACCCCTCACACCCAAGCCACCTTCTTTTTGAACTTTTGCCATCGGGTCGACGCTACAGAGCACCGAACACCAGGACAGTCAGGCATAAGAACAGTTTTTTCCCCCAGGCAATCTACCTCCTTAACAGATAAACATCATTCAAACGGTCAATAAATATATGTGCAATATTGTGTACAACACCACTGTGCAATATACTGTATAATACCACAGACTTCAGATATTGATGTAACTTATTTAAAAGTATCTCACATCGTACTCCATTTGATGTCAACCATTTAAAAAAAAATTCTTTTTTTTTTTTGCGTCATGCTGTTTTTGTCTTGTCATTTGTATTTTTTGTTCTGGAAGCTCCGTCACTAAAACAAATTCCTTGTACGTGCAAGCGTACTTGGCAATAAAACTCTTTCTGATTCTGATTCTGATTCTGATGTTCTCCCCATGCTTGGTGGGTTTCCTCCAGTTTCCTCCCACAGTCCAAAGATGTGCGGATTAGGCTAATTGGGGTTCCTAAAATTGCCCATAGTGTGTAAAAGTGCATGTGTGTGATTTGCGATGGATTGGCAACCCCGTCCATTCTAATTTGTCCTGGGATAGGCTCCACACCCCCTGCTACCCTGTACAGGACAGTGCAATATATACAATGAGTGAGTGAGTAAAAAAATCTAATTCGGAGTCAGTGTGCTAAATAAATTGCAACATGAAAGACCTGCGATAGATAACTGAATTGATTTTCCTCATCTCCGTTATGTACATAGCTAGGCCGCTAGTTAGCTTGCTTTGTTAATCTCAATTAAGTACGTACGAAGCTAATGTATATAGATAGTGTGTATGTAATGTACTGTATATGGTATGAATAGTATCTAAGTTTTTAAATAAAAGAATGCACGCGACAACGGTAGCGATCGCTATAACGACAATACAAGCGAATTGAGAATTAAGATTTGCTGCTGATTGCCAGCTTGCGCTCTTATCTTAAAAATGTGTTGCTGTAGATTAACCTTTTATTCTATTTATTTGAGATTTCCTAGCAGCTTTAATCATTGCCTTTGGATTTGCTGATGTCTTTTTTCCCCGGATTATTCATTTGTTTTGCACTCCGGGTCTTCCGTAGGCAATAAATAAGGAGGTGAGAGGCACTTGAATGCATTTGAATTTAAAGTGGTGTTTAGAGTCAAGGCTTTAAGGAAATATACCAGCTTTAGCGAGGCCGCTGGTGTTCTCTTTACAGAGCACAGTGCGTGCCTGTGCCGGTTTTGGGAGCGGTGTGGGTGAGAGGGAGATAAAGACGGAAACACAGAGACCTCTTTGAAGTACAGCTCAAAAGGCATGTTAATCATCCCGAAACCTGGAACAAAGCTAGCTTTCATGACGTTTATACGCTCTTTTTATGCTCAGCGAGATTTTGAGATGTTCTTTCAAAGGTATCCAAGGAAAAGCAATGATTAATTTAATATTGAATCATAAAAATGTGTTCAATAAGATGCCATGTGAAAACATTTTAATGGAATTATCCGCTAATAAAAGTAAGTGCGAGCACCCAGAACAGCACGGAGTTAGCAGTGAAGAATACGCAAAGTACATGCAGGGTTAAATTAACTGAGAATCTCCTGTTGCTAAGTGATTTGGCTGTTAATTTCTGTCGTATGTAGAAAATAATTTAAACCATCCAGAGTCTAACAGGGGTCCGGGTTAGATCAGTGGTTAAGACATTGGACTCATGGTTCATGAAGGTCCTAGGTTCAAATCCCATGACCACCAAACTGAGCAGGACCTTTAACCCTCAACTGCTCAAAAGATGTTTAATGAAGTCTAAATGTAACAGGCTTTCATCAATCATGTAAATCTTTTTCTTTATTTAAGTATGAACGCTGCTAATCATACAATTATTAAAATTTAATACAAATTTAATCCATTCTGGATTAAATTCGCTGTATTGCGAAATGGATTTTCCCTTAGGAAATATGGTAAATGCTGATAATCTGTTCCAGCCACCCAAAAATATTACCAATGTTACCAATTTCTAACACCATAATCATATTTCTGCATATAAAAACAATCAAAAACATTTAGAAAAGACATGTAAATGAAGTAAAATATGGAATAAGTAGACATTAAACCTCACTTAAGCTTAATTTATGATACATACATAACTTATGATTCTACATAACAGTTTTTTTTAATAAAGCTGTCAATCATTTTTTTATATGGTGTTGTATACTTTATAATCTGTTCCCTCATGCTCTACCAGTTGTTTTTCTTCTGCGTTTTAACACTCCGGAGACTTTAGCACAGGATAGCGTTAGCACAGGATAGCGTTAGCACAGGATAGCGTTAGCACAGGATAATAGCATGCCGAGCATCCATTGTATTATTTAAAATGCAAATAGATGTTGTTTATCTGCATTTCCTAGCTCTTTCTGTCTTCTTTATGCACTTATTTAATTATTTATTTCTGCTTCCTTCTTATCGATTGGTCGATTTATTTATCTGCTCTCATGTCAGCCATAATCATAATCACTGCAACTTCCATGTCCTCTAGGAACTAATCTGCATGAGTCTGCGATGATAAGAGACATTTTTATAGCCAGCATGCTGTTGTCTAGTTCGTATGATTCTCACTGTTGCTGTGCAGCACTCTGTTAATCGCCCCCTGAAAACAGCGGTACGTGAACAGGTAGCCTACAGTAATGGCAATCCTTAAAGCTGGCTTTTTCTGACTGTATGAATTATTAATGTGATCTGAGGTTTCTTTTACTGATGATAGTGGAGTAGAGGAAGTCTGCTGAGACCTGTTACCTTGTACTGTACGTTGTCACCTGGTTGAAAGGAGTATCAAGACATTATTAAACACTAACAGCAGTGACATTACAGGATGAGGTGTGTCTCATCTTCAGACATTATACAAAGCATATTTTGGTAAATATTACGCACGTAATGTACAGTACGTGAAAGAAAAAGTGAAATCAGTTCGGCTCGGTTTGCGCTTCCACTGCAGTTTAGTAACGCTTTAGAGTGGGCGGGATTATTCACGTGTCGTTTAATCGCGGCGCCGCTACTGCCGTGACATCATCGTAAACGCGCCACAAACAAACACACAACGATGGAGCATATCGACGGCATGGTGTTCTTCATTCTCGGCATGTGGATGTTTTTAACAGCGAGACGAAGGAGTTTGTTTCAAAAGAGGCTGATGGCAGCCAAAGAAAATTTTTGGTTAATACAAAAAGGTGCGTGTGATCCTTCTCTGGCTGTTCTAAATATAGCGGTTCTGTTGTCTCGTGTCGCAAGTTCAGTGACGCAGTAATGACGATTTTCTCCGGCCAATCAGTGACCAGCAGAGTTTACACGTCACGTTTTGGTAACGGTTCGGCGCACTTGGAACCTCGGCTGAGGTGGTACTAAAAAAAGGACCAGGTACCAGGTACTGTTCCCAGTGGAAAACCCCCCAAAAGTGAGCTGAACTGAACCGTGTCGTGCCGTACTATGCAGTGGAAAAGCGCCATAAGACTGACATTAACACTGTCTCCTCCTTTTTTACTACAACTGATATTGACGCTGCTTCCTTTTTCTTTAACTATGTCCCCTCCTACTTTCCTGGAACTTGCAAGGACATTGACTTCTCCTTTTACTAGAACTGACAATGAACGTACGTGCCACGTCTTCTTCTCTGAAGCTCATATAAACCCTGGCCATGCCCTTTCACATGCATAACTGACATTGGCCACGCCTCCACGCCACCAACAGCCGCCACATCATGTGTCCACTGAGATTGACATGCATGGTCACACGTCTATATAAATATAAATGTATACGTACAAAATATCCAAGATTTAATAACTCAGTTAAAAAGCTCTTAGTAGAATTTAATTGATGAGAACCCTACTTTCAGACGCTTCATTCAGATCACGCTCCTGTCTGAGCTTGAAGTGCTTCATTGTTGCTTTTCCTCTTTGATGAGTATCCATTCATTAGAAACAATGCATTTTCTATGCAAATTAAGTTAAGGCAATTAAACTTGTCTTTGCTTTTCTCCAGACGTAGCATGCAATTAGTGAAGCTCACTAAATTCCCGGGTCCCTTTTGTGTCAGAGACCGGTACTTTGTTTAATTAGGTCGATAACACCTTGTCATGCATTACAAAAGAAAGTGCGTAGGTGACAGGGTTTACATGCTCTATACCCCCCCCCCCCACCCACCCCCCATCCCAGCTTCCTTATAAATATGATCTAAAGCACAAGACCAGACAGGATCATCTTTAGGTAGCATTCGTAGTGGCTTTGGAACAGCAGCGGCAGTAGCAGTTCCTACAAATTTCACACTGCGTCAGTTAAAAAGCCTAAGTGACACATTTTTATGGTTTATGGGCTGCTGAGTAGTGCGCCAACAACATTAATAAGACTTTTATATGAAACCACAGCACGACGCTGTTGACACTAAAACCCATTACATCTTATTGCTGAATTTTACATGCTGTTTGATCTGGCACGGTCTTCTCCATGTGTTATAAATTATTTCCTTGTTACACAGTTGCGGATGCGATATGCTAATGAGTGTATTAGCCAATGCGTAAGAAATCCACTCAATCTTAAACCATTTACCATTTCAACATTTAATGAGATTTCTGTAGTATAATTAACCAGAATATAGAACATTGGTGTTGCTCTCAATTTATTTCTCCAATTAGTTAGTTCAGGGTTTATTTGTCACATATACATTACTACTAAAGTGAAATTCTTTATTCTAAGGTGTCATAGTGCAGGGTCTGCCATTTTTACTGTGCTCTTGAAGCCTTGATCAAGGGCCCAACAGCCCAAACAGGCGACTTTCTGATCATGCTGAAACACCACCGCCCCTGAAAAACAGAGCTATTGTAAGAAGTGGGATTCAAACATTTACATTTAGGCATTTGGCAGACGCTCTTATTCAGAGTGACTTACATTTTTATCTCATTACACATCTGAGCAGTTGAGGGTTAAGGGCCTTGCTCAAGGGCCCAACAGTGGCAACTTGGTGGTTGTGGGGTTTGAACCTGGGATCTTCTGAACCGTAGTCCAATGCCTTAACCACTGAGCTACCCCTGGCTCATGTGACCTAAATGCAGCACCTTAGACCACTTGGCCATCCTGACACCATGAAGTCAAGAGCAGAAGAAAGGCAAATCCTTTCGGACCAAGTGAATAATTGCTGAAAAACAAAGCAGGGGTTCTGCTGGCACCCTAAGTGCTGCCACCTAACATTCCTACAGTATAACGGCATGTCCTGAAAGGTTTAATGCCTCTTAATCCACAGGAAAGTTCTATTAATCATATACACTGTATATAACCTATAACCTTAAATGAACATCATCCAAAGGTCTGGTACTGTAAATGCCATGGCCTTTCTAAAGGAAGCCCAACTACCAGCCCCAATCTTGGAGAATACTTTTTATTTACATTATAATATTTTTTTCACCTACACATGCAATAAACAGTATTTACTGAACCTTGAATATTGTGCAGCTCTGTTTTTTTTGGAGGAACAGAAAACGCGCTGTCAGCCTGGTTTAGTCAAGCGCTTCATCTTAATGCGCCTGCAGAAACCAAATCGGACCACGTGTCCTGATCTCATAATGTTGTAAAACCTCACACTGTGTTTTGCAAGCCCAGGTCTACGTTCTTGTTAGTTCACTCAGTGGTCTTAATCCTCACCTAGTGTGAAGTGTGTATCTTCTGTAAGATTGCTGTCATATTTTCTTTTTATGTCTCTTAAGCAGAGCTTCTAAATTGTATAAAAGTCACAGTAAGTGCTGAAGACAAGCACGTGAAGCAACTATGGAGGATAAAGAAGTGGCGATATAAAACTCAGCAGTTTCCTCTGAGTTTCCTCTGGGTTCTCTGGTTTCGTCTCACCTCTCAAAAACATGCCAGCTGGTGGATTGACCATGCTGAATCACTCCTACTTGTATAGTAAATGTCTTCATGTTCTCCTATCGTTCCCACTTCACATGCAGGTCTTCATTAAGGACAGGGGTGACTCAAACGGTTGAGGCTCTGGGTCTCTGTTCAGAAGGTTTCGAGCCTCACCAAGACCCCTTAACCTTTCACCCTTTTCCCTACACTGTGACTCGAGATTCCTAACTTGGATATGTGGAAAAAACAACTTTCACTGTGCGTATATGGTACATGTGACAAATAATGATCTTAATTTATTAGGGGTCGACCGATTATCGACCTGGACGTTGACCGATATTTAGCATTTTTACAATTATCGGTATCAGCAATTTTTTTTTTAATCGATTTTTGTTCTGAGTGAGCACGTCTTCAGCGAACTCTCTACAATGTAAAAGAGGAACAGAAGCCATCTCACTGGAGAGCATGCTGAGCAACTGTGCTTTCTGCACCACAATCTGGTGTTGCTACTAATTGAGACAAGTCACAAGTTCTACTAGTTCTGTTTTAGTAGGTTTTTAATTAATTAATTACATTTTATTAACCACCAGAAAGCTATTTATTTATTTATTAATTAAGATAATGAGTTAACTTATAAAGGGCAGCACGGTGGCTTAGTGATTAGCACTAAGCGTCTTAGTTTTCACTCACTCACCCTTGCTTGGTGGGTTTCCTCCGAGTAATCTGGTTTCCTCCCACAGTACAAAGACATGGAGATAAGATTAACAGGCGTTCCCAAATTGCCCATAGCGTGTGAATTTGTGTATACAGTATGTGTGTGGCCTGCAGTGGATTGGCACCCTGTCCAGTGTGTACCCCGCCTTGTGCCCTAAGTCTCCTGGGATAGGCTCCAGGCCACCCGCGACCCTGTATACAGGATAAAGTGGTATAGACGATGAGTGAGTGAGAGTAAACTTTATAAGAACTGCTGCTGGGACTAAACTCACACCTAAAGGTATTTCGACAACGTTTTGTATAGGAGTTTGTTATTCCAAATTTTGACACCAAGATTGTGCTGTAAATCCATAACAGTTTCACATGTTAGTTATCAGTCTCTTCAGTTATTAGTAATCGATATAGATGCAAATTACATCCCAAAACAGGCTAAGGATTGAGCCCTGGAACGGTGAAACTGTGAAGTTTTGTTTTTTTTTAATGGAAAAAGGCAAATACAAACATCACTGTTGAATTCGATTGACTTGACGCTAAATTCTGATTGAGATGCACAGAGCAATACCATTGGTCATGTTCATTTCTCCAGTCTTTGATTGGCGGATTCTTGGCTATCAAGTGGACTTGACCCATGCCACATCCATGTTCATGCTTTTACATAGTTCGGTAACTTACGCTTTGAAACACAGTGTAATTATGTCTCTCTCTCTCTTTGATCTTTTTTATAGGTATGTTATAGCTATTGTGATTGACTGTGGATGCCCTGTATCCTTTCTCATCTCTAGACACAGAGCCAAGCACAGAGCTTGGGCTCTTCCTCTGGCTTATAAAAGAGTGAGAAGAGATACAGAGATGAAAGGATGGGAGAGACTGTGGCTCATTCAGTCCACACTATAAGCTGGTCCTCTGTCTGTGTGCCCTAATTCAGAGCGCGAACATCCCTCGAGAGTGGCCAAATGCCATGAATGGAGAGGAACAGAGGGAAAGATGCATGGGAGTAGACGATGGTGGAATAGATAGTGGTGTGAGGAAGAGGAGGAGGAGTGTGAGTGAGTTGCCGGGATGAATGGATGCACACACAGGGAAGGGTGTGAGAAGAAAGATGAAGAAAGACATGTGGCAGAACGTAGGAGGGTTATTTTAAATGAGGGAGAGAAAGAAGCTTGAAAGGGAAGGAAAAGGAAGTAAGACAAGACGAGAAGGAAGGACGAGTGAAAGAGAGACGGTATGGGGGTGATGAATAACGAGCAGAGATAATATTTATTTCTGTTTGTTTAGACAGATGTCCTGATGTCATGGCTACCCTACTTCTATTTCTGGAGACGTTTATTTTTGCGGCATTTCCAGTATCGCCTGTTTTTATATAGCTCATGTGGTTAATCAAGGAGGCTCAGGTGGTGAATTATCTGGATTGCTGATGGAAGGGTCATCGGTTTGAGACTCGGCCTGTGGGTTGCTACCATTGGCTCTTGGTCAAGGCACTTAACCCTACGTCCATGTAAAATACCCAGCCACTTGATCTTCCGGGCATCCCCAGTGCAAGCCCTAGACCTTGGGAAATGGGTGGGTTGTGGCAAGAAGGAGATCCAGCTTACCTGCGCCAATTCAAATTTGCGGCTTGAATGATCTGATTGTGGCAACTCAGAGAAAGGGAATAAGCCCAAGAAAAAAATGTGGTCAATTAAAGGGCAAGGTCTTAAATTTCATACAATCTTCCAGTACTTAAAGTATGTTCTATATACTAAAGTAAATACACAGAGTAATACTTGATATTTAGCAGAGGTGGAAAGAGTAATAAAATGTTATACTCAAGTAAAAGTACTGTTACTTCAGTGAAGTACAAGTAAAGTTAAAAAAATTTTATTTCATTTATTCATTTCTTTTTTACTCATATTTTTTAAATATGATTTAAAATGTAGCGAAGTACAATACTTCTAACAAAACATACTTAAGTAAAAGTAAAATTACAGATTTTAAAAACTACTTTAAAAAGTAGAAGTACACAAAAAAATACTCAATTACAGTAACGCGGGTAAATGTAATTCTTTACTTTCCACTGCTGATCTTTAGTAGTATACAGTATATACCCTTAAGTATCATAGTGGAAAGTTAGTGCATAGGTTTATCTTTTATAGTACCGACTTACAGTACTAAAGCACTAAACTCTATGTATACTGGGGAAAAAATTTTATATAAAAATGACTATGTATACTGGAGTCCTGCATTTTACTTAATTAACTTTATAAAGAATTTTAACTTTAGTATTGGCTAGCTGTCACAATACTGTTAATGCTATAGATAGCTTTGATATTTATCAAATTTGAAAATAGTTTTTTGCTTTGACTGTAAATGTCAGCTGAATTTAAAATTCTAAAATTCTAGAAGTGCCATTGTTATCCGTTATGCAGTAACAGTTATAGCCATCATGTCAGTAGGACAAACTAACAGTAGCTAAATTAACTTTTAAGTCAGGTGACTAGCACATATGGTATGTTGAAAAGAACACATTATGGCTAAAATCACAAAATTGCACGCATATGGGTGTTTCAGATTTATTCCCTCTTTCCCATAAAAATACCTCTGTTTTTCTGGTAAAGTTTTTCGTGAGATTTTGGAGCGTGGCTGTGGAGATTTGTTCCTAAGTGAGTGAGTTCAGGCACTGATGTTGGAATGTCGAGGAGGCTCCAGTTCCAGTTGCGGTTGAGTTTGGTACATTTGAGGACAATTTCAATGCTGCAGCATACAACGACATTCTGTATGATTGTACGCTTCCAACCTTGTGGCAACAGTTTGAGGAAGAGCCACATATCAGTGTGATTGACAGGTGTCCACATACTTTTGTCCAAACAATGTTAAAGGGGCGTTCAGGTCAAATCAGGACTTGTAATGGAATATCTTGTGAAAAAAGGTGTAAAACTGATTGACGATTACAGAAGACTTCAAGCACAGTACAGTGATGAGAACTCATTTGAATAGTTCAAAAGTTTTACAAAAGACTGCATGTCCGTGAATAACGATCCCGGCTCAGCAGGCTCTGAGCCCTCTGCAGTTGTTCCCATGAACATTCAGCGAGTGGAACTTAACGCCTGATCTTAAAATATTGTCACCAACTTGCGGATTATACGGATCTGTTTGTGGGAACTGTACACACGATCATTCACCAACACCACTTGTACATTACAGGAACTCGGCTGGGAGTTATTGCCACATTGACCTCACTCTAAGCCATTTCCACATAATTGGTCCATTAAACGACTTCCTGGGAGGCCAGCGTTTCAGACGTGAAGCAGGCAGAAAACTTTCTACCTCAATGGTATACAAGCACTAGTACAATGCTGGGCTAAGTGCATTAGTTTAAAGAAATAATGGCAGTTTTTACTCTCATAACTGTGTTGTGTAGTTCACGACAATTAAAAGTCCTGGTTTGACTTTTGTCCTGGTATGTTTTGTTTGTTCATGCATTCATCTTTTTTCTAATATACACATTCATAACCTAAACTGCTTTATACAATATGTATTATGTTTGAAATAATAGTGTATAAATAAATATCTTACTTCTGAATAGTAATTGACATTAATACCTAAAACAGAAACTTGGACTCATACAATCAGTTCTATTCATTAAGTCAGTCTAAAGCCTAGTGTTAGAGCAAGTCAAGTGAAATATATTAAAAGTCTTTCTGCCCACTGGCTGAGGCTGATATAAGTTGATACATGGCTACTTTATAGTAGGTTTGATTCCCTCGAAACAGTATGTTGTTGATGCTGTGTTCCGCCTCTGTTGTACTTTGTTTTGCCTAATGACTAAATGCAAATGTACATATGTAAATGAGTATGTGCTGGATGAATGACTTATGCTTTTGCTAGTCTCATTTCCTTTGAGATCAACCGAATCATTAATATTCTGACTCAGAAACATCAAACAGGGCAGTATCCGTTGTGACACATCTCAGATGGTACATTGCGTGTGCAGCAGAACATATTGCTCATACTTTTTTTAAGTTAATATTTGTTACGATGACACCCTTTGATACATTTCTAAATATAAAAAAAAGTTATTTTCTGAATAGTTTATTAATTTTCTATCAGAATCTCTGACACTTTGGACAGAGTTAAGTATATTAATGCACTATTTCTAACATATTTCTATAATCAAACTAATTTGTACACAAACGGATGTTAAAATAGATTAAATGGATCAATGAATGATCCTTTTTAGAAGGAATATTGACCAAATATTATGTTCAGCCTTTGTATAGACAGAAATGTCTTTGAGTTTGTGCTTTTTCTTATTGATAACATGATCTCTGTTTGTTTTTTGGTTGTTTTTTAAATTAACTTTAAGAGATATAAATTGAGGGCTCGTGAGGGAACAACTTCAGTGACCTCACTTAACTCGAGTACTGGTTCGGTTTCTTGTTATTTATTTTCAATCACTATTGGTAAATTGCTCAATTTATAAGTTGACGGGTGACTAAAGGGACTGAGACTTTTGATTATTCAAAATAACAGAAAATATGAACAATGAATAATGTCCATGGACATTATTCATCTGTGCACATACCCCAGTACACTGTAGACAGACAATCATGGACATAGCACATTTGCACACATATTGCACATTTGCACACTTTCTGGACATTTCCATTCATTTCCGCTTTTTATTTGCATTTAAATTTATTTTGTCTTTGTACAGATATGTTTATATTTCTTATGAATTTTTTTTTGTTCTACTTTCTTATAGTTTCAGCTATTTATTTCTCTTTCTTATTTCTTGTTAATGGGTTTCCTCCGGGTACTCCGGTTTCCTCCCACAGTCCAAAGATATGCAGGTTAGGCTAATTGGCGTTCCTAAATTGCCCGTAGTGTGTGTGGGTGTGTGTATGTGTGTGCGCCCTGCGATGGATTGGCACCCTGTCCAGGGTGTACCCCGCCTAGTGCCCGAAGTCTCCTGGGATAGGCTCCAGGTCCCCCGCGACCCTGAACACAGGATTAAGCGGTATAGAAAATGAATGAATGAATGAATGAATGATTTCTTGTTAATTGTTTGTAAAAAAATATTTAAGGTCACAGGCAGTTGTATATGCATTTCACTGCATATCGTACTGTGTATGACTGTGTATGTGACAAATAAAATTTACATTTTATTTAAAAACAGTAAACTCCTTTATTTCTCTATATAATCCCCTGTTACACTTTTGCACTTATCCTAGTGCTTAGATACCATCAACATAGAAACTTTTCTCAGCATGCCATGCCAGAACTTAATGCCTGCTTCATGTCTAAACTGCTGGCCTCCCCGGAACTCCTTTAATGGTCCAAACATGTGGAAATGGCTTGGAGTTAGTGTTGGCAAGTGGTGTTGGTGAATAACGTGCAAGTGTTGTTGGTGAATAATTGCGTTTACAATTGCAGCAAACAGATGTCTCTCTTCCACAAGTTGATAAGTTACCCGTCGATTTTTAAGGTTCAGGTGTTACACTCACTGTTCATGTTCACTGGAATGACAGTGGGCTCCATGCCACCTCAGCTGGGAATCGAGTTTGAGTTTAATCTGATCCATATTTTACATCTTTAAAAGTCCAAAATTTCAGCTCATCCGCATTGTGTTCCACTGCTCAGTATGTAAGATGCTTCAATTAAAAGTATTTACTTTTGAAAAATTCTTAAATTGGATTAGGATTTGAATTTGCTCATACACATAGTGTTTAACAGTAAATAACAAGTTATAATGTTCTCTGTTTCTGTGGCCAGATGTGTCGGTGAGCCTGCTGTCATTGATGGTGACCTCATGTGGCCTGGCTCTGTTTGGTGTCTCACTCTTCGTGTCATGGAAGTTGTTCTGGGTGCCGTGGCGCGACCGCTTCTGGCCGTCCAGCCTGAAGGAGCAGCACGGCGAGCAGCAGCCTGTACTGACCGAGGAGGAACTTTTGGAGCGCGAGTACAGCGCAGATTTCTTCAAGGACAACTCAGTGGCCACGCTGGTGCCCGAGTCGGCTATGAAGATCAGCCACACGTCACCGGACATCCAACTGGAGGCACAGACCAAAGCCAAGGAGCACAACCATGTGCACATTGCACGTGTGCAGAGGCAGATCACCGACCCCACTTCATCCGTCCGGTAAGCCCTGGTGGTGCGTTTCTAAAAGAAAAATAAAATTATCTAAAAGATGAATGGACATTGATCGTCATTATCGGGAAGCAAATACATTCAGAAAATTGCCATTGAACAACTTCTGCAGCGATTTTGTGCATATTGATCCCAGAACGATTTTGAAAAATAGTTTCATCGGTTTTCGGTTCACTCCATAGTTCATCATTTGGCCAAGCGATGTTCAGTATCTAAAGTTTGGTTAGACAATTTTGCAATGCAGCTGCTGTACATACCAGGGATGTCAAGGTTACACAATAACTTACACTTGCTTTAAACCTTGCCATTAGCAGGGGTGATAGCATTCCGGCACCACGCCGGATTTCCGGCGTACTGTGGCTGCGGGAAAAAATAAAAATAAAAAATCAGGTTCGCGGATATTGATCTGTCATTTCTCTAGATCTGAGATGCGCAGGTGATAGAGAAGGAACAGGCAATCAGCAGTAGTGTGTGGATGTCTGTGATTGGCTGGTTTTGTGGCTGTTTTGTAACACTGGACAAAGTTGAGGCAGAGTCGAACGTGCACAGAAAATAAATGTTGCACACACATGCAGGCAGAGTCGAGCGCGCACAGATTTGAGAAGTTGTGCGCGGAGAACATGTTTAGCAAGCAGGGGAGGCACCGCACGCGCAGAATCGCTCAGAATTGTGGCAGGAATATAATGCCATAATATTCCACCCTCAATGACCGATCGTGTGACTGATTAAAAAATTCACTTGTGCTCCTTCATTGCTGAGCTTGACCTGTAATTTAATGTAAGTCACGTCACTTTATGTAAGAAATTAGCGGAGGATAATCAATTAGTTAATCAATTCCTGTGTACTTTAGAGTACTATTATTGCCACGTTTCGGTCGCCGCCATTAAAAAAAAAATGCTCCCTATAACTCCGCCCACCGCTCATGACGTCACGGGTTATTGCGACTAGACCAGCCGAGTTTAGGGCCCGGTTCGATGCTCATTTTAGGGCACCGGCACCAATTTTTTTCTGAACCAGAGCAGTGGAAAAGGGGTATTACTGACCTGTCTTGGTATGGCTGTAGTATCTATAGCATTTACTTCCAGTGATTGTACTAAGATGGGCTAATAATCTAGGCACTGAACATTTTGAGAAGAAAATGCTGTGTTTTCTTGAATAATACTGGGGGCATAATGCAAATATGAAAATATCTAAAAAGAGCCACTTGACAATAATGACGATCAGGGTTTTAACATCAATTAACATCAACTATTATAGCTGAACTGCCTGCCACCTAACACTGTATAAATGCAGGTAATTTCCTGCTATCTGTTTCACCCAGATGAGGATGGGTTCCCTGTTGAGTCTGGTTCCTCTCAAGGTTTCTTCCTATTACCATCTCAGTGAGTTTTTCCTTGCCACTGTCGCCCTCGGCTTGCTCACCAGGGACTATCTGAACATTTTGATTCATACACATTCACATTCTATACAAACTCAAATAATTATTTTGATTGTGTAAAGCTGTTTTGAGACAATGTCAATTGTTAAAAGCGCTATACAAATAAAACTGAATTGAATTGAATTTAATTATACATAAGCTGTTTATATATTTGGGCCCAAGTTATGTGTTAAAAGTGCTTCGCATACATAGTACCCCCACCCCTACTCACCTCGGGGACAAGGAAAAAAAGTTCAGGCTCAGGAATTTTTTCCACTATCAGCCCTGCATTAAGCTATAGTGGTCAGTGGTGGCTCAATCGGTTAAGGTTGCGGGTTACTGGGTTACTGATCGGAAGGTCGGGGGTTCGAACCCCACCATCGGCAAGTTGCCACTGTTGAGCCCTTGAGCAAGGCCCTTAACCCTATCTGCTCCAGGGGCGCTGTAAGCTGGCTGACCCTGCGCTCTGACCCCAGTTTCCTAATTGGGACATGCGAAGAAGAAATTTCGCTGTGCTGTAAAAAGTACATGTGACAATAATTGAATATTCTTCTTCTTCTATAGGCTCCTATTAGGCTTTTTTTTCAAATAGCAATTACAGAGGGTAAATACTGGGGATATATTATTTTCATGTTAATATAATTTGCTAACGTTAGCTTTAGGCTAGCTCTGATCTCTGCACAAAATGAAACCAGTGTTCATTAAGAAGAGAGTAATTCAGGGTTGTTCAACTACATTAAACTCTGGTAAAACTACTGATTAACTATTTTCTGGGTGAAAGGGGGAAAAATACAGCACTTAACTTAGAATTAGGGTTATGTATCGTTTGTTTGTTTGTTTTTTTACAAATACTGATGCCAAATCAATACTTTTTAAACGGTACTGGTGCCTAAACGATGACTGAACCGATACTTGATTAAAAAAAGCCACGAAAATGTTACAATAAAGAACTGCTTATTATATAAAAAATTTATATATATAGTTTTAAAATTAAAAGCAGTTCTTTATTGTATTGTACACTTTATTGTACACTACATTTGTTTTTTGTAAATCTGTCCAGTACTGTGTTGTCGTACAGATCCGCTGCTTGAGTTTTAAGGGTTGATCCTGTGTTTTTGAAGTTTTTTAAAGAGAAGTGTCTGACGGACGTCTATATGTTTTTAGGCAGCTAGCATCTGCTGTGTTTACTGTGTCTCAGTACACCGTGCTTGCGCTACTGCTCCTGTACCTGTTTATTCTGCTAGCGCTAGCCCGAACTATCCGCTACTTGTTAATCGATGGACATATTTTTAAAAAGGATCTGCAAATATGCTTGGACGGCCGTCAATATACTTTGGTGGCCCAGTCAAAAATACTCTGTTTAGGAAACACTGCTTAAACATATCTTAATCAACACTTTGTCTCTTTAGTAAGTTTTCTAAGTTGTTTCGCATTGCCTCCGAACCATCCACGTTGTAGTCTTTAATTTATTTTAGTTAGTTTGAGTGCGAGCTTATGGCAACTCGTTCAAGGCTGAATCCCAAAACCCTATTTACTGTAACCCCTGAACAAGGGCACTACTTGCTACCAAATCCCTATTTAACCCGGAACAAGGGCACTACTTGGTACCAAATCCCTTTTTAACTTTAGAACATGGGCACTACTTGGTACAAAATCCCCTTTTTCCCATCTGAACAAGGGTACTACTTGGTACCAAATCCCTATTTAACCCGGACAAGGGCACTACTTGGTACCAAATCCCTTTTTAACTCTAGAACATGGGCACTACTTGGTACCAAATCCCTTTTTAACTCTAGAACATGGGCACTACTTCGTACAAAATCCCCTTTTTCCCATCTGAACAAGGTTACTACTTGGTACCAAATCCCTATTTAACCCCTGAACAAGGGCACTACTTTGTATATGGAACAAGGGATTGTACACCCTATATACTGCACTAGCTTTCCACTTTACGCTATTTCTGATTCAAAAATAGTTAGTTAGCCGAGGCTATTCTAAAGAGAAATAAGTGTAGACATAACTCAAAAGCTTTAGAGATTTACGAGACGGTCCACCATGAACATGGCCGCCTTTTAGCTACATAATAGGGGCAAGAGTTTACAACTGATTTCACCTCTGACAATAATACGTTGCTAATGTGTAGGTTGAAAACATGCTGACTTGTCTTTCTAGGTCTATCTGGTCATTTCTGTCAGGCTGACTGATGTTAGATGTCCTTTAGCTAAAATAATAAAACATGGTTTAAAAAGATTTTAAAAGATTGTAAACTTACAGAACTGTTTGTCTCCTACCTGCAGACATAACTCCATCCGGAGGCAAATTAACCTTTCAAGCCCTGAGTTCAGCCCGGGTCAGTTCCAGAGACAGGAATCCTTATCCGGGCCAGGTCTGGGCCGGATTAAGCCAGAACTCTACAAACAGCGCTCGGTGGACACGGATGACAGTCGCAGACCGGACAGCTGTGGCCGTCTACACTTTGTCCTTAAGTATGACTGTGACCTGGAACAACTGATCGTGAAGATCCACAAAGCTGAGGACCTTCCAGCCAAGGACTTCTCAGGAACGTCGGATCCATACGTGAAGATATATCTACTGCCCGAGCGCAAGACCAAGCATCAGACCAAAGTGCACCGCAAGACCCTGAACCCTGTGTTCGACGAGGTCTTCTTATTTCCCGTTGCGTACGGTGAACTACATTCACGCAAGCTGCACTTCAGCGTCTATGATTTTGACCGCTTCTCACGGCATGATCTCATTGGCCAAGTAGTGGTGGACAACTTCCTGGATTTGCCGGACTTTCCCGGGGAGACAAAACTCTGCAGAGAAATTATCTACGTCACTGCGGTAGGTCTTTTTTTTTCTCATTTAGAGCTGGTGCTTGGTCTGCTGTACTTTTTTTTTGCACATTTGTTAAAAAGCGATATGCATAATGTGTATCAAATCAACTAACTGAGGGTGAGAGCCACGCCAACAAACACGTTACACAGAGAGATTAAAAGCATGTCCAAACTTTATTGAGGGGTACACAAGTTGAAGCTGATGTACTAAGAGAGTGTACGCAGGATTGTGTTTCAAATGAGCGAAATAGCCTCCCTCGTTTGCACGCTTGCCTTAATGAATATGCAAATTGGGGCTTTTAACTAAATAGAGGATGTTTTCTGCACAAACTGATTTAATTGTGTGTGTAAATGAATACACCTGAAGGGCAAGTATCGAACTGTTAGAAACCAATTTGACATGGCTTGTTGTATTAAGAGCCCTTCTCGACAGGATGTCTCCATAATTAGAAAGTTTCCTAAAATTACAATTGGATATTACTGTGGAAAGTCTTAAATGAAATATTGATTAATGATCACACCCCCGAAGCTAACACCATAAAAATGAACACTGGTTTATTTAGTTTTTTGTTGGTTCCTGATTTCCTCTCCAATTCATCGGATGTCTATCTTGAGTTCGGTCTCCTGTATCATATGACAGCTACTGACCAAATAAGTGTGGGAAGGCTATTATATCAGGAACAGATTGTCTACTTATAAGCTGAAAGATGTCCATGACTGGCTAGTATTGCTGCTGCTTCTTGTACCCCTAGCCATGGGTGGCTTTGGCATAAATTCGGATTTAAGCTCACAATGTAGGGTTAAAGTGAGAGTTCCTATTTTTTTCAAGTCTGTCTTAAATCAAAATCTAGATGCATTACCATTAGCGCTGCACGATATATATCGAAAAAATATCGTTATCGCGATAATGGTATACGCGATATCCGTATCGCAAAGAGTTGCGATAAATGAAATTTATGTGCCAAGCATTTGTGTGTCCAAATTTGACCAATCAGATGGGCCCTTACTATCTTTATACTAGGCACATATGGAGCTTTTGCACTCCCACTGATCTAAGTCGGAGCTTTCGGAGCTTATGGTGTATTCGGTACAATTTTAACTAGTTCCAGTTAGCCACACAGATACAGTATGTCTGGAGGAAAAAAAGCATTAAATTTACACTAAATACATCTCTAAGTACAGTCTGCAGAAGCTTAGTATGAATCTCAACTGAACTTTGGAACGAATTTTTGCAAGGAATGAGGGTTGTGGAATTTGGCCCTCATTACTAACTGTCACGACGCTGTGCGAGGTCAGGCAGGCTGATAGGACCCAAGAGCAGACACCACTCTGGGATGATATTCTTAAAAGGGCTTTAATGTAGGAGATAGGGTTGGTAGTGCTTGATGTTACTTTCTCACGGAATACAGGTGTATAATGAACACGGGACTGTAATGGAGGACAGAGGTGCAGCTCTGAAGCGGTTCTCTGACGTTTAATGAAGTGAGATTCTGTAGTTCACCTTGACGTGGAGGATGGCTGCTGGGTGCCTTCATGTAGTGGAAAAAACAGACGTGGATGCAGAGATTGAGAGGAGCAGAGGCGTTTCACCTGTTGGTGTCTCGAAGGATGTGGAATCCGGAATTGAGAAACAATCGTGAAGTCAAGGGGCGAAGCGTGAGTCAGTGTCCGTGAGAGCAGTCAAGGCCAGGTCAAACAATCCGAAGCGGAAGACGATAGCGAAGTCGAGGGGCGAGGCGTGGGTCGATGTCCGTGAAGCAAATATCAGGTCTAACAAATCCGTAGGGACGAGCGAAAAGCGAAAGCCGTTAAACAAAGCACTTGGTCAAAAAACGCATGAATCATAGGAAAAATAACCGCGAGGAAACTGGGCTGTGGAGCACGCAATAATTCGGCAGCGAGAAAGCGCGCTGCGCTTCCTTAAATGTCGGGAGAAATTATTTGTGAATGGGGAGCCGGTGTGTGTGGGAGGGGCGGTACGAAGGCGTGGGAAAAGACGTGACAGTCTAGAGACAACGTGACCGCGAGTAGAGAAATCTGACAGCGTGGGAACAAAAACAACAACAAACGAGAGGAGTGACAGGAGTTCGTGACACTAACATTGTATTCACATCCCGGGTTACAAACTGCACGCTCTTTGTGCTAAGAAGGTAAACTTATAACGACCAAGACCTATTGTAATGCACTTTATGTTGTTGGTCTTACAGTTGCTCCCGGCAAAGGGTCACCACAGCGGAATATCCAATCCGCACAACAATTTGGCACAGGTTTTACACTGGATGTCCTTCCTGACACAACCCTCCCATTTTATCTCGGCTTGCGATCGGAACTGCGTCCAGTGCACTGGCTGGGAATCAAACCCAGGCCTTCCGCATGGCGGGTGAAATACCTACCACTAAGCCACCAGTGCCCATTGTTAAGCACTTTATATGCACCTCAATTCTGATTTAAGACAGACTTTAAAAAAAGCATACTGTCCCTTTAATGCTTTTATGTTGCACCACTTGAAAAATACTTTCATAACCACAGATTTAAGCAGTGCGTGGAGCATGCACAGACACAAGAGCGTTTAAAAAAAAACAGCTGACTATGAAATATTTTGATCTAAGATCAAAAAAAGGTAGCTACTCGAGACTTTATCTTTGTTGGAGTCCTTTTCAGTTTTCATTAGGAGTGTTTTCATCAACAGTACCATATAACAGTTTTAAGAAAGCTGATGCTACGTTATCATCCAGCCAAGTCTGTGCCTCGAACACGTATTGGAAATCGATAAGATGAATCTGTGCATCGACACAAGTGCCAGGTATGATTATACAAACCACAAAACAAAATTGCATACTTTGACAGCAGCATGCAAAAGAATCGATGCATAATTGGGTCAGTGATACGGAAGGATGCCTTAAATGCTCTCGATTGTTTTAATTTAATTTTAAAAACAACTTTTTCAGAGAAGGTGTGTCACATCAGCAGCAAAGCCAGCTGACTCCGGCATGGAGATATTACAACCAGATCGATAATTGCTCAAGGACTTGTAGAATGTATGCTGCTTAATGCTGCACCGCTATGGAGGAATCGTCTCTGTGTGACATCATGAAGAGGGTAATTACCAGAGAGATATAGCATTATACCAGAGGCGTATACCAGAGGCGTATAGCATAGAGCCGGAGCGCGTCTTCATTCATCGTTTCATTAGCGGTCCTGTAAAAAGCTGCAACTGTTCCATGTAGAGATTGAATATATGTTGCTTGCTCTTTATTACAGGAAATGAGGTCATCAACTGACATTAAAAGGAAGCAACGGTCTGAATGAATCCAAGATCCGGGCTAGAACGAGCGCTGAGGGTTTACAGCGAAGGAAATGAGAGTGTTTGTTTGTTTGTTTGTTTATTTATTTATTTATTGCTGTTGCTGGAAGGGCATGGATTATTTCTTAATTATTTTTTAATTAGCATCATGATTACGAGGCCAAGTCACTGTGGCGTTCTCAAACGCATCCTTGTTAAGCAATAAAAATGGAGACTGGCCATGAAATTATGCTAATTGCACTGTTGTGATGCTAGCAGCCCTCAGCGTTATTTCACCGCGGACTGCGAATGTCAGAAAGATAATGGGGCCGTAATGAGACTCCGGGTGCTTAGAGGTGTCACGTTTTTATTTATTTTTTTGTTAAACAGGACACATTCCGAACTGAAACAATATGCCGTGTAAACATTTAGGAGCAGTTTACCCACAAGACTTCTTTTAACGAGAGCTTGGTAGGTTCTGCAAATGTGACACCTCAGCCAATTAGTGTCACAGACTCCTGCCTTCAGCTTGTTAGTCATCCTAACCATTTTGTACAATAGAGGATCATGTGTAACCGTGCGTAAAAAGCAGTACAGAATCTTGTTCAAACGATGTTCTGGAAGAACCGTAGAAGTGATGCTAGGTGTCTGTCCCTCCCTGATCACTCTCGTGCTTAAAGAAATAAAAGTATTTGGAAGGTTACCACTGAGTGGAATGATGGTTTAGTGGTCTGGCTTGAGAATTGAGTGATTGTCCTAAAACATAAATCTAAGAATTTTTACAAATATTTTCCAGTCTTTGAAAACAGGCTTAGAACTATATAAAATGTGTTTATTATGTCAGACTTTTTATGTACAAAACCTTTTTTTTGTGTGTGTACATTCACTATTTCTTAAAATTTGTGAAATCCTGAAAAGGAAAAGCATCAAATGTGACAAAGTTATCAGAAGAAATCTGCCATATTCTCCAGCATGCTCAGTAAAACCTACTAGCTGTACCTACTATACTGCTTATAAAACGTAACAAATCTGTATTTAACACCATTACCAAGCAAAGAGTTGTCATACCAATTATTGACGGTGTTTATTTTAGTACTTTTTAGTGCTCTTTATAGACGTTTCCTTTATGTTAGATAATTTTTTTTTATATTCCCAAGATGCTTGCGGAGTATTGCGAGTTAAACAGTGAGTAGGTTTTACTGAGTGTGCTGGAGAATAGGAGTTCTTTTGGTAACTTTGTCATACTCGCTTCTTTGTTAGGTGTTTTGTTGTTTCCATCTGAAAACTGGTAAGTCCTTTAATCTGTTGATTTCCTTTCTTTTTTTTTTTTTCCCACCGATTTTCTCCCTAATTTATTCGTACTCAATTCTTCCCCATCACTAGGGGGCTCCCACATTAAGGCTACTACTACCACTCAGTCGGGAGGGCCGAAGACTATCACGTGTTTGGGGGTGGCATAACACACTCGGAGGACAGCGCTATCTGCTCCTTATGCTTGCGTGAGCTCACAAACACCCCTAATTGGCTGTAGAGCTGTGATTAATGTGGGAGCACAAAGTACCTCTCATGCCTCCCCTCTGAGAGAGCTCGGCCAATCAACTCTCTCTAGACCCCTCTCGAGTTATGCAAATATATTTACTTCTATTTCTATCTAAGGAAATGAGTTTAAAAAGTGTAAGCAAAAATTTCTAAATTATAGTTATCAGTTTGTTCCTGATCAGCAAGCCGAGGACGACGGTGGCAATGAAAAACTCCCTGAGATGTCAAAGGAGAGACACCTTGAGAGGAACCAGCCTCAACAGGACCCTCATTTAGGTGATAATGGATAGCAGACATTTTTTGTGTTAGAATGTTTTAGTTAATATGTCCTACAGTAGAAGTCCACTTTCGTCAAATATTCTTCTGTAATGTTATTATTTATCAAGTTGTAAGTTATGTTGGAAAAAAAGAATGGTTTTGTACATAATAATGCAGACATGATAAACATACTGTATATAACACAATTTGTAGTAAAGGTATTATGACGCACACAAAATGTGTTTAATTTACTTTGCTTAACTAATCATGTTTGAAAAAGAGTTTGAAGTAAGATGTTAAGAATTACACAAAATTAGCATCCTTGTTAACGCAATGAAGACATTCAGGGACAGTCTAATCGTTTGGTTTGTTAAATCAATCAATCAGCATATAATTTGGCTAATGGGTTTGAACCCATTCATCTTCATTTTTCCCATCATCAGTCAATTTCTTAATATCAGTGAAAAGTAAAAGTATTTTCCAGTGATATTATAAAAACTAACTGATGATGGGTTGAATGGGATGATCTTCAGTGTGATCTTCAGAAAATTTGGATGCCTTGTAGAATATTTTAGAATATAATATTTTCCTAGGGCTAAGTGTGTTCAGGAATCAAGGTAAAGTAAATGTAAACCAAAAAGTACATTATTTATTATAGATGACTCATGAAAAAAGGATATTTCAAGCAAGTGTGGTATAACTGGATTCACACATTAAAGTACTTTCTTAATTATAGTTAAGAAAGTAAGGTATAAATACGGTAAAGTGTAGCAGAGTGTAGTTGTACAGTAGCGTTTTCTTTACCGCTATGTGTTATTTATCTGAATCATACATACAGTATACTGTAAGTTGTTGTAAAGGATGCTGCTTACATTTGAATTGTACTTTTACTTTTTAAATGCCTTGTTTAAAAACGTTGTAGCAACACGCGTGAAAGTAAACCTGTACGGCGCAGTACTGTGTACCTGTAAAAGATTCAGTTGCTGTCCATAGTACTGAAAAGAGGGGAGAGCAGGTACCTGCCAAAACCTACATTGAAATGCAATCACAGAAGCCCTTTCAGCGAGAAGACACATCTGATAATATTATGTCATCCTAAATAACAGTTTGTCTCTTTAGTAATAACAGTCTTTACACTGACAAGTAATTCTATTATGTTGTTATTATGCTGTATGATGAATAACTGATTTAGAAGTTAAATATATTCACTTGACAGACATTCAGGCAAACAGAAATCCAAGATATTCTGTTTACGTTATAAAATAATGGTTTGGCCTTTCTACCTTTTAAAAGCTCTCCTTCTAGTGATTTTTTTTTTTTGTATAGCGTACAGTACATTTTCATCGAGCTTTACAGCTTAGAGTTAAGAGTCTTGCTCAAGGGTTCAGCAGGAGTTCTCTGGTGGCCTCGTTCATTGCTACGGCAACAGAGTTGATTCTTATCACCAAAAAAGTGTGCTGGTCTGAAGCCAACTTTTAGTAACATTAAGGGCTTGGAGATGGCAAGAGTTTCTGGCTATCACAACAACCTATTTACCTGTACAGCGTTTAATAAGAAATTTTATACTATGTCGCACCAATTCAGCACATACCGTTACACGCATGATTCAGGTGCTATCCATAGTACTGGAAAGAGGGGAGCGCAAAGGCGACATGTTATGAGCTTAGAGTACTGTATATTTTATACTGCGTGGTAGTTCAGATATACTTGGTGATAAATGGTGATCACGTCAATTAAAGTCGCTGTTTCTGACCAATTTGAACACTTCCTGGTCCATGAAGCTCTTAAACACAAATGGGAAACTGTCTTGTTTATGGCTTCTAACTGAGATAAGTGAGGATCCACTTTTCATATGGAAATGTGCCAGCAAGGCGATTAATTTGCCCATCGAGTCAAACCCTGTGCAAATACCAATCCCCTCTCTTTCTGCTGCTATCAGTAACCGTCTGCGTATTCAGACTGATCTGGGTTGCGGAGAAGAGAGGAGATCTACTTACAAAAACCTCCCACATAAGATTATACCGGATGGTTATTAAAATCAGTTGGCTAGATTCCTGAACATATGTCGGTACCGTCGTTCGCCTTCATCCGGCATTGACGGTTCACCCCTTAGCATCTGTTAGCACTTGTGAAACGTGCGAGAGCGTAGTAGGAGTGTGTGAAATACTGTATTCATGGTCTGATAACCTGTTCTAAGAAAATGTATGATGGTGTCCACAGTATCACACAAGATTGCACGGTACTTGGAGGATTTTTTTGGTTGCTGTAAAACCCTGCGTGAATGTTCCACAGTGCAGTTTCGAGCACCGACTCCTTCATGGTGCAGGAATGGAGGTTGCTGTTGAACGATTTAGGGTAAAGCCAATGGGACGGCGGGCAAAGCAAGACACAAACGGGACGAAAACCACTGGGGTAACATCCCGGAAACACCTCCATCGTGTAGTTATACAAGGTTTGAGTTTAATGTGTTGCAACCTTTAAATCACCACTGGCGTCTTGTTCGGGATCCCAGATGTTTGCTTCAAAGTCTTACAGTAGCAAGCATCCGAGACCTTTCCAGGGCTCATATATAGGTCGTATCTGTTGGGACATGCTGCTTTAGACCAGCCAGATTATCTTCATAAATACATAACTCATTTTTCAGGAGACCTGATTATGTATATGATGCCCTACATGCAAAAGAAAACCTATATTTTGGATTTGGCTTCATATTGTATCTGCTTAAGTATTTATTATATTAGACATAAATAGGTTAAATGTATTGATTTGAAATGAACACATGCTAACGCTCGTTCTAGAAAAAAGAATCAGAACTCTAGAGTATATTTGAAATTTGCATGTGGTTTTCCTTAGTTACACTTTCTCTGCACAGTCGCATGGCACAAGTGGGCGTAAGATCCCCGACGGTAATACTACAGAGGAAAGTGTTTCCCTGTTCTTCCGAAAGATGAAAGTGATGTCAGGTCTTTTGAGGAAGACGAAAACGCTTGGCGTTCGCACGTGCTTTTCACACTCTTTGTACACAGCTCTCAATTCCATGATTAAGGTTTCAGTGCACTTTAATCGTCCTCATTTTCACATTTAGAAGTTAAAACAAGTCTAGTCCCCTCAGAGCCAAGAGTAGACAGCTTTAAGAAGCAGGGAAAATGTTAAAATGTTTGTATGATAGGTGGGTTGTGTTAAATTTAAGCGGGACGGTCCTGTGTCGGCAACAGCATAGATCAATGACGATGAAAATCGAACTGTGCATTTGGGTTTTCAGATATGTCAAATACAATGTAAGTTATCATTACTTTTATAACGTGTATATTTGACCTCTACAGTGATATAGGAAATACGTAGAACCTTTAAAAATTAGTATATTATTATTATGTTTTTATTTATTTTTTTTGGTCATACAAACTATCAAAAACAACCATAACAACATGTGACCATGTGTGTCTGTGCTATTTCTTTGCCTATGTGACCCATTTTTAAATTTTTTTTGTTCAGTCATGTTTGTACAGTAGGTTAAAATTAAATAAAATTCAGTTTATCATACATCTTATTAAAAAAGGAGGTCACTCTATACTGCACAATCCTAAACCCTATAGTTCTTAAGCTCAGCCTTTATTCTTCTTCACATATATATTAATACACAGTGAAATTCTTTATTTTTTTTCATATTCCAGCTTTGATTAGTTTGAGGTCAGGAGCAGACAAGGTTAAGGGTCTTGCTCTAGGGGCCAATAGTAGCCACCTAGCAAATCTAGGGCTCGAACTGCTGACCTTCTAATCAGAAACTCAGAGCCTTAACACATTGAGACACCACTGCCCCTACAAAGAAAAACAACACAGGGGTACCACAGCATTCAATCACCCGGCCTTTTTAATTTTCCCCTTAAGAACTGTAATTTTGCTAAAAATTTGCCTCTGCATACAAAGCATTCTCGAGGAATATGAGCCGCCCACCTGATCGTGCAAACATGCAGTTTCGTGTGCGTCCAGGAACTGTTCAAAACCTGTTTTGGTCAGTGGACAGCCAAGAGAAGAGAGTTTTGTCTTTTTTTTATTGCATTTTGTGCAAGATTTTGTGACATAGCAGCATAAATCCCCAGAAAGTTATGAAGCACATCAGCAAGAATAAATGGGGAGCCACTTTCAGTTTCAGTTTTTAAAGCACCCGGTTCCAAGAGGAATCATAAATTAAGGTTAAGTGAGGTTAAACGTTCATTAACATGTTTTTTTGTAAAAGTTTGAATTGTTTTTATATGCAAAAATATGACTATAGTGTTGGAAATCTGTAATATTGGTAATATATTTGGGTGGCTGGAGCGGATTATCTGCTTTTACATTATTTCCTATGGGAAAAAGCGTTTTGCAATACAAGATTTCGCCATATGAACTTGCCTCTGGAACAGACCAATTTCCAATGCATAAAATATTAAACATTAAATGATAAAACGCTGGTTAAACCAGAACTGAATGATAATGATTTATTTTTGTATGTTGTGACTAGCATTAGTGTGTAATTAAAGATTTATGTTCTGTGATGCTGTTACTATCAAAGATCATAAAACCAGGGCCGGTTTTGATCTTTTAGGCAGAGAATGAAGCACAAAGATTTGTAAAGCCAGCTTTACTTTGTACTCTGTCATTTTTTGGCTTGTCTATCATTAGGTGAACGTTATCGATCTTCATCAACATGGAGTAGAAGTTATCACACAGTGGGTTATAGAATGCAGAAAAGATTTTTTATTAGGATCATCTCAGTTTTGACAAGAAATTATTTTTATAAAGACTATTTTAAATAAATTGCAGGTTTATACTGGTGCAAATCTGCCAGCAGTGATGTTTGACATTTCTGATTTCAACCTGAACTTCAGCTGTCTGTCTCATTAAGCATGTCTGTCCCTGATGGCCATCACCCATAGACAAACCTGTCTCTTTACTTTGCACTCTGTTTACGTTATTGGAATAAAGATTCTAAGAGCATTTGTCCTTTTATTTCCACCAATCTGGTCTAATCAATTGTATTGACGTAGTTAAGCTTTTATTCATCGTTTGTATTGGTATAAATGAGACTGATTTGTACTTGGCATGGCGAGTCAATTTAATAGATAAAAATGCTTTTAAAATAAATGAATACGTTCCTTACTGACATTTCAAACCCAGACACGAAATCCGTAATAACGTTCTCCTTTACCGTATGTAAATCATCGTGTTTGATCAGTCGCATTTATCCTGTAATCCCGGGGCCACCTATAAATAAAACACAAGGAAGTTAATATATGTAAAGGTCAATCCATTACTCCCAGCTAGGGAGAAGGAGACACAGAGACAGATATTGAAGGACGAGTGAAAGGTCAGTCAGGATGATTTACTGATACCGAATGAGTTGTCAGGAATGTTCACATCTGCAAAAAGGGATATTTTCCAGCCCTGAGATACGTGATGACATTCTGCAGGAATTGTATTCGCATACGTACTGTATACAAAGACACTCTCTGCAGGACCAGTGTACTGTATGTCTGTGCTAATATGTGATCATGTTCACTTTTAACCTTCAGAGGTCAAAAGTTCTAAAAGTCTTTACTTTGCATCCCCTTTCTTACTTGTATAGTGTAAAAAAATATATTTTGTCCATGTTCTTCAATGAAATTAACATTCAAGACATCCAGTATTTTATTAAAATATGATCAATTATGAAGTTCCATGACGACATAAGGCATAATGCCTTTTTGCGTTTGTATTTTTATTTATTTTTTGATGATGATGTAGACGCGCATTATTTTTTCATTCTCTGTTGTTCAAAGGAACAAGGTCAGAACCTTTTTCCTTTGAACAGCAATGAAATGAAAATAATAGAAAAATGGCTTGTGTCTACTTGGGTGGTTTCCAAGTAATTAGGCTGCTTTGTTCTCATCTTCTGGAATAATCTCTTTCGGGTGGGTTACAAAAAGTCAAATTTGAATTAAATAAAGTATGTACATATACATAATTGACCTATGCTATAAGTTATAATACTGAGCTATCTTTTATTCAGGGTGTTTTCTACAGAAGCGCATTGCATTCACACAATAAAAAAAAATCACAGGACTTATGTCATAATTATGACTTAATATCTCATAATTATGACATCCTGATCTCATAATTATGACTTACTAACTTATAATTATGACTTAATATCTCATAATTATGACTTATTATCTCATAATTATGACTTACTATCTCATAATTATGACTTACTATCTCATAATTATGACTTACTAACTCATGATTATGACTTAATATCTCATAATTATGACTTACTATCTCATAATTATGAGATAAGGGGAGGCAGTTTGTGGCAGGGGGCATTTTAGCGCGTGACATCGGAAGGATCCAGAATTTTAAGCAGGTGCCAGATACAGTAGTTCTCTGAGATACCTCAAAGCCAGCCTGGATGCATTTCAAATGCATGATTTTGTATCTATGAAGCGCTCCATATTGGTTTTGTTACGTGGGGCGGTTATGGAGAGCCGCACCACGATGTGTTATGATGTGTATAAGAGTCCTAACGCAGCGCTTCAGAGGGGGTCAGTGAAATAGGAGTTGTTGTGAGAATGCTTATGATAAGCACGGGAAGACCTTTCCGTTCTGGAGATAGCGGGGGATTATTAATTAGGAACTTAAAAGGAAACAAAATTTAAACTGAAACGCAAAATGAACAGAGCTCCGCCGTCTACGCGAGAACGGACGGGTCTCGGGAAACTAAAATTAAACTTTAAATCCTCTCGGAGCGTTGGCCCTTACCGAGGATTTATAAGCGAGAGAGGGGTTTGTGTCTTTTTTGTACTTTCATACTGTATTTAACCTGAGTGCGCACGCTGGACTGATGCGTGCCGCTCTCTCTCTCTCTCTCTCTCGCCGGCGTCAAAGGCTGGAGCTTTGCCTCTGTCTCTGAACAGCACACTTTGTCTGTCTGCCTTTCTTTTCTGCAGATCTGCCCGTTCAGATTATTGCAGAGTATTTATGCGTGGTTCTGCCCCTCGTAAGAGCCGCATCGTTACAGGTTTAGCTGCTCCTGAAGGAAGAGCCACTTCTAGAAGGACAGAATGTGCTTTCCTCCTGAACAGTCCTAAGCACTTTAGATACCTGCGCAGTGTTGACATACTAATGATAATATCATGAAAATTACTCAATGACATTAATATCTCCCAGTGTCTCAATCCAAGAAAGAAATAAAAGCTAATTAAATTTGGCAATATTGGCTCCATTGTCCCTCTCTTCTCAGAACCCAATTATATGTGATAATAAGTCATAATTATGAGATCAGGATGTCATAATTATGAGATCAGGATGTCATAATTATGAGATCAGGATGTCATAATTATGAGATCAGGATGTCATAATTATGAGATATTATCTCATAATTATGAGATATTATCTCATAATTATGAGCTATTAAGTCCTAATTATGACATAAGTCCCGTGATTTTTTTTATTGTGTGAATGCGCTTCCGTAGTTTTCACCACTGCCTATGTAGAATTCTATCGGTGTGATCTGGCAACCCTGGCAACAACAGAGCAAATGTGAGAATTGCAGCGCAGGAGAAAGTTTGAGCAAATATAATTTGTGCAAATGCAAAAAACAGAGTTTTTGATATGGATTGATATGGATCATGGATCACTATAGTCACTATAGTTATGGCTACAGTACTAACCTACTTAAAAATACGCCTGATTACCATCACATCCTTATTTGGAGACTAGCTGAAGTACTTGTCGTTCACAGGAAAAGAGTTTGTAGAGTTAGTTAAAATAAGTTGATTAGATTTAATGTAACCAGTAATATCATTATTTCAGGTTGAAGCCTGAGCTAAAGCCCTTATTTTTATAAGGGGTATACTGTAATTTCACCAAATTTTGTTTAGTGTGACTCTATTATATGGTTTTGGTTTCCACTGGATTGGTGGATAAATATTATGAAATTATGAAAAGATTTTGAATCTACTCTCATTTCATCTTATTACAATTAATGGGAAAGAGGGTATATAGGAAAGTTTATGTTTACGCCTTATTTATGCTAAGTTGTACTTCTTTCATCATCAGACATACACACAGATGAGAAATTGAAAAATTAGATCAGATAAAGTTTTGTCTTAAACGACTCCAACGCGGTAAAAATTTATTTCTCCCAGTACAAATTAATCTAAAAAAAAAAAAAAAAAAAGACCTCTGTTTAGCTTTCTGATTAATATCAATGGATGCAGGTGTTCATTTACATTGAGAAAGCAGCTTATTTGTAGCTAATTTTAGATTAGATTATTATCCGGCACATAACTGTAACTGTTCATAACATCTCTTTTACTTAACATTTTGTTTTCACTTATGGTGCAGGTTAAACTTAAGGTAGATATAAGGTAGATAAGTAGTGCAAAACTTTCATTAAATTCTTACCAGCCAGTTTTACGTGATGCTGCGACAAAATCTGGCTGGACAGACAGACATACAGACAGACAGAGTGACAGATAGACAGAAAATTTTCTTAGACTGGTTTTGCGTCCTTCAAAATATGAAACAAAGATATCATTGTAAGGGCGAGTTCTGACCAATGTACAAACAAAACCTTTCTTTTATTTACAGTATATAGATAGCCTGTTAATACTTGTGGACTATACTAGACTATACTCTAAAGTCTTACCTACGTTACTCTCTGTAATTTTGAATCCTTTGCTATTTGCTAATTCCAGTATTTTGAATCTCAAATTGTGTAGATTGTTTGCTGTTTTTTTTTTTTTATTTGCTTTTTTTTTTTTTTTTTTAGATTTGTTTACTAACCTTTTTTTGTCTTTTTGTTTTTTTTCCATTAAATTTTTTCAAATTTGGTGTCACTTGGACCACATACTGTCAGTATTTGATTGCTACATGGTAGTAAAAGTTAAATTGTTAGAAATAAAAGTTTAGCGATAAAACTAAAGTTAGAAAAGTATTAACTGTTAAATTTACTTAAAGCAAAACATTTAACAAAAAAATTAACTTCAGATCGCTCATTAATTTAACGCGCTAATGATAAAATTGAGCTTCTTTTGCTGGGAAGAAATATAGTTAAGTCTAGTTAGGCTGATTAACAACAGCTCTATTCTAAATTGCTGAAATGTTAGCTACGTAGTCTCGAATCTCAGAATTTAAATTGTAAAATATTTGAAGTTTTTTGTTTGTTTGCTTTATTTACTGTTTTGTAAATAAACAGCTTCGTAACTACAGTATATACATAAAAATTATATTACAAAAATAGCAAAATCAACAGAAAAAAAGCATTTAATTAAAATCAAGAAAAAAATTCCTCAATAATAGTTAGCACCCCTTTTGACTTATTAGCCTTTTAAACACTATGTTAAACACATACGTAGTTAAACACTATGATCTAATCTTATCAGATCACATAAACACCTTCCACTGTAGTGTAGCCTAAAATTGGCTAAGAGTCAGGGACATGAAGTTAGCCTGGTTACATGTATATTATTCTTACAGCACATACCCCTATTCATTTGCGCTTATCATAAGCAGTCTGTGTCGGTATTTTGCGATGACGCACACCTTTAAAGGTTTCTTAAAACAGACTAGAAGTGTTCGCGGAGCTCCAGAGGGACTTGTGAGTCCAGATAATCACCCAAGATGGACTGCCTGCACTCTCTCTTAGCCAATATTGAACCTCTGCACAACCGTGCTGTAATCTCATTGACAGCTTGCGAGTGACCATAATTTCACAGCTGACTTGATTTAAGTGCTTATGAGAATGGAGGCGACTGTTATCCTATAGTCTACAGACGGAAGGGCGTGATTGAATTAGCGAGACTGAGAGGAGCGGTGGATTTGCAGAAGCCCAGCCCTTGGATTTGCCAAGCTGACAGAAAAAGGCTAGAAACGTTTATGCTCAGTTACAAAATACTGGTGAACCAGCACTTTGCATGTTAAATAAACATGTAGACTATACTGTATGTGGAGCATCCAGGCTTCTATAAAAGTGATAATGTACAGTACCCTCCAAAATCATTGTAATGGCACACTATACTGTACAGTATAAATTTGGTACATTAGGACAATAGATCATAAGCGTAATTACCCACAAAACCTGGGTAACATCTGCCTTCCAATCTCAAAACCAAAGGTCTTCAGTGTATAACAAAAAACTCAATACAGCTGTACCTCGGCATACGAGTTTAATCCGTTCTGGAGGCGAGTTCTTAAGGCAAATTATTTTTATTACGGAACGCATTTTCCCGTAGGAAATAATGTAAATGCAGATACCTTGTTCCAGCCACACAAAAATATTACCAATATTATCAATTTCCAACACTGCAATCCTATTTTTGCATGTACAGTAAAAACGTAAATTGTAAAAGAAGTTAAATATGGAATTAGGGCTGCAACAACTAATCGATAATGAAATTCGTTGTCAACGAATGCCGTTATCGATTGGTTGGGCTGCTCACGTTACTGAGGAGCGCGACCACAAGATGCACAAATACACAAAGACACACACAGATACACAGTCGCTCGCACAATGGAGGAGAAAAAGCGCGCACTCCAAGTCCTCCAAGGTATCGGAGCAATTTACATTAAACGCCTCTTATCGGGCGTTAAAATCGAGCGTTTTTTTGGCGTTCGTAGTGTCCGGTGAGCGCGGATGAAGTGCCGAGGGTTTTCTACACATAGGACTCAGTGAGAGAGTTCACACGGGCTTTGGTGACGTGCGTTTGTCCGACTGCGCGTTTATACGGTGTCAAAAAAAAATGTTTCATGCAGTTTTTTTCTTGCTGTTCAAATCCTAACGACTGCAAGAAAAACACTTCTAGTGCGTTTTCTTCGTGTTCATTTTGCGCTTCGGAGGACCGGATATATCCCATCATCCTACACGCTATACAGAGGGAAATTCTTCTCATTCTTAACAACTGAATATGTCAGTGTATTTTTTTAATATATATATACACACACACACACAGTCAACTTGCCATCTGCAATTATTGTTAAAAACAAAAATGTTGATTTACATAAAATAAGGTTGAAATGTCAAAATTAAATATAATTATACTCTATGTGGCTATTGCATTTTTTAAAGTTTACTTTTATACATAAATAATACCCTGATTTATGGTTTTATATAGTTAAGCAAAACATAAATTTTTTTATCCGATTAATCGATACTGTGTGTGTATTAGGGCTGCACGATATATCGAAAAAATATCGTTATCGCGATAATGGCATGCGCGATAACTATATCGCAAGGAGTTGCGATAAATGCTTTATTTACCAAGCATTTGTGTGTCCAAATTTGACCAATCAGATGGGCCCTTACTATGTTTATACCCGCTTATATCTTTATAATTATTTTTTTATTATTTTATTTATTTATTATTAATTATTTATATCTTTATACTTCATTCTGTCGCGAACTAAGCCGGGATGATCAGAAGACTTAGCGATTAGCCGTTAGCCGCGATTAGCCGTTAGCCGCGATTAGCCGTTAGCCGCGATTAGCCGTTAGCCCTTTATAGACGGTAAACCCACCGCGGGAGCAAGCGAGTAGACAGGATAACCACGCGAATTAGTTTAAGGACTCTCACAGAAGGGGAGCAAGGGAAAAACACACATTTAACCCGCGTCCTATAAACACACACTCGAATCTGAACCGACATGGCGAACTCAGTGACTAAGCTGTATGCAATGCTTTGTTTACTCCTCTTATACTTCCGGGTTTGCGCCCGCATTACTTCCGGGTCCTAGTGCCGGTCGCGGAGCGTGTGTGTGTGCGTGCGTGCGTGCGTGTGTGTGTGTGTGTGTGACAAATAGTATTTTTTAAATGTAATTTTTGTTTAATAATTTTTATTAAAAAAAAAAAAAACAAGCAAGCCAAAGAGAATATTTAGTTTAAAAGATGCTCTTGTTTTAAGACACTATTGATGAGTGTATGGTTACATGTAAATAAAAAGTAATGTTTGAAAGTAATTCATATTGTGTTGGCAGGTTTATAGTAACAGCAAACCAGAAGTCAGAATATCTGCTGAGGGGTTTAAGTCATTCATAGTGTTTTGAAGTCTAAATATTTGCTACTTCCTTGACATATAGTTTCTTTTTAGCCTGAATTAGATTTAATTACATCAGACGAATATCTATTACCTGTTTATTTTAGTATGATCATTACATATAAATAAATAAATAATAAAATAAATAGGCAATAATAATAATAAAAAATGCATTTCTCTAGGGAAACGTTATATCGCAAGAAATATCGTTATCGCAGTATTCAACAACAATATCGCATATTTTCCTAATATCGTGCATGTGTGTATATATATATATATATATATATATATATATATATATATATATATATATATATAAATTATGTATGTATGTAGATGGCAAGTTGACAGTGTTTGTTTATTTTTATATATATATATATAACAGTCAACTTGACCATCTGCAATTATTGTTAAAAACAAAACAAATGTTAGTATGGTTTTATATATAATTCTAAGCAAACCACCAAACAAAGAAGCGCTTATCCGATTAATCGATTAATCAAAACAATAATCGGCCAACTAATCGATTATCAAAATAATCGCTAGTTGCAGCCCTAGACAATTCAATTAAAAATTTAAAATCTTAATAATCTAGAAGTTAAAATTCAGGTCATTCTTAACAACTGAATATGTCAGTGTATTTTTTTAACTAAATATATATGTTGTTGTTGGTCTTTCGGCTGCTCCCGTCAAGGGGTCGCCACAGCGGAATATCCAGTCCGCACTACAACTTGGCACAGGTTTTACGCCGGATGCCCTTCCTGACGCAACCCTCCCATTTTATCCGGGCTTGGGACCGGCACTGCATCCAGTGGCTGGGGTTTTGGAATCGAACCCGGGCCTTCCGCATGGCAGGCGAAACACCTACAACTGAGCCACCAGTGCCCTACTATTTCATGAGTAAAATAAATAAATAAAAGATATAATAAAAAATATATGTATTGTGAATTAATTTTAAACACAAGATCCATTGTTTCTTTCGTTCTATCCATCCATTATATATATACACACTGTCAACTTGCCATCTGCAATTATTGTTATTGAATTTTTTAAAGTTTACTTTTATACATAAATAATACCCTGATTTATGGTTTTATATAGTTAAGCAAAACATCAAATTAAAGCGCTTAGTTTTATCCGATTAATCGATTGATCTAAAAAATTATCGCCCAACTAATCGAATATCAAAATAATCGTTACTTGCAGCCCTATATGGTATTAGTAGACATTAAATCTCACTTAACATTAATTTATGATTCCGCTAGGCACCGGCTGCTTTAAAAATGGACTAGAAAGTGGCTCCCTTTATTAGGGCTGGGCCGATAAACGATATCCATATCGAATCGCGATTTATTTGATTTTAAAAACGATGAAAAGCTATAGACATTTTTTGCTCGATATGGATTCATCTAATAGCCAATCACACAGCAGAACAACACGACAACAACCAATCAGCGTGCAGCTTGCGCGTGCCATGCAGGTCAAAGTTAATTTCCTGCCGCACTTTGCGAAGCAAACTTGACACCAGGACGACAAAAAAAAAAAAAAAAAAAAAAGAGTGGAAGCAGCGACGAAAGTGAATCTAACCTCGAGTTATTATCCAAAGATGTTGAAATTGTCGACAAAAAAGTAGCACGAACTCCGTTATATGAACGCGTCACCCACACGACCACACTGAGAGCATGAACATGTGACCCGATGCTACTCCGTCAACTAGCAGCGCTAGCAGTGGGGCTGTACCACAGCAGATATCCATCGTGTCGTCTTTCGTGGCCATTACACCTTATGAAAGCTGTTCCAAAAGGAGCAAGGATATAACCAGGGCCGTTTCTAACTTTCTAGCGAAAGATATGATGCCCCTAAGCACACGAGGCTGAAGTTTAGCTCCTTATTCGCAGCTTCCGGTTTGTTTGGCTCCTTATTGTGCAGCGTCTCATTCTGCGGCTGAAGTTTAGCTCCTTATTCGCCTCGTTACTAACGGGAGTGTTCACGCTGGTGAAAGCTGCGCAGTTTATCAATAAAAGCAGCTTCCGATTCGTTTGGCTCCTTATTGCGCAGCGTCTCACTCTGCCGCTGAACTTTAGCTCCTTATTCGCAGCTTCCGGTTTGTTTGGCTCCTTATTGCGCAGCGTCTCATTTTACGGCTCGAAGTATAGCCTCGTGTTCACGTTGCCGAATGCTGCGCAGTTTATCAATAAAACATTATTTTCGTGGCTTAAACCATTCTGGCCAAGCAAATATGAACTATACAACACCTAGCAGGTACACAACTATATAGTAAAAGTGAAATTGTCCTGGTCCAGATTGATAGCTGCATAATTCATTCCATTTTTGTTGTCACTGCATGCTTAAGCCATTATGTCAGTTTATTGGGGCCGTGTGAAATAGCCTTCATTTAACTCTGAATTGTGGGATAAAGACAGCCCTAGTGTGTGTGTGGTCTAAATGTTGTTTCTCATTATTGTTTAAAAATCTCAAAACATTAATATATCACAAGATACTTTTTATCATCACAAACAAGTATTTTTTTTTTTATAAAAATCTTTGCCTTGTAAAGATTCTGAGCATGTGCATATAGTATCTTAATTTTTAAGGCCGAATCTGTCATCTGTTTTTGTTAATAAACTATACTTTAAAATGTAATTTAATGAACCCTTTAATTTTTGTGGCTTCAGTTTAAGTTGTTCAACATTGATGTTCAATAAATAATCATAGATAGTAGATAGTGTGTGTTGCCTTCAATTAATCAATCAAGTAATGCAGCCATCATTCAAAAATCTCTCACTTGTGAGCATATTTACTGTACAAAACTCGTCAGTGAACTATGAGGGCAAAAAAAATAAAAAATCGTTTATTAATCGAAATCAAGTTAAAAAGTTCAATTAATCGAGATTTTGATTTTAGGCCAAATCGCCCAGCCCTACCCTTTATTCTTGATACCGTCCTTACTAACATTCTTGACACCCATGATGCTATGTCTTCAGAAAATCTTGCACAAAATGTAAAAAATACTCAAAAAAATGTATAAAAATTATATGTAAACTCTCTTCGCTTGGTTTCCCTTGATGCAACTTAGCCGGTGTTTGTTTTGTTCGCTGGTATACCGAAAGTGCTTTGTATGCCGAGGCAAATTTCTTTCAAATTTAAATTTTTTAAGGCAAAAATGTTTAGGCCGGGCCGGTCGTACACTATGCCGAGGTACCACTATATTGGCCTTGCTGTTCCAATACTTTCGGAATAGACTGGTTATGTGCTATATAACATATAATTCATTTCTGATTGTTACATTCATAGTTTGGAGTTCAGAATAGTTGAAGTTATATCCTCCCCTGGAGTAGGCAGCAACTGCATACGAGTGCTTTATTCTCTATTTTTAACTTGTTGAAAATGAAGCAACCCTTTGCACTTTTGTTTATGATGGAAAACACATCACAGATTAGAGTCACTTCATAGGCACCCTTTTAGACTTTAATTACAACGGACAAAATTATAAAATTTAGTTAGTGATTAGTGTTTGTAATAATGATGTGAGCTCTTGCTCTTTATTTAACACGTCAAGTCCGAAAAAAATAAAAAATAACTGACTTATTTGAATAATCATGTCATTTCTACACACAACTGAACTTACAGAAAACATTATATATTAGTTAATAGGATTTTTGCGTTGGAACCAGACTCACCCTGGCAGACGCAACGTTCTGGATGTGGGCTTTTTAGAAATTTCTAGGAACTTTCGTGAACAGTTTCAGCTCCTGCACCAACTCTGTACTTGATATCCTGTGTTTAAATGTTGCTATAAATTAATCTACATGTATTGTACCTGACTGCAGCTGCAGCAGCGTATCCCCCCTGTTGGGTGGTAATAAGCGTTGTTCCCAGTCTGACAGGCACAGTCAGGGGGACTCATCCTGATAATGAGCCTGTCTCTGCGCCTAGGCCTGCATGACCTTTCACTACTGATAATAAATAAAATATCCTACTGAGAGAAAGACCTGAGGGTCCCAGACCTCCCCGAACCCCCATAACGAGGGGATCATTTACCTTAATACACCCCTGGAGCTCTCCGGGTACACGCAGGAGATGGATGTGTGAGGCAGGAGTCCGGAATCTCAGTAGAAGTTGGCCTTTTGAATTGATATTTGTATTCTCTATGAGTGCCTTGAGATATACAGCATGAGAAAGCCTTTCACATAGGACTGCGTTAGGATGGTACAGAACGATCCGACTCTCGGTAATATTCATAGAGCGAGATCTAATCTGCTCTTAGGAACATTATCATCTGCTCTAATCTTGTGGTTTCCATTAATGTAGGTGTATCAGTGAATAATTAGGAGCCAGTGGAAGTTCTGCTGCTATATCTGTGTGCTTGTGCAAGTGCGTATTAGAAAGCAATTTGAACTTGCGTGCAGAATGATTTACAACTTATGCACTGATGCACAGCCAGCATGCGGATGGACAATTTAAAGCTTGAGGATATCTCTGTCGAGTCAAGGCCAAGATTGTTTTGTTTGTGTTTTTTTCTCAGATTTTCTCCCTAATTTAGTTGTCCAATTCCTCCCCGTCACTAGGGGGCGCCCACATTAAGGCTACTTCTACTAGTCAGTCAGGGATGGCTGAAGCCTATCTGACGACTGTGAGCTTAGAGATGCCCATGACTGGTTGTAGAGCACTATGTGCCTCCCATACCATCCCACCCTGCTGAGATTGCTCGGCCAATCGGCTGCGAGAGGCTACACCCGGGAATCAAACCAACAATCTCCTGATGATGGAGCGAGCACTTGGGGGCGTGAAGGCCAATATTTTTACCAAAAGCAAAAGCCTCTCTTGGTACTGTATGTCTCAATCTGGGGATCGCATCCGTCAAAGAACAGGGTGTAGGCGGTCTTCATAGGGATACGGCCTTTGCTGACTATGGAGGACTCCTACTTGGATGTTTATGGCCTTACAGTCATGTCAGTGAAATATATGAAGTGCTGTATAAATTATGATTGGCACCCTGTCCAGGGTGTACCCCGCCTAGTGCCCGAAGTCTCCTGGGATAGGCTCCAGGTCCCCCGCGACCCTGAACAAAGGATTAAGCGTTATAGAAGATGAATGAATGAATGTATAAATTATCTGTAAAATCACAAAGATCATAGTTAATATATTGGCCTAGGTCGGACGACGCGGATGTCGATGGGTAATATTGTGTATAATATCGTACCCCATTTTATGAAAACATGTCTCTCATTAAGTGAATTTAATGTCAATTATTTGTTTATTATAAAAAAAGGTGGTGTAGTGG
The DNA here is from genome assembly GCA_030522415.1 of Channallabes apus. Lineage (NCBI taxonomy): Eukaryota > Metazoa > Chordata > Actinopteri > Siluriformes > Clariidae > Channallabes > Channallabes apus. Next base: position 38,023,075 of record CM060113.1, read on the forward strand.
TTAACACTGTCGCCTTGCACCTCCAGGGTCCGGGTTCGATTCCCGGCCAGGCTCGATTCCCGTCTCTGTGTGCATGGAGTTTGCATGTTCTCCTCGTGCTTGGTGGGTTTCCTCCGGGTACTCCGGTTTCCTCCCACAGTCCAAAGACATGCAGATTAGGCTAATTGCCGTTCCCAAATTTACCATAGTGTGTGTGTGTGTGTGCTCTGCGATGGATTGGCACGCTGTCCAGGGTGTACCCTGCCTCGTGCCCAGAGTCTCCTGGGATAGGCTCCAGGTCCCCGCGACCCTAAATACAGGATAAAGCGATATAGAAGATGAATGAATGAATGAATGAACTTGTCCTTGGGTCCTGTGTTTGCCGTCATTTCTCTCCCAAAGAATCTTGGGATAGGTTGGGCAGCAAAGGATCCAGCATTATACAGTCTAATGCAAAAGTTTAGGCACCCCTTGATAAATAACATTTTGGTGATGGATTTTTTTTATTGAAAAGATGTTAACACGGTCTCTCTTGGAAATGGAAAAAAATGCACAATATTTTCAGCAAACGTTAACTTTTTATGTCATAAATTGAACAAAGATAAAAAATAAATAAAAACATTATTGTGGCACTGTGCAAAAGTTTGGGCAGCCTACATAATCAGTACTTAGTAACACCTGCTCTGGCAGACATCACAGCTTGCAAACGCTTTTCATATCCAGTCTTTCAGTTCTTGTACTTGGCATTTTCTCCCATTCTTCGTGCGAAAGGCTTCTAGTTCTGTAATATTCCTTAGGCGTCTTGCATGCTCAGCTTTAAGATCTACCCACAAATTTTCAATGATCTTTAAGTCAGGGGACTGTGATGGCCGTTTCAAAAGCTTCAGCTTGCGTCTCTTGAAGTCTTCCATAGTGGATTTCGAGGAATGTTTAGGATCACTCACCGTCCTGTTGTAGAAGCCGTCCTCTTTTCAGCTTCAGCTTTTTTACAGATGGTGTGATGTTTGCTTCCAGAATTTGCTGGCATTTAGTGGAATTTATTCTTCCCTCCACCTGTGCAATGTTGCCGGTGCCACCGACTGCAACACAACCCCAAACCATTTTTTTTTCCATTTCCAAGAGAGACTCTGTTAACATCTTTTCAATTAAAAAAAATCACCAAAATCCGTTATTTATAAACATTTGCATAAGACCATATCCTTCGTTTAGCATTCGATATGACATAGTTACCTCTCACGTGCATCTTTCAAAGAAATCAGCCCACAAAATGTATCTTTATTATGCACCTTTTATATCTTTATTTCATTGTGAAACTCTTTATAGCAGGACTCTGTAATCCAGTTATAGAGGGTTGGTGTCTAACACATTTGAATGATTCTTAAGCTTAAAAAAGCTGATTCAACAAATCTGTTTAGTGCCAGGTCCAGTGGGGATGTTTAGGTGTTGGTGAACTATAAACTTTCTTGGATACCGGAACCGGATATGAAGATCCATGCTTTATGGTTTACAAATACAGACTCTTTTTAATATCCAAGTATTCTGACGTTGCCGTGTTAAGCAAATATCTTTTTTAAAAGTTTTTTTCTTAACAATTCGGCTCAGAGAGCCGCATCAAGGTTTAATAAAGCATTTCACGTAGGGATGTGATATACGGTTGTGTCTGTCATCATTCGGACAGTGAAAAGGTTCTACAGCAGCATACTGACGTTTTTTAAAATTAAATAATGAATACCAGCTCACAAATTACATTTCAGCACAAATGAATCCCCCATGAGGAGGTGTTACCACGTCAGACAGCCCCAGCGCTCGTTACTTATGGACTGCTTACCTTTTTATTCGTAATCAAGGCACTTGTGTGTTTCTGTGAATCCATTGTGTGGTGTTCTTGTGAAAATTGTCCTATTTTTAAACAGGCGTTAATTAATAAGAGCGCCCCGCTCCTCCTGTGGGTCTCAAAAGGAAATCGAAAGTAGGCAAAGGTGCAGGATTCCCTGATTAACAGAAAGCGTTTAAACACAACCAACTGATCAGGTTTACACTAACCAGATTATCTCGTCCTCGGGGCAGAATCTGTCAGAAGGGCATCCGTAGCTCCAGGACTTGGGTGTCCCAGCAGCTGGGTGGTTTCTTTTTGTTTTTGTTCTTCACTCCTGATCACATCTGGATTTCTGACACCTTCTGAAGAAAGACATTTCTGACACCTTCTGTCGTTGCTTATCTGGCACTGATAATGAGCTCAGAGCAATTTGTTTCATGGCGTAATGGAAATCATTTGCTTTGATATGTTGTACTGTAATGCGTATCATATTAGAAGGCGTTAGTTGTTGAGAACATCTGTGTGTGTTGCAGGATAACGTGGACTTGGGAGACCTGATGTTTTCACTCTGCTATCTTCCGACCGCGGGCCGACTGACAATTACCATCATCAAAGCTAGAAACCTGAAAGCCATGGACATCACAGGAGCCTCAGGTATTCCAAGTCTTCGTTAATACCTCTATCAAGGAAAAACTAACCACAATATTTTGCGTACTAGTCTTTGCATAAGATGGTGTAGTGGTTAGCACTGTCGCCTTGCACCTTCAGGGTCCAGGCTCGATTCCTCTGTGTGCATGGAGTTTGCATGTTCTCCCCGTGCTTGGTGGGTTTCCTCCGGGTACTCCGGTTTCCTCCCCAGTCCAAAGACATGCAGATTAGGCTAATTGGCGTTCCTAAATTGCCCGTAGTGTGTGATTGGGTGTGTGAGTGTGTGTATGTGTGTGTGCCCTGCGAAGGATTGGGACCCTGTCCAGGGTGTACCCCGCCACATGCCCTAAGTCTCCTGGGATAGGCTCCAGGCCCCCTCGTGACCCGAAATACAGGATTAAGTGGTATAGAAGATGAGTGAGTGTTGTTTCTCAGCATGGCATCGAACTTATTCACATCTAGTTGGGTGGCACAGTGACATAGTGGTTATGACTGTCACATTGCATCTCCTGGGTCATGGGTTCGATTCCCGCCTCAGGTCTGTATGCATGGAGTTGCATGTTCTCACGGTGCTTGGTGGGTTTCCTCCAGGTACTCCGGTTTCCTTCCTTTGACATTCCCCAAAGTGCCCGTAGAGTATGAATGAGGCCTCCCGCGACCCTGTATATACGATAAAGTGGTATACACAATGAGCGAGTGGGAAATAGTAGGCAACAAGTGACAATAACCCAAGGTCAGTGGAACAGTGGATCGCAGCAGTTGTACATGCGATATGTAGACAGAGATGTTATTCGATCAAAAAAATAATAATACAACCACAAAGTAGCAATAAATGCACGAACATCATCATCAAAATCTAGCATGCTATTATTATTCTTTTCTTTTCTTTTTTTTTTTTTTTGTTGCTCTAAGTGCGTGCAAACTTTTGCTCTTGATGAATGATTTATTTTTCACCGTGCTCCTGGACAGGTGTTGCCTATTTTGTTGCACAGAATCTGCTACTTAGCAAACAGATAAAAATGTATGAGAAGATAATGCTCACTTTTGTGTTTCACTATTATGCATATTTTATTAATTATGAATTTTTCAAAAGGTCATTCGATGTTTATGATCCGTTGCAGACCCTTACGTGAAAGTCTCCCTCATGTGTGATGGACGGAGATTAAAAAAGCGGAAAACGTCGACCAAGAGGAACACCCTGAACCCCATTTACAACGAAGCCATAGTTTTCGATGTCCCTCCTGAGAACATAGACCAAATAAGTCTGTTAATAGCAGTGATGGACTACGATCGGTAAGAAATCCTATAGCCGCAACACTTGCCATGCCAAGATTTTTCCTTTTTTTTTTTCCTCAGAAGCCGATAAATTCTGCCCAGGGTCAAAGCCAGAAGTGTGGAGGCGTCTCATTTTAAAATCTTTTGGCTCAGCCTAGGATTTAGTAGCAGTGGCAGATGTACTCCTTTTCTTCTAACACAAAGTGAGCAAAAAAATTCACTCTCATGGTAACCTACAGTATGGTGCCTACCATGATGGTAATGTCTGAGGTATCACACTGATACTGTGGTTTATTATGATATAAACAATAGTGCACCAGGGTTAATATATATATATATATATATATATATATATATATATATATATATATATATCTCATAATACTGTATGCTATAGTATTATAGTGGTACGTTGGACATTACCATAATAGGCACCATAGGACTTTATAGAATACCAGGGCTAGTACTATGGCACTTTGGTGGGTACCGTGTTAGTATTATCTTGTGTACCATCGTACCATAGTGTAGTATAAAAACTATATTAGCACAAAATGACCATGCTACTGTCAAAAATGGTATTAGTAAACATATTATAATATGTTCTTAGAACATTAAACCACAAAGTGCTTTATTCCTTACATACTACTGTAAATGAACAACCGTTACTTACTTAAGAACTTATAACAGGTTAGGTCTTTTTATCCATTTATAATTAACATCCAGAAAACGGGTTCCTGTTATCACTTCCAGTACTGTACACTATAAAGCGTTCTATTAAAGTTAATAAGACCAAATAAAAAAGTAGTTTTATTTATTTCAAATGTATCCTTATAAAGTAAAACCTCGGATTACGAGTAACGCGGTGTTCCGCAAGACGAGCAAAGATTTTTTTATGCATTTTGACTTGGAAAACGAGCATTGTCTTGGTTTACGAGCACCGAGTATCATGTATCACGCATGCGCTTCTTGATTTGACGCCGAGCGTCACGTGATCACAACTGAGCCAACGGTTTTTCTCTCTCTTGCGCTGCGGGTAATCATCTCCCCTGCTTGGTCTTAGTGCTCGGCTCTTACTGCTATAATCAACGTGTGTGTGTGTGTTTTTCTTTCTCTTGCCCTGCAGAGTGTGTGTGTTATGTGTGTGTGCGCGCGCGTAATTTGTCACCGCACCGGTTCTCACACACACACACACACACACACACACACACACACACACACACACACACACAGACTCTCTCTCTCTCTCTCGCCTTTATTGTGTGTCAGTGTTTGAGTGTGTGGTTTTTTTAAGGTAAAGTGCAGGTTAATTTGGTTTATTTTTACTTTATATTTTGTGTTAATTATTTTTATGTATTTATTTTTTTGTGCTGTGGAACGAATAATTTGAATTTCCATTATTTCTTAAGGGAATATTTGCTTTACGAGTGTTTTGAAATACGAGCCCACTTCCGGAACGAATTATGCTCGTAATCCGAGGTTCCACTGTACAGCATTACACCATTTTATTTTTATGTAATGTCCATGTTACTACAGTAAATTAAGTTCATAAATGAACACATAGTATCTGTTAAAGGAATTTAATATAAACCTGCCATAATTTGCCTTATTGTTTAATATACATTTTAAAGGTACGCATTTTATTGATCAATGAATTTTTGTCCAGGTGATATGACCACAATTTTCTGTTTTTCTGTTTCCACCATTTCAACCTTCCATTTAAGCATTTTCTCTTAAATGCTATAAATTTATCAGTAGATTATATATTTCGATTAAATACTATAAGTATGTCTAATGAACTAAATATTGAGTTACAAAGTCAATATTTCTTTTTATTAAAGTATATATTTTATATACATATATATTTCAATAACATATACGTGTGTGTATGGCGGAGGGGCGTTTTTCATATGATGATATACCTGTTTATATACAGTGGTGTGAAAAACTATTTGCCCCCCTCCTGATTTCTTATTCTTTTGCATGTTTGTCACACAAAATGTTTCTGATCATCAAACACATTTAACTATTAGTCAAAGATAACACAAGTAAACACAAAATGCAGTTTTTAAATGAGGGGTTTTATTATTTAGGGAGAAAAAAAATCCAAACCTACATGGCCCTGTGTGAAAACGTAATTGCCCCCTGAACCTAATAACTGGTTGGGCCACCCTTAGCAGCAATAACTGCAATCAAGCGTTTGCGATAACTTGCACCGAGTCTTTTACAGCGCTCTGGAGGAATTTTGTCCCACTCATCTTTGCAGAATTGTTGTAATTCAGCTTTATTTGAGGGTTTTCTAGCATGAACCGCTTTTTTAAGGTCATGCCACAACATCTCAATAGGATTCAGGTCAGGACTTTGACTAGGCCACTCCAAAGTCTTCATTTTGTTTTTCTTCAGCCATTCAGAGGTGGATTTGCTGGTGTGTTTTGGGTCATTGTCCTGCTGCAGCACCCAAGATCGCTTCAGCTTGAGTTGACGAACAGATGGCCGGACATTCTCCTTCAGGATTTTTTGGTAGACAGTAGAATTCATGGTTCCATCTATCACAGCAAGCCTTCCAGGTCCTGAAGCAGCAAAACAACCCCAGACCATCACACTACCACCACCATATTTTACTGTTGGTATGATGTTCTTTTTCTGAAATGCTGTTACTTTTACGCCAGATGTAACGGGACACGCACCTTCCAAAAAGTTCAACTTTTGTCTCGTCGGTCCACAAGGTATTTTCCCAAAAGTCTTGGCAATCATTGAGATGTTTTTTAGCAAAATTGAGACGAGCCTTAATGTTCTTTTTGCTTAAAAGTGGTTTGCGCCTTGGAAATCTGCCATGCAGGCCGTTTTTGCCCAGTCTCTTTCTTATGGTGGAGTCGTGAACACTGACCTTAATTGAGGCAAGTGAGGCCTGCAGTTCTTTAGATGTTGTCCTGGGGTCTTTTGTGGCCTCTCGGATGAGTCGTCTCTGCGCTCTTGGGGTAATTTTGGTCGGCCGGCCACTCCTGGGAAGGTTCACCACTGTTCCATGTTTTTGCCATTTGTGGATAATGGCTCTCACTGTGGTTCGCTGGAGTCCCAAAGCTTTAGAAATGGCTTTATAACCTTTACCAGACTGATAGATCTCAATTACTTTTCTTCTCATTTGTTCCTGAATTTCTTTGGATCTTGGCATGATGTCTAGCTTTTGAGGTGCTTTTGGTCTACTTCTCTGTGTCAGGTAGCTCCTATTTAAGTGATTTCTTGATTGAAACAGGTGGGGCAGTAATCAGGCCTGGGGGTGACTACAGAAATTGAACTCAGGTGTGATAAACCACAGTTAAGTAATTTTTTAACAAGGGGGCAATCACTTTTTCACACAGGGCCATGTAGATTTGGAGGTTTTTTTCTGCCTTAATAACGTAAACCTTCATTTAAAAACTGCATTTTGTGTTCAATTATGTTATCTTTTACTAATAGTTAACGGTTTTTGATGAGCAGAAACATTTAAGTGTGACAAACATGCAAAAGAATAAGAACTCAGGAAGGGGGCAAATAGTTTTTCACACCACTGTATTAGGGCCGGGACTTTATTTACGCATTAATTTAGATTCATTAATTACACAAAAATAACGCGTAAATTTTTTTAAAGTCATTTTAATCGCACTTATTTTTGCACCGTGGAACGTTTCTCACTGGATGAGTTTCGGCGGACAGATTATACTGGAGCACCAACTAGCGTTCAGACAAAAACAAACCACAGTGAGCATGGACAAAGAAGCTGATGAGACGCTTTGGTTGGCCCTGTGGATGGGAAATTTTGTTATAAAAAACGAATGGATGGAAGTGTCAGAATGGAAATTTTGTTATAAAAAACGAATGGATGGAAGTTTCCAATGTTCTGAATGTACTTTGAAAGTATTGTATTTTACTTAAAAAAACAGTTTACAGAAGGTCTACCTACCTATAGGGTACCTGAATTTCTGAAATGTAGGCTACTATATTTCTACATATTCTATTGCTACACTTAATGGCAATATTGCACTGGTCTGTTGGACTTGGTTGAACAAAAATAAACAACATTTTGTTGCTTAAGCTTATGTATTCAGTCAGTATTCAATGATATACTAAAAATCCATAAGTAAAAAACTTAATTCTTACTGTTCTTAGGTCAAATATTTATATGCGATTAAAATGCGATTAATTTTGATTAATTAATTACAAAGCCTTTAATTAATTAGATTTTTTATCGAGTCCCGGCCCTAATATATATATATATATATATATATATATATATATATAAAGTATTACAGTGGCATGCATTATTTAACATGAACTAGCATGAACATTAATTATTTAATAATTGTAATTATATTATATAATTAATATAAAACTGTATTTCTCACAAAAAAGCTCATGCACATACCTTTTAATAGTGCTGAGAATGATTTACTTCCATAGCCAGTGCTGATTGTAATCGGAAATGCATTGGTTTAGTGTCTGCAAAAGGTTGCGTACATTAAGTTACAGTGTACTGTTACCGGGAAGCTAAGTTGCTTTGTTTTTATAAGTCTATATATGCATAAACAATCTGCTTACAACTTGCAAATGCAATTAGGATCTGCTTTAGTGAGTCGTCCATCGAGTTATTGTCTGAACGTCAGTTCCTCCCGAGTTCCTGTAATGTACACGTGGTGCTGGTGAATGAGTGTGTGTTGAGTTCCCACAGACAGATGTGTCTCTTCACAAGTTGGTGACAAGTTCTCCGTCTATTTTCAAAGTTCACGTGTTACTTTTTCACAGAATTGACTCCAGTGGGCATCGCAATCATGGAAGTACGGCCTTCTTTAAAAGTTTTCACCGTACAAATGCCTTACTGAGAGTCTCATCACCGTACCATGCTTGAACTCTTGTCTACTGGTTTAAAGTCTTCATTTATCCAAAATTTCCTGTTCGACATGAACGCCCTTCATTTTTATGCAATCAGTAGGTCATTCCAGAACTAAAGCTTTACTTAAGTGGAAATTCAGCCCTTAATTTAAATGTACATTGATCTCTGAATTACTATTTCCAGCGTATGATCTCGAATGAAGAAAAGGAAGAAGGGAAGAGAGGCACACTGAGATAAAGGAAAGGAAATGAGGTGGGCGTTAGCTAAAGCATTGTTCAGAGTGAATATTTTATGAGATGATATCATCCGGCGAACATCCCTGTGCTCCCATCCTCAAGGCCACTCAACCTCAGCCCACAGCGATCGCTGGGAAAACACACATTAACGTCTCAATCAAGAAGTGCTGCGAGTAGTACACTCGATTTCGAACGAGATGGACTCTCCGATGTCTGGGGAGATTAAAGAGCATTTCTGAGGAAACCCTGTGTAAGGGAGGAGCATTTAAAGCCTCCCATGACTCTGAAAGAATAGCGGAACTATGGCATCGTTCCCAACCCAGAGCCTGGACAATTGTATTCATAAAGAACGGTTGATTATGGACATATTTATATGTGACCTTTTATTCCATGTAAGGACACCTGGATGGATGTCGAGAATGTCCTAAATATTTCATATTGTGTGTTTAAGACATGGTATTTAAGAGAAAATGCCATCAAGGCTGAAACAGGTTTTTGAATTAATGATGAGGATGCATTTCAATACTCAATCCGGACTCTCCATGGCAACCTCCAAAATGTCATACTGCTGTATTGAATCGTACATGTCAATAATACAATACCCATGCTTATATATATATATTGAATACCACATAGAAACACTTCACGGTTGGAGAAGAAGGGCCAGGGGTAGCTCAGTGGTTAAGGCATTGGACTACGGTTCGGAAGATCCCAGGTTCAAACCCCACAACCACCAAGTTGCCACTGTTGGGCCCTTGAGCAAGGCCCTTAACCCTCAACTGCTCAGATGTATAATGAGATAAAAATGTAAGTCGCTCTGGATAAGAGCGTCTGCCAAATGCCTAAATGTAAGAAGGGTTCCTCAAAACGGTTTTGCTTGGAACCCTCTCAAACAGGAAGTCTTTTGTTATGGGGTTCTTGTAATGTGTTGTGAGTTGAAGAGCCAGGATGGAAGTATATAAAGTTATCATGCTGTCTATGAAGAAAGGGTGTGTCATACCCCTTGGCATAGGGAAAAAAGACACATAAGGATAATGCACCCTTACTGTTGAAGAAAATACACACAAAAACACAACTTGAAGGATTTTTCAAGACATTGCACTACTACAACCCTGAACTGAAAAGAGATGAGAACAATTGTGATTTAACCACTTCAGACCCAAAGATCTGCTTATGAAGACATGAAAGTTTCTCCCATTGCAATCTTCCTGCAAAATACTTCAGAGGTTGGGGTCAGGAGTGGTTCAGCCATTGGGCTACGGTTCAGAAGGTCCCAGGTTCAAATCCCACGACCACCAAGTTGTCCCTGTTGGGCCCTTGAGCAAGGCCCTTAACCCTCAACTGCTCAGAGTGCTGTAATGAGACGAAAAATGTAGCAGGTCGCTCTGGATAAGGACGTCTGCCAAAATGCCTAAATGTAAATAAAAGGCAAAAACAAGGCATTGAAAAGACTAAAACAGACGTAAGCATGCAACAGTTCTACATATATCCTCTAAACGTGTATTCAGTTTATCTCAACAGGTTTTCACATATACTGTAAAGCACCTAAATGGCTTTTCTGGGGTAGTAAATGTACGAAATAAATACGACGCAGGCATAAAAACGTTGTATTTTTATTGCAAAATGTCCCTGACTTGCAGGATTTCCCCTAAACCGGAAGTATCGTGCAGTATCAATTAATGCAAATATATGCAAAGTGTGTAAAAATCCCTCAATCGGCATCTTTCAAATTGCTCTCCTGTGTAAACTCTAAAAAATAAAGTGGGGGGGGGGATTTTTAGTGCCACTCTCCTTTGCAGGATCTGGTACTCGTACTCTGTCTTTTTCTTTTTAGCTCTTTGACTGTATTCCTATCTAAAATATTATAATAAGGCCTTACATCACTAAGTAGGCCTTTTGGAATTGTATGTACAAATTTGTGTCTGGAAAGAAAACTTTTTAAATAATAAATGAACAAAGTTTTTTTTTTTTTTTTTTACCACATTTATTTTGCTGGGACTTTCCATATTGCACAAATTAAGGTAAAATATACCGATCCGCCATAACATTAACTCCCGAAGCATTAAGCTCGGTATTGTGTAAGTTCTCGTTGTGCCACCAGGGTGTAGCTGTGGCTCTGCAGGATCTCTGGCTGTGTGCTGTGGGTTGCGGGTTGGGGGCTCCAGGGATTGGGCTTGTTTATCCGGTGAATCCCATGTGGGTTCTCAGTAGGATTAAGAACTGATGTATTTAGCGGATGGGTTAACAACCTTTGCCTGCATCATACACACCAGGCTGTGATGCACTGGGAGTTCTGGTACCTTTCTATAACAGACAGCATTAACTTTTCAGCAGTTTTATGCTACATTGGCTTTTCTGTGAGATCAGAGCAGATGGGTTGGCCTTTTGTCCCTACATGCCTAAATAAGCCTTGGATATCCATAATTCTGTCACCAGGTTAATTGATAATCAATGTTATTCAGTTTATTTGGTTTTATAAGAGTGGAAATGTGTGTATAACCCTTCACATGGTTAAAAATTGCTTTATTGTTATTATTATTATATTTTTTTTTTTTTGTAAAAAAAAATATGCAAAAAAAAAAAATTTCTTGAAATCACGTTACAAAAGCGAAAAGACAGAGAAAATTGCATTTAAATATTTTGTGGTTCCTCTCAAAGACTCCTTGCCTACCGTGACGTTTATGACCTCGTTTATACACTCAGTTCTGATCTGTTGGTTTAATTTCTTTAAAAAAAAAAGTTTTGCTGTCAAAACAAAATGTGTAAGGCGCACTCAGCATCATCCTTGATGATGATGATGATGATGATGTGTGGTACAAGAACATTACAGACATGTTGACAGCAGGTATCTGATTACAGACTGAATTAATTAGCCTCATATCAATTTCACTATGACACAAAACTATTAAACTACTTCAGTAAATTGTGCTCTGTGCGCCTCACAATCCCAGGGAGTTATTCGTACAGAATTTACCTTTGTAGCTTTATAACATAGTGAAGTTTATGGTTTCAAATGAATAAAATCCTCTGTTTTCCACAGCGTCGGCCATAACGAGATCATCGGTGTGTGTCGAGTGGGGAACATGGCTGAGGGCCTGGGCCGAGATCACTGGAACGAGATGCTGACGTACCCACGGAAACCGATTGCCCACTGGCACTCGCTCGTAGAGGTAATGATGAAAAACAACCCAACACCACGGCTTAAGGGTTGTGACTTTACTTGGTTAAAGCTCCTGCTACCCAATCCTGTCTTACAATCTTTAATCCAGACTCCTGAACAGAGGTGGCCAAAGTACACAAACTCCGGGGCCTCCGAGTGGTGCAGGGGTAAAGTGCTCGCCCTATCATCCGGAGATCGCGAGTTTGATTCCCGGGTGATGCTGTAACATCTCGCAGCCAGAGGTCTAGAGAGCTGATTGGCTGAGCTTTCTCAGAGGGGAGGGATGAGAGGTACTTGGTGCCAATCGGGTCGTCTGTGAGCTCACGCGAACGGAAGGAGATGATAGCGCTGTCCTCCGAGTGTGTTACGCTGCCCCTAACGAACAGTTCGAAAAGATGCGGTCGGCTGGCGTCTTCGGCCCTCCCGACTGAGTGGTTGTAGTAGCCTTAACGTGGAGCCCCCTAGTGACGGGGAGGAATTGGACACGACTAAATTAGGAAACCCACCCCCCTTCAAAAAAAAGAAGTACACAAACTCCATACTCAGGTAGAAGTTCAAGTACTTGCTTAAAATTGTATTCCACTTGAGGTTAAAGTGCATGCTCTACAACAATCATCCAGATTACAGCACGGGTAAAGGCTGCACCAAAAATATATAATTATAGGCCAAATTTATGTTTAGAAAGCGACGATGGCATGAAACACAAATCAGATTGCCTTGAACTCTTTTGTTCACTATGTTTGCTAGTTAACTAGATCACTTCTGATTTTACCATGACAAAGGATCCAGAAGAATCTGCAGCCCAGAGGCCAAGTGGGTGAGATCCTCTGCCTAGGTAACCACCAATCACACTGGCACGCTAACCAATCTGCGCTTTAATTTTTTTGGGCTGCTTGGACTTGGAGCAGTGGAATTGTTTTGTTCCAGTCCTTCCCATGTCGGGTGTAGCTCAGCCGCGATGTGGTGTGAGTGCCAGCGTAAATGCTTATGTTTGGAGTGTATGGAATAAATGAGCATCTGAAAATGTAGTCAGTAGAAGGAAAAATATTACATATGAGAAATGCTCAAGTAAAGTCCAGATACATGGAAGACAAAAACAACGGAATAGTTGTACTTTGTTACTTGCCACCTCTGCTCCTTAGTAGCACAAATAAAAAGAAAAAGGTTTTATCATTAATAAATCACTATTTTTAATTGGCGCAAAATGGGTGGGACAGACAGTGGCGCTCTATCTTCTGTCAATCATAGGGTCAGACATTCATTTTTTTTCTTGTCTATGCAGAAGAGAGCAACCAGCGCTTTCCTCCAGCTGTTTTACAGCTGGCTACACATTTCTCAAGGGGAGCACATGCTAGACTTCTAGCTTAGTTGGTAGGAATTGACTAAATGGTTTAAATGAGGTCATAATCCTTACAAAAAAAATAAATGTAGGACTCTTTGCATATCAACCCATGCCATGTGTATAGTGCAGTGATTTTTGGTACATGTACAGTAGTGTTTGTATTTTCCTCATGTACAGTATAGTGCCACAATGTGCATGTGTTTTTTAATCCTCATGTGCTTTCTTTCATTATTTATTATGTATGTATTTTTCAGTCTGAATTCATTTGAGCTCCCATGTGTTGTTATCATCTGTTGTTTTGGCAGATGTGTTTCCTAGATACAAATGACTTCACCTGGACACGCTTCAGATGAAATGAAAAATGAAAAGCTAGCTGCAATCCTAACCAATAGGTGCGTTTTACATGGACGCTAATATATCAATAACAATCAGAATTACATCCCGATTAGAATCGAACTGCATCATGTAAACACCTCAGTGGGAACAGTGTGACCTAGGAAAACATTAGTGTATCATTTTGCAGCATTACGCATTATGCAGCATGAGCTAGAAATGTATATAGTTTCAGGTTATGGTGAAAAATTAAACATACCATAAACGTTTCCCTTAAATATAGCACAAATCTTATCATGTTACAAGTAGCATATGCATGCAGTCGTACATTTAGTTCTGTTCAGACTAGAATCAGATTACCGGATGTACAGGTATGTCTGCGCTACGGGAGGATGTCTGTAGTAATTAGGATTGATTCAAACAGGACAGGTCGTCTCTGGCTAAATCACAGGATTACGATTGTCTTCGTAGTGTACACACGGACTCTATACCATTTGCATCTTTAATACAAACTGACTGATTTGACCTTTTTTGACCTATAGCTTCAAGGAGCATTGCCACGTGATATATACAGTATAACGTATGCATACTATACATTAACTGGTCTTGTTTCTATATGGACTGTAATTGAAGGTATAAGACAGGAAATCTTTCCATAAGCAGAAACATGTAGTCTGTGAAAATTATTAACATTATGGATTAAACTCTACAGTATAATACACCATGTCACAGCGTGCGCCTGTAATGGGCGTGCGCCCAAATCTACTATCGCTCCTCGATTACTCCGTAGGCTCCCTAAATAGACGGCACCCCCTTCTGCAGGCATGCAAAGGGATGGAGCCTCCTATTCGGACCGGCTGGCGATAATTAACGTTAATAGGATCTTGGGCTTGCTCCGCATTATAAAAGTAAGGCGCGGAGTTTAGTCCGGGATCCGGGAAGTACGTGATGCGGTGGAGTATAAGAGGGTGGCACGCGAGTGGGGCGATGTGATGCGCCCCAGGGACTTTAAACAAGAACACAGGAATTCCGCCCTTTGATCCCAGTTGGGAAAGACGTCAGCGAGGACTCCCGTCTGAGGCCGCGCCCACGGAGAGCTGGGAAGGGCCAGGCCAGCCATCGAGAAACGCCGTCACGAGAGCGCGTGCAGGAGCGCTGCCTCCGCGTGCTCCGTTATGCCACTCCGCCCACCGTCACCTATCGCCAGCCTTGTGCCCGCATGCCAGCCTTTAACCCTTTCCTTCCCTAATTTTTCCTAAATAAATTACCATTTTTTCCTGTAAGACCTCGCCTCGTGTCCGTGCCGACCGTGCACATAGGGTCGAACCCGTTACAACCAGAAATAATTACACCTTCACCAGTGCAAAAACAAATGAGGTCCAAATAAGGCTTTAGACAGATAACCATGTCTTATAATGTTATGTTGCACTCTCTCATATACTGTAGTGCTTAAGCAGTAGACTGATGTAATTTTATGTATGAACCCGTGCCAGGACATGCACAGCGATGGAGGGCTGATGATTTGGACTTGTTTTTGCAGCCACAGGTCCAAGGCATCTTGCAGTCATTGAGTTAGTCTTTAACTTCTCTGTATACGACTGCTAAAGCCTGGTGGAAATTGGGTCATGCAACAGGACAATGATCTGAAGCACACCAGTAAATCTACATCAGAATGACTGAAAAATAAAAGAATCAAGGTTTTGGAATGGCCTAGTCAAAGTCCAGGTCTCAAGTCAATGGAAATGCTGTGGCAGAACCTGAAGAGAGCTGTGTATAAGCGAATGCTCGGAAAACCTCAATGAACTGAACTAAATTCAATGTTGGCCCAAAATTCCTCCACAATGATGTGAGAGACTGATTAAGTCATGGAGGAAATATTTACTTCACGTTATTGCTACTAAAGGTGGATCTACAAGCTATTAAAGCATACTTAGTATTGAAAATATGTTTTTTTAAGCTTCGTTTTTGTTAAATAAATAATGGCAAGGTAAAAAAAAAGGTACATATTGCTGTTCGTCTGAGGTTGCATCTG
This sequence comes from Channallabes apus, assembly GCA_030522415.1. Classification (NCBI taxonomy): domain Eukaryota; kingdom Metazoa; phylum Chordata; class Actinopteri; order Siluriformes; family Clariidae; genus Channallabes; species Channallabes apus. The sequence goes on from CM060113.1 coordinate 38,038,760, forward strand.
CCTAATACAGAGACTTGCTACAATCAGTTTATTTTTATTATGTTTTTACATTGAGTTGAATACTAACTTTTGAACATTCCTGTAGTTTCAAAACGCTGAAGTTAACCATGAAGGAGGCTCTTGTAGGCTTGAAGGCTGTATTTGCTTCCGAGCTCATTCCACCCTGAACAACTCCAAAAGGACTCCTCACACCTTTTCATCTTTCCCTTTCAAGGCTTTTCACACATTGCCTGTCTGGAAATCTTAGCCATGTGCTGAGCTGCCCTTTCATAACCTTAGTCTGTGTTTCTTGATCATTCAATTCCCTAGCTACTCCAGCCAAGGTTAAATACTCTGCACCTCGTCTTTCTTCGGCTTATAAAAGGGACTTTATTTTGATGTCTGCTCGAGCTCTATTCATAACGCAAGCTCTGAAAAAGCTGAGCACCGCCGAGAAGACCGAAGTGAAGCCGGGAAAAAAAGAAGGCAAATCAAATAAGGGATGTTGTTTGCTTGGCTAAAAGGAGAAGAAGGGAGGTGGGGGCTATCATGGACTTTCCCCATGAGCGCAATGGACAATTTAGGATGAGGGCTGAAATAACACCTGCTAAAGATCTCAGCACCCCAAGGGTGATTTTTAAAAATTGAGTTAAAGTGCTGAGTTGATCGTTATATTGCACAGGCTCATTGCTCTCTTTAGTGTGTGGAGCCAGACACAGAGTATTTTAAGGTCCAGTGCATTATTCAGAGGAGAACATGAAGCTGAGGAGGCTTTTTCAATAACCAGTGCTCTAACCCTCATGTCATCTGGAGAAGGTCTTTAAAACTAAAGACTCCTTAAACTGACTTTAGGTCATCTTCACAGAAATAAGGTATTACTAATAACTATTAAATTGAAGGACACCCTAAAGATGACTTTTTTTATGAGGACCTTTATGAGAAATTTTGTCTTGAAGATGTGTTAACATTTTTAGAGTTTTAATGGGCGTCCACGTTAGGTCCCCGGTAAGTTAGTATGATCCTGGTAAGTTAGTATGATCCTATACCCACAGGGTTTAAGCCTTTATACTGTATGTATTCACAGATTGGCTTTTCGAATAGCTCTCAAAAATAATTCAGATGATTGCCTGAAAGATACGTATAAGTGTTTACCAGATAACCTGTCATCCTCTAGCTGTCAAGGTCCGGCTTCTCCAGATGAATCAGGTTGACTCGATAGCAGACCAAGAAGCACTTTAAATCTTTAAAAGTGTGCAGTGATACCTTGGCATACGAACTTAAGAATTTTCTTCTTAAGAACTGAAATATTGTGGCCTCTGAGTGGCGCTGTGGTAAAGTGCTCGCCCGATCATCCGGAGATCGTGCGGTCGATTTCCAGGTGACGCTGTAACCTCTCGCAGCCGGAGGTCTAGAGAGAACTGATTGGCTGAGCTTTCTCAGAGGGCAGGGATGAGAGGTACTTTATGCTCCCACATTAATCACGGCTCTACAGCCAATCAGGGGCATCTGTGAGCTCATGCTGTAGCGATGTCCTCCGACCCCAACGGTGCGTGACGAGCAGTTCAAAAAGATGCAGTCGGCTGGCGTCACGTGGTTCAGAGGAAACATGATAGTCTTCGGCCCTCCCGACTGAGTGGTGGTAGTAGCCTTAATGTGGGAGCCCCCTAGTGACGGCGAGGAATTGGACACGACTAAATTAGGGAGAAAATCGGGAAAAAATCCAAATAAATATATATATTTTTTTAAAGAACAGAAATATTGCATGAAATTTCCCTTGGCTTATTAACCATTTTCGGCATAGCGAACGAACCGAGCTGAACTGAATCGAACGGCGGCTAAGTTGCGTGTACGTCCAGGAGACGTTTAAAACTTGTTTGTGTCAGTGGGAAGCCGAGAAAATCAAATTTACATATTTTTTTGCGGGTTTCTTTTTGCATTTTGTGAAAGATTTAGTGAAGACATAGCACAATGTGTCCCAGAAATGTTAGCAATGATGGTAGCAAAAAACAAAGAGCCGGTTTCAGTTTCGTGCCAAGAGGAATCATAAATGAATGTTAAGTGAGGTTTATTGTATGTCTTTTCTAAATGTTTTGATTGTTTTATATGCAGAAATATGGTTATAATGTTGGAAATTGGTAATATTGGGAATATTTTTGGGTGACTGGAACGGATTATCTGCATTTACATTATTTTCTATGGGGAAATGCGTTTCACAATAAGAATTTTCGCCTTAAGAACTCGCCTCTGGAATGGATTGAATTTGTATGCTGTGGTACCGCTGTATTAAAGTCACTTGGGTAAAAGTCAATCCGGGATACAGTTGTGTTGACAGGATAGTAGACAACAATACATTGAAACTCCAACTGCTTCTGTTCACAAATAGGGAAATCCCTACCTGGAAGTGTGTGACGCAGCTGCGAGCTGATCGTACAGTAGTAGGTGTAGAGGGAATTCTGGGAACAGAGTGAATAGAACCAAAACCAGCAGTAAATCAATCTAATTTAATCCTGAACCAGGTAGACCAGTAGAAGAATCAGGCTCGTCATCTCATAATCAGAGGGAAAGTTTATTCTACCACCTTTCTACAACAAAATCTCTTCAATTTCCTTCCAAGCAGATCCTTGGAACTCCTAACCCAACCCCTTTACTCTCTTCTCTTTTCAGTGGAGCAGCGAGGGAAATCCAGGAGGAAGCCAGGGTTCCTGCAACTCCCTCAAAACACCACCGTCACCCTGACGCATCCATCTGATCACAGCGCACAGCTCTGTAGAGAAAATGGTGGGGGAGTAAAGAGAATAAGACATTTCAGCTAAAGGTCACTGAAAACCTGTGCACAAGCTTGATAAAGTGGTGGCGGAAAAAAAAAAAGACACTGGACTTTTTTTCTCATGGGGAAATGGTGTGTGTCTGTTCTACTGCATGCCAAAGTGACCGTGTCTGTAGGCTTCTGTTTAAAAAAAAAAAAATCCTTACATGGTTACAGTTTGGTTCAAACTCTATTTGAGAGGTAAGTATTTTTGACATGTTTTCTGTATCTGTATAACACCTTGTAATAACTTCTTGATGTTTTTCGAGTGCAGTGCATGCCATCTATTTTGTGTAATTTTGTTCTTATGGTATCAGATTTTACAGTGTTAAATCATTCTGTATGAAAATACATAAGAAGTTCAATAGCAGAGTTGCTGGTTGTGATTACTGCATATGGAAACACACTCTTCAGACAAAATTCACCTGGATAATATCAGTATTCTTTATGTTATCAGTAATAAATTGTCTAGCTATATAAACCACAAATCCATCTACACAAGCAACACTATGGGTGTTTTTGTTTATTTTGAATTTTGGTGTATAGTCACACTAAACCGTTATATGGAGCGATCTAATTTGTAGATATTGCATCTATAAATTAGATGTAATTTACAGTATTACGTATAATGGAAATACATGTGAACGATCAACAACTTTCTACACACTATTCAAATTTAATTAAATTTTTTAAAATATAACAGTTTTATTGTAATTGCTGTAATTGCTGAATAATATTTGTTGTAACGAAAAGAAAAAAAAAAAACAGTAAAAAAAAACAATGTTTTGTAAATTAATTTGTCGGTACTAGACCTATAATGCAATGCACCAGGAACTAGGCAGGTCAATATGGGGTGCGTTCAAAACAAGCCAGATTTTTGATTAAGCAGAATAGCAGCACACAGTTATGAGATTAAAACATTGTTTTATTTCTATACATAATTGGGGCAGTGGTAGCTCAGAGGGCTAAGGCACTCAGTTACTGATTGGAAGATCGCCGGTTCGATCCCCAGCTGCACCAGGTTGCCACTGTTGGGCCCTTGAGCAAGGCCCTTAACCCTATCTGCTCCAGGGGTACTGTATTATGGTTGACCCTGTGCACTGACCCCAGTTACGCTGGGACATGCGAAGAAAGAATTTCCCTGTGCTGTAATGTATATGTGACAAAGTTAAATAACTTAACTTAAACTTCATTCCCTGTTACACCAACGCACTTATCCCAGTGTTTCACTAGTGCTTGGATACCATCAAGGTAGAACGTTTTCGCAGTATGCCGGAGCCATGATCAGGGCCGCCTGCTTCACATCTAAAGGTTTTCACACATGAATTGGCCAGAAATAGTGTGGGGAGTCATCATTTATGTACAGTGGTGTGAAAAACTATTTGCCCCCCTCCTGATTTCTTATTCTTTTGCATGTTTGTCACACAAAATGTTTCTGATCATCAAACACATTTAACTATTAGTCAAAGATAACACAAGTAAACACAAAATGCAGTTTTTAAATGAGGGGTTTTATTATTTAGGGAGAAAAAAAATCCAAACCTACATGGCCCTGTGTGAAAACGTAATTGCCCCCTGAACCTAATAACTGGTTGGGCCACCCTTAGCAGCAATAACTGCAATCAAGCGTTTGCGATAACTTGCAACGAGTCTTTTACAGCGCTCTGGAGGAATTTTGTCCCACTCATCTTTGCAGAATTGTTGTAATTCAGCTTTCTTTGAGGGTTTTCTAGCATGAACCACCTTTTTAAGGTCATGCCACAACATCTCAATAGGATTCAGGTCAAGACTTTGACTCGGCCACTCCAAAGTCTTCATTTTGTTTTTCTTCAGCCATTCAGAGGTGGATTTGCTGGTGTGTTTTGGGTCATTGTCCTGCTGCAGCACCCAAGATCGCTTCAGCTTGAGTTGACGAACAGATGGCCGGACATTCTCCTTCAGGATTTTTTGGTAGACAGTAGAATTCATGGTTCCATCTATCACAGCAAGCCTTCCAGGTCCTGAAGCAGCAAAACAACCCCAGACCATCACACTACCACCACCATATTTTACTGTTGGTATGATGTTCTTTTTCTGAAATGCTGTGTTACTTTTACGTCAGATGTAACGGGACACGCACCTTCCAAAAAGTTCTACTTTTGTCTCGTCGGTCCACAAGGTATTTTCCCAAAAGTCTTGGCAATCATTGAGATGTTTTTTAGCAAAATTGAGACGAGCCTTAATGTTCTTTTTGCTTAAAAGTGGTTTGCGCCTTGGAAATCTGCCATGCAGGCCGTTTTTGCCCAGTCTCTTTCTTATGGTGGAGTCGTGAACACTGACCGTAATTGAGGCAAGTGAGACCTGCAGTTCTTTAGATGTTGTCCTGGGGTCTTTTGTGGCCTCTCGGATGAGTCGTCTCTGCGCTCTTGGGGTAATTTTGGTCGGCCGGCCACTCCTGGGAAGGTTCACCACTGTTCCATGTTTTTGCCATTTGTGGATAATGGCTCTCACTGTGGTTCGCTGGAGTCCCAAAGCTTTAGAAATGTCTTTATAACCTTTACCAGACTGATAGATCTCAATTACTTTTGTTCTCATTTGTTCCTGAATTTCTTTGGATCTTGGCATGATGTCTAGCTTTTGAGGTGCTTTTGGTCTACTTCTCTGTGTCAGGTAGCTCCTATTTAAGTGATTTCTTGATTGAAACAGGTGTGGCAGTAATCAGGCCTGGGGGTGACTACAGAAATTGAACTCAGGTGTGATAAACCACAGTTAAGTTATTTTTTAACAAGGGGGGCAATCACTTTTTCACACAGGGCCATGTAGATTTGGAGTTTTTTTCTCCCTTAATAACGTAAACCTTCATTTAAAAACTGCATTTTGTGTTCAATTATGTTATCTTTGACTAATAGTTAACGGTTTTTGATGAGCAGAAACATTTAAGTGTGACAAAAATGCAAAAGAATAAGAACTCAGGAAGGGGGCAAATAGTTTTTCACACCACTGTACATTGGGCAGTCCATTAGGGAGTGCAAGCCTTCACTCAACAGCCGTGGAGGTCTTCAACACAACCTGTCTCCTATTTTTCATGCTGCCCTTTCATCGATCCCAAGGAAGATGGATACCTCACACATCCACCAGGAAAGCCACACTTCAGGACTCACCTCACACTCTTTGGTCGTTACACCTTAACGACTCTCTCTAATCTCTCTCTATTGTCTTCATGACAGCTCTCTCCCCTCTACTCTCTAATGATCCTCCCTCCAATTCTCACCTTCTCCATCGTTCACATGAACAAGACGTTTCATATAAGGGAGGACCCTTTGATCTTGGAGGACTTATTAAATACGAGGAACGTTCCAACTTACCTTAGACTGAAGAAGCTGCTTGGATGAGTAGTGGAACATTTCTACTAAACTAAGATAAGAAGTCCAGTTGACGTGACTCGACTTCCAGAAAAGCTAAAGAATGAAATGTTAGGTGAAGTGTGTGACTTTTTTTCAGCCAGGCAGCATAGAAGCTTAAAGCCTTGACTAAGGAATGTCACATGTCATGTGCCAAAAAATGTGCCATCATGTAGTTACATAGCAGAAATATTTAATTAAAGTTCTAATAATGTTATTCATGGTTGTCTAGTGAATACCTTTCTAGTTAGTTAGTGAGTTACTGTAGTTGTACATTCACCTCTGACCTCTCTCATCAGGAAAAAGATATCTGCTATCCATGACCTTGCCAAAATCCAAGTCACTGAGATGACACTTTTTTTTTTTTTATCACATCCCATATCTATATGAAATAATAGAATAGATCATATTTCCATCTTGGCGGCACGGTGGTGTAGTGGTTAGCACTGTCGCCTTGCACCTCCAGGGTCTGGGTTCGATTCCCCGGCCAGGCTCGATTCCCGTCTCTGTGTGCATGGAGTTTGCATGTTCTCCCCGTGCTTGGTGGGTTTCCTCCGGGTACTCCGGTTTCCTCCCACAGTCCAAAGATATGCAGGTTAGGCTAATTGGCGTTCCTAAATTGCCCGGAGTGTGTGAATGTGTGTATGTGTGTGTGCCCTGCGATGGATTGGCACCCTGTCCAGGGTGTACCCCGCCTAGTGCCCGAAGTCTCCTGGGATAGGCTCCAGGTCCCCCGCGACCCTGAACACAGGATTAAGCGGTATAGAAGATGAATGAATGAATGATATTTCCATCTTGGGAGCTTTCTGACTTATTCCTTTCAAAGGTAGTACTGACATCATTTCACTCCTTGCTTACTTTACTTTCAAGACTTTGTGTTCTGCTCTTCCTTTTTTTACTACTTCATTTTATTTGTTTGTGTCCTTGTCTCACGTAGTCGTTTCTCCCTCTGAGGATGCAAAGAAGGGCTCCAAGGATAAGATAGTATTTGCTGAATGAGATGTCCTTGCTCGATTGTATTACATCTACAGTAGTTCAGTCACGATAGACTCTGAAGAAAAAAGACTGAAGGCTTCTGCGTGTCCTCGGTCAGCACGACTTTTCTCTAATCACATTCTAATTCCTTCAAGCCCCTTTACTTCCGTAAAGTAATTTGTCCTTTTTTTTTTTTACGGTTGCTGTCTGGCGAAATTATGCATGTGATCAAATGTCAATCACAAACACCTGCATGCAATGTCTCCAAATTGGTCAATTGTGTTTCTGGTTTAAATCCCACTGGGAAATCATAATTTAAAATAAAAAATAAAAAAAACATTCCTGGCTAGTGGACACACTTTGAATTTGAGTAACTGAACTGAGTGGGTTATAAACTGTGATTAGGATTAGAGTTGCCAATCAAATTGTCATCCACGACCTTTCATCAAAGTCCTTCGGCACAAAGGATGACGGATGTGTTTTGCAACGTGGGTTCAGATCCACAGGAAGAATGGAAGCTTTTTTGAATAACATCAATCACACGCTGCGCCGTACCGGGGTCAGCGGGAGATGGGGGATGTATTCCTGCCATTAAACAGGTGGTGTGCACAATTACAGACAGCAGGTAGTACATGTTCGCTGATTAACCACATCAGTCTGAAAATCTCCTAACCCAAACGTCCCAGTGTTTCCAAAGTGCAGAAACAATCCTCACTATACAGGCAACAATTGCTATATTGAACAGTAGGTTCAATATGAAGATGTTGGAAGTCATTTGGTGTTGTGCTTCATACTGAAGTTCTTAGCATGTCGGATTAATCTGAAGGTCGAAAGAAAGGAAATGCACATTCAACGAAAATGCAAATCTCAAACCAAAACCTCAAATTATGTCATCTAAATGTTTTGTTCTGGGTTTGATCTTTGGCTGTACTACCTTCAGGTGTCATTACAAATAATAGAATTTTGGGGGCTACAGGCATCCTTCCAAGATTCTTGTTAGTTGATGAGTTTTTCTTCAATGGATTTCTACTACGTTCTACATACAAGGAGTGTTCATGTTAAACAGCAGAATAACTTAACACAGTTATAAGAGTAAAAACTCTCTTTATTTCTCTATATAATCCCCTGCTACAGTACATTAATGCACTTATTTCCGCGTTTCACTTCCTGCTTCATATCTGAAACTCCAGCCTCCTAAGAACAGCTTTAATGGCCCAATCATATGGAAATGGCTTGGAGCGAGGTCAGGACTATACGGGGAATATGGCAATAACAACCTGCGGAGTTACGGTAATGTGCAAATGGCATTCATGAATAGGTGTGTGTTTGTAATCGATTTTTAAGGATTAGGCATTACACTCACTGACTGTCACGGGAATGTCCACCTACAGTACCGTAAGCCAGGATCGTCATTCATGGACGTACTTTTTTCCTGTAAAAAAAGTTTGCACAATTCAAATGTTTTATTCCGGCTAAGAGTCTTCTGTAAATGGCTTTATGTAAATGGCTTTATGCCGCCATTAATAAGAAATTTCATCATAAGTCATGGTTTGTACAACAAGACCTTCTTCACCATAATAGCTCTAGGCGCTACCATAAAAACTGTAAGGATTGATGAAACACTGTATAATTGAAAATTAAATTGACAAAATAATAATATAAATTATAGCATAACCTACTAATGTACCTTATACTGTACCTGATACCAATTAGAGAGTGTAATATAAATTAACTGCTTCTGTTAAATGTCTGTTTTTATCAATTAATAGATAGTGGTACAATATATATTTTTTATATTTTTATAGCCTAAAGTTTGCGGACACTCAACCATCACCCCCTATATGTGCTTGTTGAACGTTCCATTCCAGATTAAGTTCCCCTTTGCTCTTATAATAAGCTCTAGTCTTGTAAGGCTTTCCACTTTCCTGTGGTATGAAATGTATGTATGTACTATAATGTACTATTGTAAACATACCATAATATACCATATTATTCCCATGGTACTTCAGACATTACCATAGGACTTTTTATGGCGCTTTTCCACTGCATAGTACGGCACGACACGGTTCAGTTCAACTCACTTTTGGGGGGTTTTCCACTGGGAACAGTACCTGGTACCTGGTCCTTTTTTTAGTACCACCTCAGCCGAGGTTCCAAGCGCGCCGAACCATTACCAAAACGTGACGTGTAAACTCCGCTGGTCACTGATTGGCTGGAGAAAATCGTCATTACTGCGTCACCGAACTTGCGACACGAGACACAACATTCATTCATTCATTTTCTATACCGCTTAATCCTGTGTTCAGGGTCGCGGGGGACCTGGAGCCTATCCCAGGAGACTTCGGGCACTAGGCGGGGTACACCCTGGACAGGGTATCAATCCATCGCAGGGCACACATACATACACACACACTCACACACCAAATCACACACTACGGGCAATTTATGAACGCCAATTAGCCTAACCTGCATATCTTTGGACTGTGGGAGGAAACCGGAGTACCCGGAGGAAACCCACCAAGCACGGGGAGAACATGCAAACTACATGCACACAGAGACGGGAATCGAGCCTGGCCGGGGAATCGAACCCGGACCCTGGAGGTGCAAGGCGACAGTGCTAACCACTACACCACGAGACACAACAGAACCGATATATTTAGAACAGTCAGAGAAGGATCGGACGCACCTTTTTGTATTAACCGTCGGCCTCTTTTGAAACAAACCCCTTCGTCTCGCTGTTAAAAACATCCACATGCCAAGAATGAAGAACACCATGCCGTCGATATGCTCCATTGTTGTGTGTTTGTTTGTGGCGCGTTTATGATGACGTCACGGCAGTAGCGGCGCCGCGACTAACGACACGTGAGTAATCCCGCCCACTCTAAAGCGTTACTACACTGCAGTGGAAGCGCAAACCGAGCCAAACTGCGCCGAAAATAAGTGAGTTGAACTGAACAGTGTCGTGCCGTTCTATGCAGTGGAAAAGAGGCATTAGAGTACCCGGGTGTGTTCAATGGCATTTCATTGGGTAACATGGCAGTACTTAAGACTTACAGTACGTACCACCAGACTTTGTTGAACAATGGTACCTGTACAATGGTACAAATACACATCCAATGGTGCCATACTACAATATACTGTATAAATATTATCATTATGTTACATGAATCCAAATAATATACTGTATTTTTGACAGTGTCCTGGCATGTGTTCCATAGTACAGTACCACACTACCAGGTAGATTCAGGTACCACAGTGTGGTACATGAACTATATCAGCAAATAAGTACCAGGATACTGTTGAAATCGTTCCATTGTACAGGTACCATTGGTCTACATGGAATCATATCCTACAGGCAGTAATCGCAATGAGAATCTATCTGGACTTGGTCCAGCCTTAAATGAAGTCTAAAGCATTTTGTTTGTGGTGGGAACATGATCAGTCCTCGACCTGAACCCGGAAAGGAGTCCTCTGGAAGTTTGTGCTAAGCGCCTTTAGTAACCGAGTGCTCTTTCCATGTTTGCAAGCTTATCGAACATGTCTTTGGTTTAACAAGCTCTGATCAATCAGTTTTAGGCTGAACATCTTCTTTGCAAAGTGTAAAACAGTCTTGTATTTTCAAGACTTCATTCTGACGTCAATTCAGCATTCTGTAGCGGCCCATATAATTACAACCGTTATGAGCAAATGCCATTTGCGCCTTTTCACATGTTGCAAAGCAAATTTCTTTCACGGGAATATTCACAAGTACAGAACGTGAATATTCGTGCTGTCTTTATGTTGTCATCAATTCCCCCATACTCATTTATTCCATGAGCGCATCCATTTTCACATGACTCATAGTGAAGCATTATGTCACACTTGGATATTTATTGATGTAAAATGAAACTGAACCGAAGTTCGAAGTCAAGTTGGAACAGGAAGGGTCCATCGCTTAACTCTTCCCAAAATTTGGGAGCATGAAATTGTCCAAAATGTCTTACTACTGTTACTGGATGTACGGGGCTGAAACCAGTTCCAACATGACTGCACACCAGTGCACAAGGCAAGGTCCATAAAGGCATGGATGAGCCAGTTTGGGGTAAAAGAACTTGACTGGCCTGCAACCTGATAGAACATATTAGAGCAGAGACAGGCCTTCTCGTCCAAACACCAGTGTCTGATGCGCTTCTGGAAGAATGGTCAAAAAAATTCCCACAAGCACACTCCTAAACCTTGTGGAAAGCCTTCGCATAAGAGTTTAAGCTGTTATAGCTGCAAAGTGGGCGGGGCCAACTTAATATTAAACCCTATGGATTAAGAATTGGATGTTACTCAAGTTCATGTGCATGTGAATACTTGTGGTAATATAATGTATTTTTGGCCATATATTGCATTGTTTCTATGTTGTTGTTTTTCTTTCAGGTCCAAGACATTTACATTTATTTAACTATTAACCCTAGTGCCAATGATTTCATGTGATGCCTTTCAGAAGTGCTCTGCTCCCCACTTCTTGCACTGCTTTTGAGCATAAACTTATTGCTTATTTTAAATTAACAGCCAGGTTCACTCACAGTGGATTACGCCTGTATCTGCGGGAACAATCTGAGCGACCTGATTAGGTTATAAGTAAAGGAGATTTACAGGAACCAGTCCTGAACTGTCCATTAAGACATATACAGTATGTACAGTAACTGCTTTTTGCTCTTCTGTAGATTTTTTTCGTCCTGTCCTTATTTATTGCTATTAAGCACATTTGATTCAAATACCACATGTGCATTTTTTTTTTTTTTTTGGTGTTAAAATGAACCAAATGAAGTTTCTTATTTGGTATAGTTAAATGTACTGTAACAGAGTACAATGTACTGGTAAATAAACCTTTTATAAGTTGTACATGCTTGACAGACAGCATTACATGACTGTACAGCTGTATTACTTAAGCTTGTTTTTTTATTATTATTATTTAGCTAAAGTAATATTGACGATGCTCAAGTCAGGTACTGTACATTTCTAATTTATTTATGATGTTCATAAGTTCTGTAAAATTGCTAGGGGGATATTTAGGCTAACATAACACTGATACATTAGACACAGAAATGAGTGCACAGGTTTTATGAGTGCTTTGGGAGTAAAATCATATTGGACAGGTCCATTTTCATGATCTTTCCCGGAACGCTAGGAATCGACACTTACAGAAAACCTCAGCAAGACAGTTAACTCTAAAAGCATACCATCAGCCATGTAGTGTGTAGTTGTATTTGGCATGAGAAAGTAAATGCAGCGGTCTCTTTAAATGCATTCTGCTTTCATGTGATTTTAGTGCAATCTGGGAAATGAACATTTCAATGCAATTCAATTTTATTTGTATAGCGCTTTTAACAATTGACATTGTCGCAAAGCAGCTTTACACAATCAAAGTAATTATTTCAGTTTGTATGGAATGTGAATGTGTATGAATCAAAATGGTCAGATATTCCCTGGTGAGCAAGCCGAGGGCGACAGTGGCAAGGAAAAACTCCCTGAGATGGCAATAGGAAGAAACCTTGAGAGGAACCAGACTCGACAGGGAACCCATCCTCATCTGGGTGAAACAGGTAGCAGGAAATTATCTGCATTTATACAGTGTGTTAGGTGGCAGCCAGTTCATCTATAACAGTTGATGTTAATTGATGTTAATATGGAGCCAGGTAGTTTATTGGTGACTCAGGTAGACTTGTAGGAAATTCCAGTCTGGAACTATCGAGCAGGCGGTGCGGTGGTGTAGTGGTTATTCATGGTTGTCTAGTGAATACCTTTCTAGTTAGTTAGTGAGTTACTGTAGTTGTACATTCACCTCTGACCTCTCTCATCAGGAAAAAGATATCTGCTATCCATGACCTTGCCAAAATCCAAGTCACTGAGATGACACTTTTTTTTTTTTATCACATCCCATATCTATATGAAATAATAGAATAGATCATATTTCCATCTTGGCGGCACGGTGGTGTAGTGGTTAGCACTGTCGCCTTGCACCTCCAGGGTCCGGGTCCAATTCCCGGCCAGGCTCGATTCCCGTCTCTGTGTGCATGGAGTTTGCATGTTCTCCCTGTGCTTGGTGGGTTTCCTCCGGGTACTCCGGTTTCCTCCCACAGTCCAAAGACATGCAGGTTAGGCTAATTGGCGTTCCTAAATTGACCATTGTGTGTGAATGAGTGTGTGTGTGTCTCCTGGGATAGGCTCCAGGTCCCCGCGACCCTAAATACAGGATAAAGCGGTATAGAAGATGAATGAATGAACTATCGAGCTATCAAGTCCTCAGAGAAACAGCTGTCAACATCAGTCGAGTCCAGAACCGTCTTCATGGTAGAGTGAAACCATCACCAGACACCAGATGCATCCCAAAGAGACACACGGGGCATCCATGTGACGAGATCTCCAGGATGCACCAGCGGGGCACCAGGATGGGTCAGACAGGTCCAGAGGGAGTCTGGATCACTGGCAGCTCAGGAACGACATGTGTAGCTCGACAGAGAGACGGGAGAGAGAGGGAGAAATACTGTTTATTTAGCAAGAAATTTGACCTGTCTGTTTCTGCGTGCATTATATTATACTGTTTCATTAACACAGGTACTCTAGTGCTCCAGACCAAATTTTGCAATGAGAAATGCATTTTCCCACAGGAAATATGGTAAATGCAGATAATCCGTTCCAGCCAGCCAAAATTATTACCAATATTACCAATTTCCAACACTATAATCATATTTTTGCATTTAAAACAATCAAAACATTTAGAAAAGACATAAATTAAGTAAAATATGAAATAGACAGACATTAAACCTCACTTAACCTTAATTTATGATTCCTCTTGTCACGGGCTGCTTTAAATACAAAACTGAAAGTGGCTCGGTTTTCTTCATGCTACCGTCCTTGGGGCCCATGGTGCTAGAGTTTGTCTTCACTAAATCTTGCACAATAACACAAAAAACAAAACAAAAATATGTTAACGTGCTTTGCTTGTCTTTCCACTGATGCAAACAAGTTTTGAATTGCTTCCATGTATATGCGGGAGTTAGCTGGAGTTCAGTTTGGTTGGATGTATTCGCTCGTATGCCAAAAATGCTTCGTATTTCTTGCAAACTTTCAGTATTTAAGGTGAAAATAAGTGAGGCGGGGCCTCTGTCATAGATACCACTGTATATCCGATAAGAAAGGTCAGGTCGGAATTCATGTGACGTTTTGCCTCTGTAAATACCTGGTGTGCCTACTGACGTCATCAGTCAGCACCGGCAGCGCTTGGAATTTTATTTCAATAATAGTGGACAGCAGATGAATTAGTCAGTGGAAAGAAAGTGAAATCGAAATTTGGGGCAATTAATCTGTCCAAGCGAGGACCTACAGAAATAGAGCAGTCTGAGATCATTTCCCTGAGACAACACGTATGGATGTGTGTGTGCATGCCTGGCATTTCAGAGGACAGACGCATCCACATTAGAGTCAGATAAAAGTCACTTGCAGTTATGAATGTCAACTGACAAATCATATCTGAACAAAACAAACGTGGCTTATAATGAGAACGTAGAGTCACCAGTCCACTCATGAGCAACCCACATGGCCACAAGAAGATGATCGAATCTCCCACAGTGAAGTCAGACTACCACTTGTACCATCACACCACCAAAATGGCAGTTAGTTAAATAATAGTATCATCTTTCACTTCATCTATCCATCCATCCATCTAGGAACCTCTGTAGTCCAACTTGGGAGCATGGAGGCCAGTGGTGATTACTGTTGTATTTATTCCCATTTTTACACCCCTGTGGTAGGACCTCCAGTCAACATTCACACACTCCGGCATTTGGGAACGCCAGCCTGATCTACATGACTTGGGAGACTGTGGGAGGAAACCGGAGTACCCGGAGGAAACCCACCAAATATGGGGAGAACAATCATCTTCCATTAGCTGATTTGGAAATACATGCAACAGGCCTGAACGATCACATCCCGTAATTTGAAAGCTGTTGAAGCGTAAGTTGACTTGCGACACACCCTAAGCTAGTGGCTCATGATGGGGATCATCATCTGGTTGAGAGAGTAGCCCTGTTCCCATTAAGCGCTTTACTCTGTAGGCACCACCGCTAACTACTTGTGACATGAATTATTTAACGAAGCTATCTCTGTGAAGTGCAAAGCACAGACAAATATATGCTCTGCTAACGTGGTTTGCCAGCCCTGATGCGTCGCTCTTGGCTGCGTATTTAGCACAGAGCCTGTGGGAGCGTAAGCATCATAATCATCATCATCGTCATCCTCATAATAATAATAATCATCATCATCAGATGCATTGTACACTCAGTGGAATCATTCCTGCAGAGTGTGACTGGGTCTTTATAAGCGCATGGCTTACAGGCCACAGGGATACAGTACAAGGCCCCGGTTTGAATCGCTACTCGAACGCTGTGGCTGGATGCTTAACGGAAACAAATGATCCTGAATGGGGAAAAAAACAAGCAGCTAACCGGACGATTCGTCGAAATTGTGCAGCTGAGCACTTCGCTAAAGTGGTGCCCATTTTGGGTGAATAATGTTGTGTGGTTCGGCTTGAATGCAGCTCATTGATGGCGAGTCCCATCAACAGGAAAGTCATCACAGTTTGTCTGAACCAAATAACAATGATGAATGATGCTGTGTAGGAGAGAAAACATTAATATTTTCTGATCTCCTCCTCCTACACTGCCGTTTGAAATCATGTTCAGGCGAAATCTGCTTTTCTGGTAATAATCGCAGCAATATTACGTAATGCACTTTTTACAGTATGTGTGTGTGTGGTTTTTTTTAGAGTATTATTCATTATACATGAATAATATATGAATAATGCACTTTGTAGGTGTACAATGACGAGCCTGTTGCTTCATTTATTGCTTTGAGGGTTTGCCAAGCTCCTCAGCCACCCCCCGCCCACCCCGACCCACCCTGTCCGCCAGCAGAAAGTGACCAGCACTGGACTATCACAGAACACCGCGGTTCATTTTCAGCACAGCAGTGTGTGGTGATAGTGTGTGAGTGTATCAGCAGTAGCAGGGTTCCCGAAGGTGGCCCTGTGGTGATCTCTTTTCACAGAACGTCCACAGAGTCCGGGTCTTGTAGGTGCAGTGCCTTGCAGATGACGTATTCACTATCGTTAAACTTCATCCTTTATATTTTGTAATGTAACAACCTACAAAGTAACAGGCTGAAATTGATATTTAATGTAATTAATATAATCTTTGAATGTTGGGAAAAATGGGAAATGTTGGCACAAATAATAATAATAATAATTATTATTTTAAATGTAGAAGGTGTGGTTGCAAAAGTATTCAACCCCATTACGGTGAATTCCTTCAATTATTTCTGCTGTCTTTAAAAGTCAGTTCACTTGAATAGAGTCAATCTGTGTGCCATTAAAGTGGCTCAGTGATACAACCTGAATATAAATGCACCTGTTGCTGGGAAAGAAAGGGGGGGAAGAAAGTGGCCGTTAATGTGCAAGTGAGAGTTTGTTAGAGAATGTAATCATCCTGAAGACCAAGGACTATCACAACATGAACTCTCTTGTGGGAGAAAGTATCAACCAGAGCAAGGTCATGCAAAAGAGAAAATAAAATCCAACCTCATGGGGAATCATTAAATCCATTTTAAAATGTATGAAGCAAATGATACAGACATGGCGTCCACGAAAATCAGTATCTGGCCTAATAATACAAATATAAAAACCATAAAATGTATACGTATTTCCCAGCTCTTACTCTTGTACATGTAATGTATTTGATTAAGGAAGTAATAACACTATTTGTGGTTTTGTTATAGAACCTCAATCAACAATGAATTACTGTTACCCTAGCAAGTAATAATTTTCCAATAACAACATGTCCTGAAGGGGGCAGTGGTGACTCCGCCATCACCAAGTTGCCAATGCTGGGCCCTTGAGCAAGGTCCTTAACTCTGAACTGCTTAAATGTACAGTATACCCAGCCACTGTGACTCAGTACCAGTCCCAAGTCGAAAGAAATAACAGTAGGTGGGTTATGACAGGAGGGATTCAGCGTAAAAACCTGTGCAAAGACAATTCTCAAAAAATAAATAAATAAATAAATAAAATAAATCTATTGAAACATCATGATTTTGAATCAATCCATGGTTATATTTAATCTTATGAAACATATGTTAGACAATTACTTCATGCTATCCTAATTAATCATCACCTTCTGGTCATTCAGATAAAAATAAATAAATAAATGGTCAGTGCTGTAGTGTAAATTATAAACATTTGCACATTTGTCAGTATGCAGATGGTGCAGCATGACATAAATCTCCAAGGTTTACACCGAATTAAAATTCCATTATATTTAACAAACCACCCAAGACACTTGCTCGACAGCTTCTATCCTTCAGGATTTGGCTCGAGCCCCGATCTAACATATTTGATCCGACTATAATTTTCAGCAACATCAGAATGTGTTATATTGGGGTTTGAGCTAATCTCAGCAGGAGGACGGATCTCCACGAGCAGCTTGATGATTCACGGGCAATCAGCAGGACAGAGGCTTACACTTCAATAGGCCTACTACTTCAATTACCTAGTGCGACTCAGGTGTCGGGGCTGTGAGCGATTTAGGGAGCTCAATTTCCACGTTATTCTTTCCCCATGCTGGATAGCAGGGCTGTCTTCTCTGTGATACAGTACCTCAAAGTGGAAAAGCGGCGCCCTGGAGCTAAAGAAGAGCACAGTCACACAGAACACTATTAACAGGCTGGCTTTTATGGTGGTCTCTGGAGCATTAGGTTATGGCGCTCTGACATTAGTGAGACTTTGGATGAGGAAGAGTCAGCACGTACGGTAACACTTCATAAGAACATGTTTATAAATCATTATACAGTAATCATGCATAAACTTCAGTAGGTTTCTTTTTTTTTTTAATCTCTAATAATTGCTCATAATCTGGTACAAGTTATGTTGCAGAGCCAATATTACCATTATAATGTACATAATTATAAATCAAATGTAAAGGTGGAAGTTAACTGAGTTTGTTTACTTTGGTACTGTGCATAAGTACATAAGTACCTTACTTGAGTAATTTTATTAGAGGATATTTTTTACTTTTACTCCACTCAAACGTACCGCAAATATCTGTACTTTTTATTTAACTACATTTCTGCATGGCGTCTATCAATAGATAATTATGGAACTAGTGATAAAAGCAGCATGTTCACCATCATGAAGCCGGAAACATAAGTAGGAAACAGGAAAATTTAAAACATAAGTAAAAGTCAAAATATTTGAGACCCCTTCCAGGATGCATCGTGCCTGTCAGTGTCCTGAGTGTCCTGACCCTGTACAGAATAAGCACTATACAAAATTAATGAGTGAGGTTGATTAAAAAAATGTTTGCCGGTTATATACATATAATATAACATATAATACTACCTATAAACAAATAAATACCATCTTACCCCTTACCTAATAAAGAATGCAATTGCTTATTTACTTGATTTACATAATGATGACATAGTAAATGGTATTAATCTGTTTAATATTACTTTCAGTGTAATTATGCACTATACAGTCATTATTGAGTATGAAAATTGTGTACTACAGAACATAGCATTAAAAAATTCATTATAATATTCATAGAGATTTCTAAAGCATTACAGGTGATTGTAAAGAATAAGTAAAGCAATTATAATGATATCTATTTATATGTGCTTCATACCAAGTGTCCTGAGGCCTCGTTGAACTGCAGAACTGCATGTGTGTTCTGTTCGTGCAGGATTTGGATGCCATTTCCCTGGGTGTCGGGTGCAATTACTTTTATATTTCTGCTCTTACAAATCCAAATTAAAGCCAGTCTGAGTGAGGGAATTATCTAATTAAGCCATAAAAAAAATCTACTCTGGACTTATAGTGTCTTTCAAAATGTAGTTAGCAAATAATTATTACATTTCTGAGGAAGGAAATGTTAAGCGTGATTAGAAAAAGATCTAATTAGGAAGGGTGAGATGAGAAAAGAGCATATTTTTGCTGTGCAAAACACAGGAAAAGAGCTAAGACCAGCTTGTTCAAAGTCGTTTGAGAACAGATGCACAGTGTTTCAAATCGAAAAACTGTCATTAAATTTTCTTTTAACGTTCAGGAGTCAAATATGAAGCTTGTGGTACAACGAAAGACAGTGTCAATATGGGGACCAGTTGAACAGTGCATTTATCTTTTATTAATCCTTAATTAATGCATGGTCAGGGCAATTTCTACTGCTGGGTTTTGCCCCCCAAAACCTTTTGTTTTCCAGTGTTTCCAGGCACACAATGGTACAGATCTAAACAAAGAAACAAACATCCTGTTTAAAGCGGCACGGTAGTTTAGCAGTTAACACTATGGTCTTGGGTTCAATTCCCAGCTCGGGTCTGTGTGCACGGAGTTTCCATGTTCTCCCCGCTCTTGGTGGGTTTCCTCCGGGTGCTCCGGTTTCCTCCCACATTCCAAAGACATGCAGATTAGGTTAATCGATGTTCCCAACTTGCCGGTAGTGCACATGTGTGTCCTGTTGAATAGCACCCCATCCGGAGTTTACCGAGCCGAATCCCCTGGCATACTGTAGGCTTCAGGCTTCCTGCGGTCCCTGTACAGGATAAGCGGTAGAGAATGAGTGAAATTAGCTGATCAAACTTTATAATAATTCAAATGACCTTTTCTTTGACACAAGGTAAGTGAAAAAATCAATCCAAATAACTAAATCCAAATAACTCAATGTAACTTTGTCTGTAAAGTTATTTTACACGTTATAATAAGCTTAGCTGGGTCACTGTCATCAACGGGTGAAAAACTCGAAATTTGTTGCATGGGAAGGAAAATCTCTATCTCACACACACACACACACACACACACACATGCTACCGGTTTTATGAATATTGAGTTCTTACACACCTACGTGCCTCTCCGCATCTTAGTGGTATGAAAGTGTTCCGTTTAAACAAATCCAATTTCTCAGCGAGACCCTTCACTTAGCACATCTGGAGCCTTTATAGCTTTATGTCTCTCTCGCATCGTGTTTTTAATGGGTTGTCATCTCCATGCCTGACTCTTCCCTCGTTACAGATCAAGAAGGGAAGTGTAGCCCTGTTACTGTAGCTCTCACCATACAGTGGAGCATAAACAGACCTGTGGTTTTATAAGGTTTATCTGAATAAGTTTATAACTTATAACTCATAGAGGATTATAGAAAATTTGCCATTAGCATGTATCACTTAGCCAGAATGCACAGATTTCCATTATAACCATCAGGCCAGCCTACACTTAGCCAATACCTGCCATTAGTGGCTAACTGCAGTGCTAATACACACATAAACAGAACAGGACACCATTTACTGGCTTTACACACACACACACACACACACACACATGACAAATACTCAAATATTTGTTGCCTGTTGCTAAATCAAGTTAGCATGATCTTTAATCTTTATAACTAAATGTTTACCTCAGGAGATGCAGGTTGTCTCAGCTAGCAGGGTTTTCTCCAAACAGCATAACATTGCTCTGAAAATACTGTAAAAAGCAATTATACAAGGAGAAGAAATCATTTAACTTCACTTGCCATAGCATGAAGTGTTTCAAAATAAAGAGAGAAAAAAATCTCACACTGAAAATAGAAACTACAAAAGCTAGCTAGGTGACTAGCTTGCTAACGTAATAGTGCTAACATGTTTAATAAATGCTGGGGATGTTTTTGTGTCTTGTGATTTTATTAACTGAATGAAAAGCTATGTCACATTATAGGTATTAAATTAAAAAAGTAAAAATACTGTATTTAGTCATTATTTAGTCATACCTTTTTTTTTTTAAATAAAGAATTATATTCAAATTATATCAAATCAACATTTATTTATAGCACTTTACAGCAACCTACTGTAAGTTGAATCAAAGTGCTTCATAGCACTAAAAATGACAATAAAGTGGCAATAAACATAGAAAAAAAAATACAAAAACAAAATAAAACACAATTATAAATAAATAAATGGATATGAAAAATATAATATAATTATTATAATTATTATAATAATAATAAAATTATAATAAAAAACAACAACATAAAATTATATAATATTAAAATATGAATCTTTAGTTTTGCTTTAAACGTAGGGAGGTCCGTAATGTTACATAACTGTAAGTAATAGTGGTGTGCGAGTGGAATGGTGTGCGATCACCCCATTGTTTGCACCTTGACCGAGGGATCACTAGCAGGTTTGGTTAGCAGAAAGTAAGGCTCTACTTTGTTCAGGCGAAGATGAAAAAACCTGGCATGACAACAGAGTCAATGTGTGTCTGAAAGTTTAAACTGCTGTCCAAATTTTTGACTGCTTGGCTTAAATGAGGAACCAGAGAATCAAGGCCAGCAGTGATAAAACTAGAAAAAATTGGAGGTGCCAAACATAATGCATTCTGTTTTAATCTCATTCACACAGAGACAATTTTGTGACAGCCCATGTTTGATGTCATACAGACAACTGTGGATGGATTTAAGTGCTATTAATTGTCCACAATTAAATCGGCACAAATGTTTAAAAATAATACATAAAAGTATGGAATCTAGCTAAATCCAACCACAGCTTGGTTGACTTTTAATAAGTAATATTTTTCATCATAATGTATTATGTAATATTTTATTCATTCATTTATTCATCTTCTATACAGCTTTATCCTGTATTCAGGGTCGCGGGGGGCCCGGAGCCTATCCCAGGAGGCTTTGAGCACAAGGCGGGGACACCCTGGACAGGGTGCTAATCCATTGCAGGACACACACATACAGTACACACACACACACACACACACACACACACACACACACACACACACACACACACTCACTCAAACTATGGGTAATTTGGGAACGCCACTTAGCCTATGGGACTGTGGGCAGAAACAAGAGTGCACACAGGAAACACACCAAGCACGGGGAGAACAGGCAAACACTATGCAAACAGACCTGAAGATCGAACCCGGACCCTGGAGGTTCAAGGCAACAGCTCTAACCACTAAGCCACCATATGCTATTGTATTATTTTATATATTATTTTATTATACATTATTTTTATTTCATGTATTATGTATATTTAAATTTTTTTTACACAATAAACACACAAACCCTACATCCCTGCTAAGACATCAGATTTTTCACATAAATTCTTTTGCATATATTTGGACATAAAATGAAGACTATCTTGTACTTTAGGCCGTGGACAATCACACTGCTACTGACACACATCTCATATCGTTCCATGTTTTAAATCATATTGTTGCTATCATACCCAACGCTATATATTTACACTTCTACACTTTAATATTATTATGCTTTACATTTCACACTTTCATTCTATAGTCGCTTCTTATGTAATTAAATTAGAAATACAAGTGATTTAATTGGTACATGGGATAAAAATATAAATACGTAAATACAAAAGGTAAGATGTTTTAATAAATATTAGAATTTTTTTTAGATATACATAAAGTATAAAGTATAAATCTCTTTAAAATGATATAAAACTATATAGTATTATTCATAAGTAAATGATGTCTACTTTTGACTGCTGCTCTATTAACATTCTCACATAGAGTCTCAAAAGACTAAGGCCTTTGTTTTTCTCCAGGGTCAAGAAAAAAAATGAAACCTCAAAGAAGGATGTGCTATTAATATTTCTTGAAAATGCCACAACAATCTTTGAATTCCATGAATATCATTATGTGTTTGCTCAGTGAGTCATTAGTTTCAAAAACCTCAGAACTAAATTTAGTTTATGAAGGAGGACTCAGAGACAACACACACATACACACAGTGTACACCTGATGCTTGGACTTTTCCCAGACCTGGGAAACCGACTTCACAGACTCCTGTGATTTGTTTTCAGTGAAGTGTCCTGAGGTCCATCTTGAAGAAGCTGTATATATTTAATCATCAATGTGTCTAATCAGAGGCTCTTCAGTCCAGATCAAAGTCCTCTGTTCTTTAGATGCAAGACCAAAGTATCCAAGGGCTTCACTTTTGATAAATAGTTCACACCAAAGAAATGTGGTATTCATAAAATTCAGACACACAACTCCAAAAAAAAAAAAGAAAGAAAGAAAGAAATGCTGAGACTCTGGGAGGAATTTATCTTAAATGAGGCATCAATTCCCAAATGCTGGAGGAAACTGATGCTTATTGATGGCACTAGCCTTCAAAGGTGTCAGTACTTATCTATCCAAATTAGAATGATTTTGACTTTACGTGACACCAGGGTTAATGTGCTTAAGCTATGACATTAAGCTAATGTGTGGCCCGGGGGTGACAGATATACTATTTGAGCCATTACCAGCACCTAGTACTTCATAAAATTGAATATATGAAGTAGTCGTCTAACAGTAAATCTGTCGTTAAAGCACTCAGACGTGCTAAAATATTGTGATTAATGACTTCACTTAAGGCCAATTCACAATGCTCAAAAGGCATGCATCACACAGTTATTTGTCCACTTTAACAAAATACAATGGCTTTATTAGACAGGTGGTAAATGTGTTAGATTTATGTTCTGCCAAAAGTCTTTCACTCTCACTTAAGCAAAGCAAAAACAAACGAGTTGTATTCAAATCCCATGCTGTCACTTTCTAAACATGGTGAACGCGATGGCACAATCGTTCAAACTACTGCATTGAATCTGTTGCATCACAGCTACATTAAGAGTGCTCATAAGAAATACTCAAAGATTTCTTTTTTTTAAACTAATAATTTTTTTAGTCATTTGTTTATATTTACATCAGGTTATCTGTGGTTAACAAGTAGATTAGTTCGGACCCGTCCAGAACTAAGCACAACAACACCACCACCAGTTGTAAGGAAAATCAGTATTGGATAAAAATGATGCTGAGGGCTACTGTAAGACCAATTAGCCCTAACAAGCATAATGAAACCGATTCATTCAGCCAATCAGTGACAGCCATGAGAGGTGATTAAAAAGAGTGAAACACCCTTAAAGTCCTTAGAGGCTAACCTTTTTGACCCCTCTACATAATCAGCAGTTTTGTTGCAGTTGTAATGATGGTGAGTTTTTGTTCCCTCTAAAATGCGCATGGAGGACAAATTAAGAGTATAGCTTCAGGTAAGACAGGCAGCTGTGTAGGGCCCCAGGACACAGATATCATTTCTATCTGTTATCACCCAAATGAGGATGGGTTCCCTGTTGAGTCTGGTTCCTCTCAAGGTTTCTTCCTAATGCCATCTCAGGGAGTTTTTCCTTGCCACCATCGCCGTCACCCTTGGCTTGCTCATCAGAGAAATTTCATTCATTCGTCGCATTATTATTATTATTATCTGCACATTTTTCTCACACATACACACTTCCAATTATTTTCTTTTCTATAATTATTATTATTATTTTTTTAATTTATTATTATTTTTTATTTATTTTTATTTATTTATTTATTTATTTTATTTATTTATTGTTAAATTTCTTTCATTTTTGTGAAGCTGCTTTGAGATAATGACCATTGTTAAAAGCGCTATATAAATAAAGTTGAATTGAATTGAATTGAATAGAAGGTCCCCTAATGTAACCTCATGTACTGTAAAAGGGAAATGGTTCCAGGCTGGCTGCTTAGCACTGCTGTTGGAAGGGTGTGGCTCAGGAATCTCATTTAAATAGACACTGAAATGGCGTGTTTGGAAAGGGAGTGAATCTAATGGCATACAAAAAAAGCATTATCTATGGGATATTTCAGCTTTTGCTTTAACACACATACACTTTGCGGAAGCTCTGAAATCCATGTTAGCTTGTTGAAGAATTAAATAGTTAAAGAATGACAAAGTTAAAGAAAAACTTTAAACCGGTTTGATTAGGCTCATTGGCAATTCCAAATTACCTGGTGTGTGTGTGTGTGTGTGTGTGTGTGTGTGTGTGTGTGTGTGTGTGTGTGTGTGTGTGTGTTTCCTGGGATAGACTCCCCCTGTATACAGGATACAGCGGTATAAACGCTGAGTGAGTGAGTGATCTTGCAGCTTTAGACTGCAAGCAGTCTTTTATCAGCACTCTCTCAAACCAAATCTCAAACAAGATCTCACCTTTCTTCACAGATAAATGTCTAAAGTGTGTTCATATTTCCTTCAAGGCAGGCAGTAGAGAGGATAAGGTACAGTATAATGCACAGAGGAGTCAATATCAGGTTAGTCATTATAAGACAATGAATTAAACGCTGTGTTAGGAGTGGGCAGGTAGTGCAGGTTTGACTAAAAGAAAGTTTTACTGTATATAAGGATTTAGTAGCGTTAAAACACCCTAGGTCATAAATAATGTATTAAGAAAGCAAAGCAAAGTTTTGTATTAGTTTTTGACAAATGGTGAAATAAAGGCCAGTCGATTCAGGCTTCCCTCTGCAGACACAGCACAGTCGTGAGGCACGGCATGAACTCTCACAGGTCATTAATAATACTCAGTCACACCTAAGGGAAGAACTTTGTGCCTCGGCGAAAGCAATAAGGGTCAGGACGATGTTCATAACTCTCAATGCTATACAAGTGTGTGATGTGTGCTACCTGTAAAGACATCTGTCATCGTGTGTCACACCTTTCATTACCCGCAAGACAAATTCAGACAGTCATAATGCCACAATGACAGCAGTGGGAGCCCTAACGCAACTCTGTGACCTGGACAAGTTATTTCAGTCTCTTCTGCAATAATTTAGGCGAACATTTGCAACGAATCCTGGGTGTGTGTAAGCATCTGTATATACATCATGAATATTCAAAAGGGAGAAAGTAGAGCGCGCTCGTCTTCCCACCGGCCCTGAGGTACTGTACGATACAGGACGTGTGATTAAGGATCGGTGCGAAGCTCAGAGGAAGTTATCTAATCTTTTTGTTATAGTTCTCCTACAGGGGTAAACAAGGCTGTGTGCTATTCCATGTGAAGTGTGTGATAATTTTTCACTTGATTGAGTGTCTGACTGATGAGTTGATTATTGATTACATTGATCAATAAAGTTTAATGTAGGTATATAAAACCACAAATAACACAAACAGGCGTTTTTTTTTTTGGAGCAGGTCAAATGATCATGTTGATTAAGAGCTAAAGCATCAGAGGATAAGGTGCATGTGCCCTTTCGGTATAGCCACAGCAACAGTATTAATGTTTGCAGCAGGATTAATGTTTTTTTCTGTAAATGCCACAACCATATTTAATGTAAACTATTCTTTATGGTCTGATTTTAAAAAAATAAAAATAAAAACAACAACAACTCACAACTGATTATAAAGTTCTGTATGCAATTTGAAGGACTTTACAGGTTCTCAGTATCAGGAACAGAATTCATTCATTCATTCATTTTCTATACCGCTTAATCCTGTGTTCAGGGTCACGGGGGCCCTGGAGCCTATCCCAGGAGACTTCAGGCACTAGGCAGGGTACACCCTGGACAGGGTGCCAATCCATCGCAGGGCACACACACATACACACACTCACACACCCAATCACACACTACGGGCAATTTAGGAACGCCAATTAGTCTAACCTACATATCTTTGGACTGTGGGAGGAAACCGGAGTACCCGGAGGAAACCCACCAAGCACGGGGAGAACATGCAAACTCCATGCACACAGAGACGGGAATCGAGCCTAGCTGGGGAATCGAACCCAGACCCTGGAGGTGCAAGGCGACAGTGCTAACCACTACACCACCACGCCTCAGGAACAGAATTGTGGAGGCAAATGCAGGAGAACTGAACCAAACATGTAATCAAAATAATGAACAAAATACCATCGCCCATTCAGTACACCTTTAAACCACAAAAAAATTTATCATTTGAATCATTGAATGAGATATTAGAAACCTAATGAAACGAAACTCTCTCTAGAGGGAGACCTGTTGTTGAGAACGCCTTTGGCTGTGAGGGTTGCCCACTAGAGGGCAGTGTTTTGATGTGTAGTTTTTGGTTGTAGACCCAGTTTCCCAGAAGGCTCCTTGGTCAGCTGACGATGCCCAGCTGAACCGAGGAGGCTCATTAGCATTAGTATAAATACCTGTTTGTTCTGGGAAACTGGGTCGAGCATTAATGTGAGTTCTGTTAAGTGGGCCTTGGTTTAGTTCTGTTTTAGTTTGTTTAGATAACAGTATAGTTGGCTTTTTGGTTTCTTGAGCTTTTAAGTTAAGTTGTATTTGTCTAGATTTAGTTTATGTCTCTTTGTCTTTGTGTCTCCTAGCAGGATTAGCCTCTAGGAGAATTAGCCTTTTGTGTTTACCCTCATGTGTAAGTAACCCCCATTGCATGTTTAGTTATTAGTCTGTTTAAATACTAATGAGGGCACTACTAACATGTTTAGTCTCCTCGTCTGCTTAGATTGTAGTCTGTTTAGGTACTAACCCGTTTAGCAACTAACCTTCAGAGTTCTTAGTCTGTTTTATACCTAGTCTGCTGTTTATCCCTTGGTTCTTAGGCTACTAGCCTGTTTAGCAATTGGTCTGTTTGGCTACTAGCTAGCTTAGCAGCCAATGGGCGTAACAGCTAGTCGACCTAGCCAAGCCTGTCTTGTGTTTGTTTATCCCTTGCATGCATAGTCCCTAGTGTTTAGTCTGTTTAGTGTGTCTTGTCTTGTCTGGTTCGTATCCCCTGTCTGTATTGTATTAGTGTGTGTAATCCCCAGTTTGTGTTTTGAGTTCTCTTTTTATAGCATCCTCCACGTTTTTAGCCAACTTCCTTTGTTCATGTTTGTTTGGATTATTGTTTATTAAAGACTCTTGTTCCACTGCATCCCCTCTGCGTCTATGCTTCAACACTATGCCCACAGTCCAACACCTAGCAGTTCAGGACATTGCCATCCTGTATTTTTGTAATTAACAATGTTTCATATTGTAAATGTAAAAGATTTCATGTACTGTAACTTTGCACAATGTGATTTTATTGTAAAAATATTATAATGATTTAATTTATGAAAGAAATTTTACTCGTTTTCCATAGTTTTGAAAGCAATAAAATGACCAAATCACATATATTTCTGTTGGATACTACATGGTAAATTTGTCATCAGAGTATATTATAAAATTAACAGAAATGATCAAACCACAGACATTTTAGATTAAAACTATTTCTACGAGGATTTTCGGCTGCTGAATGATGTTGAACAGGTATGTAAGAAGGCGATACTAATGCTTAATCGATAACGACTCAATAACGGTGCTTACAGTATAAATCAAAACCAAGGCCTTAACCAAAAAAGTACATTTTCCCCAGACGAAATTTTTGTACTTTGAGGTCGTAATGAATTTGCACTGGTTTAGAGTCGGTAGCAAATTCATCTTAGTGAATGTGCATATAAGCAATAAAGCAGTTATTGTTTCTGGTTTATGGAAAGTCTTGTCATACCTAATATTTCTTTTGCAAGTGCTGAGTCTTATGTTTCTGGCCACGTCTTATGAACATGTTTTGACATTTCAGATGACATTAACATGGATAGACTTGATACTGTAGACTCACATTCACTAAGCCGAATTCACGCAATCAAGATTTCACATTGTGTTCCAGATAAACCTTTTTGTACATGGGCCATAACTCTGAGTCTCGTTACATTTCGGGTGTCACCATGACACCTAACCATTTCAGCAAGTCCATGACAATTAGATTTCCTGATATGTTTATCAGTTAAACGCAGCTGAGAAAGTTATGATTAGTTTATCCAGTCTCAGATCTGAACATTTAATTATAAAATGTGCTTTAAACTGGTGTTATAACATGTTAGTGTAAATAATACAGGACAACGGATATACATACTACATAGAGTACATACACACAGCAATGCATTAATGTATAGAGTGCATAGAAAGAAGGAGTAAAATCCAGTTTAGGGCAGAGGTTCTGTCTGCACAGAGCGTACTGGTATCTGATTATGATGTGTCTGTGCCAGTGTGTTGCAAATACAAGAGTGCAGATAAATCTGATTATCTGATGTTTGGGCTGGGACAATGTCTCATGCCCTGTCCCGTCATTCTCCCACTATTATAATCAGATTTGTATTCATGTCACAGATCATGTCTGAGGTTAATGTTCCCTTTCTACCTGTCTGGTGCCCCATTACTGAAGATTATTAGAACAAAAGAAGCTGATATCTCTTTGCTCCAGATGCTTTCTAGCAATTTAATACCCAGACGTCTTATTAAATATATGCTAACTAAAGTGATAACTAAATGCTATTCATATGTACATTTATTTAGCTCGATTGATGCGGGTTGAAAATCATTTCAGGTAAATCTTTTGACGTGATAAAATCTATTCTGAATAATAAAACCTCAGATATAAAAGCACAAAAATTACAAAAATATCTGGAAATTAATTATTATTTTGTGAATTATTTGGCAAACATTTGCGCACTTTCCATGACGTCTTGTGAAATTGTCAATACGAAATTGGATTTGCCTGTAGGAACAAATCACTCGCCTTTTCAAAAACACACAGGGTGAGTCAAAAATTATCCGCACTCTGGCGGTAGAATTGATTCTACTTAACGTTTAGTGAAGATAAATACACCATTTGTTTGACATGAGCTTCTTGCTTTTCGATACGCTTCCGCCCATCGGTCGACATGTTTCCGTATTCCTACATGAAAAAAAAAGATTTTACGCTGAGTTGTGAGCCTCGAATGCACTGCTGTCTTCACTTCTTCATCAGGAGTGATTCTTCGTCCTCGTAGAGCTGCTTTCAGGGGACCAAACATGTGAATGTCCGAAGAAGCAAGATCAGGACTCTATAGCGAGGATGCTTTAACACCTCAAACGCTTGTACATATAGCGGTCCTCTGTGTTTAATCCGAAGTTTCGGCTCCAGCTCCGTTCCATTCTCTGCCGTTTACTCTCAGACTCGTAGTGATGAATCCGTGTCTCGTCACCAGTAATGATTCTTTTTAAGAAACTTTCACCTTCCTTAGAGTATCAGTCCAAATTCTACCAGGTACACCGTCAAACCAGAAAAATCATATCAAGCTGCTCTTCTTTTGTGCAACCGCAAGTGGGGCATCCATTTTTGCTCAGTTATAAATGAACTGATGTAACACATTCATATCTGCACAGCAGTGACTGGGGAGACAGAAGCCTTGAACTTATAAGACGCAATAAGTGCGGCCAACAGAAGGTTTAATATAACCGAAGCGGAGATCATTTTAGAGGATTTCGAAATTTGCATTTCAACCTCTATGCACTTTATACTGTACTGTACAACCTCGTTGGTTCACATACAAATGTCTATCATGTTTTTCACTTGAATTAGTAAAAGAAATGGATGAGATTAGCTTTAGATTGATAAATCTGACAACAGACCCCTTATGAAAAATCTTGGAGAAAAGATGGATATTTTCATCAAAACTCATAGTATTGCACATGCTTTCTTTTGCAGAGCTTAAGTCTATTTCAAACATACAAGAGTCTGGCAAGAAATATAATTGACAGCAATTTGGGCAAGAAAACGGAAAGGGTGTACAGATTTGATGATAGCTTTAAGGAGAACAAGGAGTCCCCGGAGAAGGTACAGTGAGCATACTGTACGGTCTCGTGCTTTTGCGAATGGTGAAAATGAGGCGCACTCGTATGGGAGTGTGTGACGAGAGGCTGCAACTCGGAGGAAAGCTTGGCGAGAGCAACACAAGTGGGTACGAGAGAACAAAGTAGCTTCGCATGTGTCCCGCGGGCTCCTAGCAAGAGTTCTCACCAGCAACCTTCTTGATCTCGCCAACCCTCTCCTAAATTATAGAGCTCTCTCTGCAATGTTTACCTCACTCTCCTCGATCTCACCAGAACTCTCACTGAGTATAAAATGCTTTCTCAGTGAGCTTGTAGGAATTTTCCTTGATTACTCTTCGATAACCTCAGTCTCGCCAACAAGATCGGCAAGAACCTGGAGAGCTCTGCAACGTTTCCTGGGGAGTGTCCAGAAGTGCCTCAGGAGTGAGTCTACAAGTGCCAGGAGAGTGAAAAGTCTTATGGAAAGAATTGACACGTCCAATAACTCTGTAGCTTTTTTCGCAGAGATTGGCGAGATTCAAGAGAGGCTTGGGGAGTTTGTAGAAAGCCCTACAGGAGCTCAGGAAATCTCCAGAAGTATGCCAGTTTTCTCAGCAAAATCTCTTTATGGATGAAAGAGGCTTTCATGACTCACCTCACCACGCTTGAAGGATGGATCATCGGCCAAGCAGACGCCCCCTGCAGCTTTCCTCTTCATGCCAGCTTTTACAATAGAAGGTTTCTTCGTTACTAATGAACAGTTCTCAGAAATAAGGGTTAGTAGTAATATTGCACTGCAGGATAATAAGGGCATTTTTAAAAATGGGATCTTGGGGAATGATTGTAGGTTTGCTTTGTGAACAGATTTTGATTTGATTTCTCATGTTCCTCAGGACTCGACTTTAAGAGCAATTCAAACACAACAAAATTTTTAGCAAAAAACAAAAAAACAGATAGGCGACATGGTGGTATAATGGTTAGCATTGTAACCCTCTGGGTCTGTGTGCATGGAGTTTGCATGTTCTCTCTCTGGGTTTCCTCCGAGCACTCTGGTTTCCTCCCACAGTCCAAAGACATGCAAGTTAGGCTAATTGGCGTTCCCAAATTGCCCGTAGTGTGTGAATGTGCATGTATATATATATATATATATATATATATATATATATATATATATATATATATATATATATATATATATATATATATGTGTGTGTGTGTTTGTGTGTGTGTGTGTGTGTGTGTGTGTGTGTGTGTGTGTTTTTGGGAACCCCATTAACCAACTGTTTGTAAATGGGGATTTATGCTGGCCTCCAGTGTGTAAGCTCCTCCAAGGCTCTGATGATAAAAATCAATCAATCATCCGTGTAAGAGACACACTGGACCAAGGAAACCATTCAATGTATCATAAGTAACAGACATCTCATGCAGAAATCATGCCAGATCCTGGAGCTTCGTCAAAACGGGGAAATATTGAAAATGAGGTAATCTCTACTTTGGCTTTGGCTTTCTCTCAGAGAACAATACGGCATCTGATGAACAGTGGCTTCTCGTGTTTATATCATGCTAGAATGAGTGAGTATTATGAAAGCCTCTTTATGAATGCACTGAAATGCAACATTATTAGACACTACCACCAACACCATCACAAAAACAACAACAACAATAATAATAATAATAATAATAATAATTATTATTATTATTATTATTATTATTATTATTATTATAACAGTGACCACATAAAACAAGCAAAAATGCTAATAATTTATGCTTGATATTATATGAACACAGCAGTCGTGTTGATGGAACTGATCAAAATTAAGTAATTTTCAATGAATTTTCTCAACAGTGTATCCATCCATCCATTATCACTACCATTTAATCCACAGGATAGAGGCGTTCAAGACTTTTCCGTTGAAAGAAATAAGGTGTAAAACTGACATTTACAGAAGACTTCAAAAACACTACGGTGATAAGACACTTTGTGAATGACGATCCAGGCCGAGGTGGCTCGGAGCCCACTGCGGTCGTTCCCATGAACTTTCAGCAACTGATCCTTGATAATCGACGAATATCTGTCCCTGTGAACTGTACACACAATTATTCACCAACACCACTTGCACATTACAGGAACCTCGGCTGGGAGTTATCGCCACATCCCCCTGTACAGTCCTGACCTCGCTCCAAGCCTTTTCCACATGTTTGGGCCATTAATTCAATTCAATTCAATTCAATTCAGTTTTATTTGTATAGCGCTTTTAACAATTGACATTGTCTCAAAACAGCTTTACACAATCAAAAGAATTATTTAAGTTTGTATGGAATGTGAATGTGTATGAATCAAAATGTTCAGATATTCCCTGGCGAGCAAGCCCGAGGGCGACAGTGGCAAGGAAAAACTCCCTGAGACGGTAATAGGAAGAAACCTTGAGAGGAACCAGACTCGACAGGGAACCCATCCTCATCTGGGTGAAACAGATAGCAGGAAATGATCTGCATTTATACAGTGTTAAGTGTTAGGTTCAGCTATAATAGTTGATGTTAATTGATGTTATAATACTTGATGCAAAATGGAGTCCAGTAGTTATTCGAGACTCAGACTTGTAGAAAGTTCCAGTCCTGAACTATCGAATTGTCAAGTCCTCAGAGAAACAGCTGACCACATCCCCAATCATCCCCAGACACCAGACGCATCCTAAAGAGACACACGGGGCATCCATGCGACGAGACCTCCAACCAGAAACCGGGCACCAGGATGGATCAGACAGGTCCGGAGGGCAGAGGGAGTCTGGATCACTGGCAGCTCAGGAACCACATGTGTAGCTCGACAGAGAGAGAGAGAGAAAGAGTGAAAGGGGGAGACAGGAGGAAAGAGAAAGAGGGGGAGGAAGAGAAGAGGAGGAGAGATTGCAATTAGGTATGGTCACAGTCACAATGTCACATTAAAGGAGTTCCTGGGAGGCCGGGGTGTCAGACATGAAGCAGACAGTCCGATCATGGCTCCGGGAATACTGAGAAAACTTTCTACCTTGATGGTATCCAAGCAATAGTGAAACGTTGGGAATAGGTGCATTAGTGTAGCAGGGGATTATATAGAGAAATAAAGGCAGTTTTTACTCTAATATTCTCGTGTTCTGTTATTCTGCACAATCAAAAGTCTTAAGTCACTTAAAAGCCATCAGCACAGAAACTGCTCCAGTCAGTGCATTTTTATTGTTAAAAAGAAGACAGGAATTGCTTTTGTATTTAACGAAACTGGAGAATGATATGATTAGGTTATTTAATTGGCATCTGTGCCTTAATAAATTATTCAGACGCTCCAGATTGAATTGTTTTTTGTTTTTTTTCATGACAGTGCACCTAAATTCCGAATTGAAGTTTGTGGTAATTGTGTGACAGCTGGGCTGAATTAAGCCCTGGATTTCCTGCACTATTAGCAGCTGAGCTGTCACTTCCTGTCAGTATTGTACTGTGTGTGTGTGTGTGTGTGTGTGTGTGTGTGTGTGGAGTGAGCTGTATAAAGTCCTTATCAAATGACTCAAGCTTGTGAATGTTAAGCGCTTCGTCTCTATGCAATATTTCAGGCATTGTCGAAACGATCCGTGTTTAAGTGATGAAAGAAATCTTAAAGAAATCAAGGTGTGATTTTTTTTTATTGCTTGCATGAATAACGAGTAAAAGAGCACAATGCAAAAACGGACAGACAATAAAACACATTCTTTATTATTATTATTATTATTATTATTATTATTATTATTATTATTATTATTATATGGATCCAGATCACATAATGCAAAGCTTTCTTTCTTTTGTTTTGTTTTTGCAATGTGCTGCCCTCTATGGACAGAAATCTGTTTAAATCTTTAAACAGAATAAAAAAATTCTTCTAAGAAGATTTGAAGTTTTAGATCTAAAATGTGGGGCTTTAAATTAAACATCCCCTCAGGCTAGTGTTATATGGACCACAGTCCAAAAGTAAGCTTGGGTTGATTCTCTTGCAGCGTCTGTGTCTGTACTTGTTGCCAAAAAAAAAAATCCTCCTCCTCCTTTGATTTCCTTTCTTCATTTCTTAAAGGAGTCGTTCAGTAAAATCCACAGCGGACTGTTAGGTTTGATCTTAGGTGACGTTTTATTTGTTAGTTTATCACTCACACTTTATGTTTCATACACAGTACAAGTACCAAAAAAACAGCCTCCAAATATGTTCTGTCTCTGTCTGCATGTCTGTCCAGCCAGATTCTGTCACATCATCACGCAAAACTGCCTGAACATAATGTAATGAAACTTTGAGAGTGCTTATATATCTGCTCGAAGTTTAACCTGTGAATTGAAATCTACATGTTGAATAAAAGCGAGGTTATAAACAGTTATGTGCCAGATTTAATAATCTACTTTAAAATAAGTTACTAATGAGCTACTTGGTCAATGTACAACGAACACCTGCACCATTCATTCATTTTCTATACCGCTTAATCCTGTGTTCAGGGTCGCGGGGGACCTGGAGCCTATCCCAGGAGACTTCGGGCACTAGGCGGGGTACACCCTGGACAGGGTACACCTGCACCAATAGATATTAATTAGATGAACTAAACTGAATATTTTTACTGGGATTAGTTCATATTTTCACTTTGGTTGAGCGCTAAAGTGGTATAAATAAATAAATTTAAAAAATTTTATTTTAAAGCGCTGGAGACGAAACTTTTAGAAACTTTATCCGATCTACTTTTTTTGATTTCTTATCCGTGACTCACTATCAGATTACTGAACAGGGAGTGTATTTGTCTGAAGACGAAAAAACTTAGCGTAAACACCCTTACAAAATTGTATTTCTTTGTATTAATAAATAACTGTTTGTACTCATTTCCCGCCAATGATGGGTATTTATAACGGGAACAATGGTGTGTCAATTACGGTGGTAGCCATCTTGGATGACCAAAAACATCTCTGCACCATTTGTTGTCTTTCCATCTTGTGAAGTTTAAAGACGAACCTTCACCTAAAAGCTGGAAATAGTTCAGATGATAATTGAAATAAAAGAAATCTGTTTTATTACAACATGATTTCTACAGTATGTAGATCTTTGCATGTTGTCTCCATGTTCATGTAGGTCTTCATCAGGTTCTCTGGTTTCCTCCTGCTTGACAAAAACACATGCGGCACAGATGGAATTGCCTGTATCCGAGATGTAAACGTGCATGGGTGTGTGTGTGTGTGTTTGTGTGTCTGTTGATCCATGATGAGCTGCTGTTTCATTCAGGGTGTATTCCAGCCTCATTCCCAGTTTTCTCTGGATAGATTCCAGATATATCCAATCTGACCCTGACCAGTATATGTATACATCCATTTCTTGTCAGTTTCAAAATGATAATAATGTTAAATTAAAACGTCTTAAATATTAATGACATCAATGATATTCAGATATATCTTTTTTTTTACGAAATGCAACAAAGTATTTCGTATTTATGATATGACATCAGATGTACAGTACGATCCTGATGGTATTTAGGATAACTGTTTTTGATCTACCACGTTGTGGGGACGTGTCAGGACATCTGGAGATTATAAAGCCTCCAAACACACCAGCAGCCTGTAAGGACCTGCCTTTCCTGAAGACTCTTAGGACTGGATCCCAGAATCGCTTGGGATAACAACCAAGAACGCACATTTCAGCCAGACGCCATTTTCACGAGACTGTATTTGGGCAACGGAGAACTTTTTTTTTCCTTACTGGCTCTAACGGGAATTAAGCATCGTGCTTAAACGTGTAGCTAGCTGTCCAGGATGTATTTGAAACTTTTAGCACTTCTCTTTTTGTCCTGTGGTGCTATAAGAGCTCAAAGATCAACTCAGGATGCGTTCATGATGGAATACTTTCAGAGGAGATTCCTGGAGATGGAGGTGAGAGTTTTCCACTGACAAAGCACTCTTATATCTTATAGGAAAGATTACCTGAGAATGATCTATAAAAAGATAAGATAATCTATAAGAATAAGAATATATATAAGAATAGATTTCAGCCCTGATACAGTATAAGCAAATAAACATGTAGTAATCAGTGCTTTTTGAAATAGTAAAACTAATTTTGGTGCACCATGTTAAACCTGAACAATAACTTAATGAACATTTGTGGTGGCGGCGCGGTGGTGTAGTGGTTAGCACTGTCGCCTTGCACCTCCAGGGTCTGGGTTCAAGCTCGATTCCCGTCTCTGTGTGCATGGAGTTTGCATGTTCTCCCCGTGCTTGGTGGGTTTCCTCCGGGTACTCCGGTTTCCTCCCACAGTCCAAAGATATGCAGGTTAGGCTAATTGGCGTTCCTAAATTGCCCGTAGTGTGTGATTGGGTGTGTGAGTGTGTGTATGTGTGTGTGCCCTGCGATGGATTGGCACCCTGTCCAGGGTGTACCCCGCCTAGTGCCCGAAGTCTCCTGGGATAGGCTCCAGGTCCCCCGCGACCCTGAACAAAAGGATTAAGCGGTATAGAAGATGAATGAATGAATATAGTAACCAATACATCACTTAATATTAACATACATAATAGATAATACATAAGAAATCTATGAAGAAATTAACAATCATTATAAAGTTTTATTAAGTGGTACATACTTCAAAACTGAATAATGTTTAGTGGAATATTTAGGTTATTCACAGAAAATATAATGTACATGACACCAGCAAGGGCATGACCTACAATCATTTTCAATGTGTTTATTTATGTTACAAATATAACACAAAATTAATCATTTAAAATGAATTGCGCAGATAATAATAATGTCAGATATTGTTGAGTTTAAAAAGGGCATTAGTGGCTCAGTGGTAGGTTTCTTACCTGCCATTTGTAACAGTGGCGGCTGCTAGCTTTTGAAACAGGGGAAGCTAGCTGGCTAGTTTCCCCTTCCACGAGCTACTTTAATTATATGAATGAACTAACTTTAAAATGCTGAAACAAGGAGCAAAGTCAAGAATGCTATAATATGTTTGTTTTTAATTTAAAGAATGATTTGTACAATCAAAAATGGTTTATATCACCAGCAAACAATACAGAGTGCAGCAGTTCGTCGTACCACTTCACCTGCAAATCCGCATGAGACTGAACTCGAATCTCTGTAGCGCTGATGTATACTTAAGACATGCTGTCAATCAAAAAAAGGGATTCGCCCTTTAAACAGCTCCTCCAATCATCATGCAGCAGCCCAGCGTCCTGGCCCGCCCACTGCTCCATTCACTCCCAGAGAAGCTGAGCTTCCCTGGAAGTGACGATTTTGGTGCATTTATCCAATTACCGTCCAGTTTTTCTGCAGTGAAAAAAAGCTCCTTCTCTGTGCTGCCCATTTCGCTCCAGTGAAGCTGGGCTTCATGAGGGTTTAACACGCTGCGCTGCTCGGAAATGTATGACAAGAAAATCGCGTCAAACAATCTACAATAAATACCTGATTCTGAACGAGCTAGTCATGAAGTTGAATGCGTTCTAGCGCACTTTTATTAAAACCAATATAAATACGACATATATGAGCATTTATTTTCTGACATAGTAGAGGAAGCTGAGCTTCCCTTGTAGTCTTAGAGCAGACGCCACTGATTTGCAAGACCTGGGTTAAATTCCCACCCAGTGCCCAAACCCCGGTCACTGGGTACAATTCCGGGCCCAAGCATAAAGATAAAAGTGAAGGGTTGCGTCAGGAACTGCATCTGGCATAAAACTTGTGCCAAGTTGCCGAAAGAGTAACAACGACGTTGCTAAGGATAAAAAAATAAAGCGATGAAATCTAGATGAGACTTCAGTGATCACTTGAGAAGAGCTGTTTCTGAGTTCAGCATGAGGTGCATAAGTGATTGAGGAATGAGAATAGATTGAGTCCATATTGGCGGCACGTTGGTGTAGTGGTTAGCACTGTCGCCTTGCACCTCCAGGGTCTGGGTTCGATTCCCCGGCCAGGCTCGATTCCCGTCTCTGTGTGCATGGAGTTTGCATGTTTCCTCCCACAGTCCAAAGACATGCAGGTTAGGCTAATTGGCGTTCCTAAATTGCCCGTAGTGTGTGTATGTGTGTGTGCCCTGCGATGGATTGGCACCCTGTCCAGGGTGTACCCCGCCTAGTGCCCGAAGTCTCCTGGGATAGGCTCCAGGTCCCCCGCGACCCTGAACACAGGATTAAGCGGTATAGAAAATGAATGAATGAATGAATGAGTCCATATTGAGAGCTCGCTGATTTCTCTACCCGAGATTAAAAAGAAGAGCCGAAGTTGAGAATCATTTTAGAGCTTGACAAGAAACTTAAAAGGGGGCTCATTTGAGATTTGGTGCATCTTTTTTATAAACATTAAAAAGTAACAGGTGAAATCCACCATAGTCTCATTTTGGTTCCACACAGACCTCATAGTTGTCTAGGAGACATAATTGATATGTTTCTGAGAGCCATCTCAAAAACAATTAGAATCTTTTTTAATTTTCATTTTCTCTGGGTAGTACTGGGCAAAAGCCTGAAGCAAAGACGCATTTAAATATAAAACTAAACAACTTCCATTAAAAAAAAAAATGCTGTTTTATAAGGAAATGAGCTGCTAAGTTTCCTTGATTATAACTTTTGTGGTTCTTTACTCCTTTCCTTACTTCCTTTCACGTGGGCTAAATTATACCAATTCTATTTTGCCTATTATTTACACACAGAGCCGTCTCGTCAGATGTGATCAAGATCTCCACAGCGTCAACCAGAGGATGTATGAAATGTCCGCACAGATGCGCGGTCAGGTGCGCAGTGTGAACACGCTGAAGTCTGATATTCAAAGCTCCGTAGACAACCTGGCCACACGAATGGAACGAGTGGAAAGAGATGTCGAGTACCTGCAAAATAAACTTCCCGACACGTCTAGTGTTGAGATCTCAGACTATCTGCTGGATCAACAAGTTAAAGAAGCCCAAAGGAAAGGAAAAGCTGTAATCATACAGGGAACAGGTAAACAATGTTAGACTAAAATCCTGCTCTGAGTTGGTGCCCCCAGATATTCCTCCACATTTGATAAGAAAGTTTCTTGAGAACACTATGAATCAAGAGTAACGCATGCTTGAGAGATGCTTTAGGAGGTTAACAGTCATAATATTCTTTTTAGCATTACTAAAAGAAGTGTAGTGGGAATAGAGATGGAAAAGTGGCGTTTAGATTCGTACTTACAACTTGATAACAGAGTTGCATAAAAGAAAAGAGAAAAATCCATTAATTAATGAATGTCCTGTTTCATCTTTGTTCAGAATGTAGCACCAGATTCTCTGGCATCAAATCACAGAAAATCCTCAAGAAGGCCGGAGACGTAGTCGGCTCATGGCTAAAAGACCCAGCCACAGACCCCTCTAAGGTCTACCTCTTTAGCGGCTCTAGGAACAACACGCTGCTTCAGTTTAGTTCGCTGAAAACCTTCACAGAGTCCAATTTAACCAGCACGGCCAACGTCATTCAGCTTCCTCGGTCATGGCAGGGAACAGGCCACGCCGTCTACGATGGCTTTGTCTACTATCATAACGCTGACACTCGAAACGAAGTGCTGAAAGTTAACCTCGTCAATCGCACAGTGGCAGACCGTATGATTCTGCCCACCGCTGGACGCATGCCCACGTATGGACTCTCCCCGCACACGTTCCTGGACTTTGCTGTGGATGAGATGGGATTATGGGTCATCTATGCTGATCCGGACATTGGAGGGAATCTTGTGCTCACCAAGTTGGACACCAAAAGTCTGTCGGTGGAGCACACATGGGATACGGCCTGCAAGAGCCATAACGCAGAAGGCGCATTCGTAATCTGCGGCACCATGTACGTCGTCTACAACTCACACTCCGGAGGGCGCTCTAGCATCCAGTGCCTGTTTGATATCCACGACACTGTCTTGACCGAGGACTTGCCGGCGATGTACTTCCCAAAGCGCTACTCCAGCCACTCGTGCATGCACTATGATCTGCAAGACAAGCAGATCTACGCCTGGGATGATGGCTACCAAACCATCTACCAATTGGATTTGAAGAACAAGTTACAGGTCACCTAAGTTTAGCAATATTGCTTAACTCAAGTCTCAAGTTAATCATCGCATTTAGAAATTATACTGTACTAAACATGAGTGGTGCATCGCTCGATGGTGGTGGTAAAATCTGGATCAATTGTTCAAACTACAGGATTTTTAATTAATGGCCACAGCTAATCCTAACCCTAGATGTTGAAAATTGTTCCAAAAATGCATTACATACTGTTCACTCCCTCTCATTCACCTTTCTTTGACATACAGTATGAACATAGCAAATGTTCAGTAGATGCACAAATGAAGCTAACATCCCAATGATGCCAATGCCAATCAACCATTCCATAGGGACTAGCATGCAATGAGTTGCATTTGAAAACAATTCCTAAGTGATAAGCCTGCTTTCGAACACAGAGCCACAATGGCAAAAGTTCTGGAACTCACCAGACTGTATGATGTACCATTTCTGCAAAACTCAATGTAAATTATGAAGGCTGTATCAGATGCCTCAAGTGTTCTCTGGCCAAATGAGAATGGGCTGGATCAGGGGTGTCTAATCCAATCTGCAAGGGGGCAAAGAGTTTTCAATCTAACAGAACAGGATTACTTTGAATACACCTCATCAGGCATCAGAACACCAAGACCAACTGATTGAGGAAATACAATGTTGTGTGCTTTTGCTTGATTGGACTATAAACCTGTCGAGTGAACTGTAACTCCTGGGTTCTATCTCTGTCTAGGGGCCGGTGTAGCTCAGTGGTTAAGGCTTTGGACTACGGTTCGGAAGATCACAGGTTCAGACCCCACAACCACCAAGTTGCCACTGTTGGGCCCTTGAGCAAGGCCCTTAACCCTCAACTGCTCAGATGTATAATGAGATAAAAAATGTAAGTCGCTCTGGATAAGAACGTCTGCCTAATGCCTTAAAGGTTCTAAGTGTCCAAATAGAACATGGGTTTGGCATGGCCACCCCTTTGGCCACCCCAATTCTATATCAAAATGATTTATTTGTTTATTAGAAATATTTGTCCTAGAATAGTTTAAAGAAACCTGTCTGGGAGTTAAATGTTCATTTCTAACATCTAAGACTGTTCAGTGACTAAGACTGGCTGTGTTATTCAGGTAACATCAAGCCTATCTACTGTAGGTAACCATGCAACAACCTATTCCCTAATGACCAATCAATGAAACTATTTTACATTAAGAATATTCATTATCTAGAGGCATGACATTGGATTTATTCAGTCTGATAATAGCTAATGTTAGCTAATGAAATAAAACTGTGAATGTCACTCTAGATTGCCATTTTTGTGGTTAGCATTGTCGCCTTGCACCTCCCGGGTCCGGGTTCGTGGAGTGTGTGGAGTTTGCATGTTCTCCATGTGCTTGGTGGGTTTCCTTCGGGTACCCCGGTTTCCTCCCAGAGTCATACTGATTAGGCTCATTTGCGTTCCTACTGTAAATTGCCAGTAGTGTGTGAATGAGTGTGGGTACAGTATATGCCCTTCACTGCATTGGCACCCCGTCTCATGCGTTCAGTCTCCTGTGATATGCTCCAGTCTCACGCGACTCTGTATACAGGATACAGGCAATGATAATGAGTAGATTGCTACATACATAAAGTCTTTAGGAATAACCTGGCCATGCTATAGTAAAAGCAATGCTTACTGTACAGTACATCCCT
The DNA here is from genome assembly GCA_030522415.1 of Channallabes apus. NCBI lineage: Eukaryota > Metazoa > Chordata > Actinopteri > Siluriformes > Clariidae > Channallabes > Channallabes apus. The sequence continues at coordinate 38,081,075 of CM060113.1, forward strand.
GAAGTTAAGCTCATTTTTGGACCCTAAGCGCTCTTAATTGTGCATTGAACGCGTAAACAAAAAAATGTTTTCCTTCTTCTTCTGAGAGCATGCCAACACATTTTGCAGTAAGCCTTGGAGCAGTATTGCGCAACATTCACAGTCGGGTAATCCTTTTTCTTGTATTTCTTTCAGCTTGTTTCTTGCTTTTTTGTTTCTTATCCACAGTGGCTTGCGTAACACACAGAACACAATCCAAACATTTGAGCTGAGCAGATGAGCCTTCAGATCCATGCTCAGTGCCCAGATAGTGAATCTGTAACTGCTTAGCAATCAGCACTCCAGTACTGTATATTCCAAACAGTGATATATTTAAGCATTATTGCATCAGCAAGAGTGCAGTTATACTGAATATTAGCACTGCTGTGATTCGGCCTTGGATGCATGGCTGCAGGTAGGGTAATTGCGGCATGATTGCAAGTAAATTGTGAGTGCAGTTGCTTTGCTTTTGAATTGAATTGCTTTTTTGTACAAAAGCTATAAATAAGAAATGAATACATGGTGAAGTATACTTAGTGATTTGTACATCTACATCTGAAAATGCTTGCATATGTTAAGTTGTGACTAAAGTTCAGTATAGTTCGCTATGTCTAATGATATTATAGCAAACACTATAGTAGTAAAAGGTTTCATTGAGAATGTCATGGGTGTAAAACAATGAGACAGAGTGATACTAAATATAGCCACAAAATAATAGTGCATATAGTATAAAGAGTTTATTAATAGAGGAGGGAGTTTACCGTATGTGATGCACATGGATTTAATACACACTGTAATGTACTGTATACTACAAGAAATTGATTTGCTGAATCAGATCAAGAAGATTAGGTAATGATTAGGTCAGCACAAAGTTCAGAAGAGTTGATCCACATGAGTAGATTTTGTGATGGCTGATGAGATTGCATTAAGAGGCCTAATGTAAATAAAACTCAGTCGGGCCTTGAAGACTGGACTTTGATACAGACGTACTATATTCTATCTGTATATCTGTTTAACCTGTGTACATTATATGCTTATATATACTGTACTTCTCTGATTAAATTTATCTTAACTAATGCATTATTCAGAGCTGGTGCTGCCCTCTCCTGGTGATTCATAGATATTACACAAGATGAAAAAAAATCTATACATTTTAAAGTTTACCCATGTAAAGCTTTATGTACCCTTGTATCATTATATATATATATATATATATATATATATATATATATATATATATATATATATATATATAGTCTTCAAGGATATATAGGGTTCTGATATAGGGTGTGGTGACGTACATTAGATCATATATTATAAATAAACAGCATTTTAAAAAAACGTTATTTGTCTTCTGCGATTATGTATGTGATTGTCTTTAATTACTCATTACTAAACCCATGCTTGAATAAATATAGCACAACTTAGGGATCAAACAATTGTTTTAAATATACATGTTGATCTAATTTGCACCATGTGCATTAAAATATAATAAATCCCCTCTGGTGGTGTAGGAGTTAGCATGGTCACCTTGCACCTCCAGGGTCTGGGTTTAATTCCCCCCAGGGGTCGGTGTGCATGGAGTTTGTATGTTCTTCCCGTGATTGGTGGGTTTCCTCTGGGTTGTGTGGTTTCCTCCCACAGTCCAAAGACATGTAGCAGAGTGTGAATGTGTGTGAATGTCCTACAATGGTCATAAAAATGGTCATCACTGGCCTCCGCAGTGCCTAGCTGGATGGATGAAGAAAGTGCCGTTATGTGCATGGAACAATGATGAAGTGCAATAATAAAGTACCAGGTGGCGCTACAGCTACAGTATTTATTCGCATTCAACCATAAGTGTAACTGATTTTTAATGCATTCTCATCTTACAAATAATAACATTTATGTATATATATCTATAGTTTATTACTTTTTTTGTTTTGAAATAATGTTCTTGTCCTACTATTCATCATTCCACGATTACGCCCTTCCTATTTGTTGCTACACTGACAGGTCTGATCGCCGTAATCAGACAACTTTTTAACAAACACAAAAAAAACAGGCTAAACTGAATAAACCAGTCTTAGACAGAGTGTCTGAGGAACGCCCCATTAAGCACAACAGGTGCCTATGGGAGGCCAAAAGGTCCATAACTGTTGTGAATGTACACAAAAAGATCAGAAAAGTGCTGTAACAGAGGCTTTTGTCAAGAACAATATACATTGAGGTGTGCCCAAGTTCTGTTGTGAAATACCTTTACTGTTGACAAGAGGAAATGTTTGCAGGAAACGGTTAAAAAACAGAAATGTTGGAAAGCGGTGTAGGGTTACCTGCTGCAAATGTGAGGTTTAGTCCGTTTATGTGTCAACTTATTAACCCAAACTAATATAATATAATATAATATAATATAATATAATATAATATAATATAATATAATATAATATAATATAACAGTTCCAGTCAAAATTTTGTACACACCTTCTAATTTAATGTTTTTTTTTTTTTTTTTTAGTAATTATTGCACTCTAGTACAAAACTGTAAGATTTCAAAACTGTAAAATAACATACACACACATGAAGACATAAAGGTCTGCTGTTCTTTGTAATAGGTCTACTGTATTTGTAAAACCCATCAAGCACCATGATGAAACTGGCTCTCATGAAGATCTTCCCAGAAAAGCAAGACCAAAACTGACCTCTGCTGCAGAGAAGATGCTCATTTGGAGTCACCAGCCTCAGAAATCACCAATTAAACAAACAGCACCTCAGATTCAGCTTCTATGGCTATATTCATGACACCTCAGATTAGAGCTGCTATAAAGGCTATACAGAGCATAAGTCGCTAAAACATCTCAAAATCAACTGTTCAAAGGAGATTATTGTATATCTTAGATGCCCTCAGCATTGTTTTACAATGAAGAGAGAAATAAAAATGAGGAAATCCATGGAGTTACAAGGTGTGTCCAAACTTTTGACTTTTAGTGTGCATTACGTTAATACTAATCAGCTGGCAGAAAATGGATTATGTACGAGATCAGGTAAATATCATACACATACACACACTCACACAATTCAGTCATGACACCTATAGCATATACTGTAGCATAAAGGGAACCCAAAACCTAGGTGGGTTTGATCTGTACTATATATATATATATATATATATATATATATATATATATATATATATATATATATATATATATATATCCTAAAAATCTACATATTTCACTGAAATGTGCAGGTAGGTGAATTGAGAACGGTAAATTGGCCTTGGCTGTGATGAATGGACATCATCATGGACATTGTATTCCCATCGCATGCATAGTGTTCAAAGTTTGTTGATACAGTTAAAGGGGAATTGGAAGGGGAATTGGTGGCTCATTGGTAGGTTTCTTGCCAGCCATACAGAATGCCTAGGTTGAGTTCCTACGCAATGATTCAAACCCCATCCAGAGCCGGCTCCAAGCCCAAACTAGGGCTGTGGTAGCTCAGAGGGCTAAGGCACTGAGTTATTTATCAGAAGATCGGCGGTTCAATCCCCAGCTCCACCAGGTTGCCACTTTTGGGCCCTTGAGCATGGCACTTAAACCAATCTACTCCGGAGGCGCTGTATCATGGCTGACCCCAGTTACGCTGGGAAATGCGAAGTAGGAATTTCTGCTGTAATGTATATGTGCCAAATAAAGGCTTAACTTTAACTTTAGATAAAAGTGGAGGGTTGTGTCAGGAGGGTGGGTTGCCAAGTTGAGGGATTGGATTGGATGGCCCGGATTGGCGACCGCTCGACAGGAGCAACCGAAACACCACCAAGAGTAAAATACAGTGTAAAAAAGAAAAAAGTCCTGTCGCACCGTATAACTTCCAACCTCCAACCATTAGAATCCAAAGAAAACTAAAATTACAACCTAACAGTGTCTTCCTTCCTGTTGATGGAGTGCTGTCAAATCAGCACGGCTATTGTTGATTACTAACATGGAATGACATTAAAATGAGTGTATACAAGTACAGTGATATATATCAATAAACATACAGTAAACAACAACATTTTGTTTGTTAATATAACACTATAACACTAACTATACAGAAAAAAATAAACGTCAGCAACGTTAGGTAGAGATCTGCATTCCCGCGGGACCCGACAAGATTTTTTGCGGCGCGGGAATAAATTTACAAACAAATTGCGGTAGCGGTCGGAAACTGGTGTAATTTGGACGGGAGCGGGCGGGCTAATAATATACCGTTCCTGACGTCCTTTTTGAACAGCATATCTGGCAGCTACGCTTTTCCTAAGCTACCGTGTTGGCAAAAAATGTCACATTTATATTTTGAATAAAAATAATAAATATGCTATAATTTTGTCTCCTCCTGCAACACATTTTCCGTATTAACCATTCTTGACAAGAAGAATAAAAATAAAATATATTGTTGTACAACCTACAGTTTCTTTTGTTATCCCTCTTTTTTCGGTTTAAATATGAGATTCTGAAAACACATAGACCTTTAAAGCGGGAACGGTCGAGGCGGGAAGAAAATTATTCTAAGCGGGCAGCGGGTGAGCAAAGAGTATATATAGCGGGAGCGGGCGAGTGCGCGATAAAACCTCGCGGTTTTAAAAAACAGTCCCGCGCAGACCTCTACATAGAGGTGCTTGTTCTTGTTTTTTTTTCCCACTTCATCACAGGAAATGAACTTTTAAGCTCTTTTAAGCCTGGTGTGTTTGTGAGCCTGATGGCTTTCCACAGTCGCTCAGCAGCTGCGCTGTGTCCGCGAGCGCCACGCGGGGCGGTGCAGAGATGCGGTCCGCGAGCGGCGAAGCGCGAGAATAACACAAAAGTCAAACTCTGTCGAGCTGCAGTTTATTCCGCAGAGGTGGCGAAGTGGAGATCTGTTCATACAGGTGAGGCTTTGTTTCTGTTTCTGCTTGTGTTTATTAGAGCTTTAAGTGCAGAAACATGCATAAAGAAGTTTGTACACTGTATGTAGATCATCTACTATATAGATATTAACAAGTGCTTTCTATGCCATTTCCATAATTGCTGATCTGTAGATTAATAGACCTGATATAATATAAGTTGTGCATGGATATTTCTGGGCTTGCACCAGTGCTCCTACTGTACTTCATCCATTCTCATCCCTGACTTCTTTGAAGATGAGATTAAAAGGTTTAAATGATATCAAACACTTGATGATCAAAGGGAGATTGTCCTTAGCAGAGGAAGATGAAGTTTAAGATGAAGCCACTTATCAATACACTGTCTCTTAAGAGCTAAATAGCATTTTCTAGCAAGATCACCGATGTCAAAAATCTGTGTGAACAGACATTCTTATTTTCATATGTTGGAAATTAAAGCTGCTGTAAGCGACTTTTTCAAGATGACATTTTTCATGAAAGTTGTTTCTAGATTCTGAGTCCAGGTAATAAAATGCGTGAAATGAAAGGAGGATTTCTTTACTTTTAATTTTTTTAAATATGTGTTCATTATTGTTATACTGTACAGTACTGTATGTGCCGTCCATGTGCCGAACAGGGGGTCCGTCCATCTATCTAGGAACTAGGGGCCGTGGAGGCCGGTGGTGACCTTTATATTCATTTCCCTCTGAGGGCAGTGTTATGATCTGGGGTTGCTTCAGTTGCTCTGGTCAAGGGTCAACATCGTTATGTGACAATAAATTGAAATCAGCTGACGACCTGAATGAACTGAATGACCAGGTTATCATATCTATGAAGTTTTTCTTCCATGATGGTACGGGCCTCAAATTGTGAAATAGTGGTACTGGGAGCACGAGGAACCATTGTCACACATGAACTAGACATCAAATTGGATCATACTGATAATTCCCAGTAAACATCACGTGTATTAAAAATGTGATATTTCATAAAGAATCTCAGTTTAGCATCAAAAGCCCATGGGTTAACATGGTGCAGCAGTAAAAACGGTTGTTTTCCTGTGAAGCATCAGGTCATTAATCATCTCTTTTGTTTATACTGTACTGTAGTACAACTATAGTAACATACTGTAGTTACAGTACAGTGTGAAGCTATGAGTGGATTCGCGATCATGATTTCCCTTTTCACCATTAATTTATTTAATTGAATTAGTTTCTACAGTAATGTCCAAAAGTATTGAGACAAAAGTGAAATTCAGTGTTTTAATGACATTATCAAGATAATAAGAATCATTTCTTATTTTATGCAATGACATCGCTATATAACAGTCAATATGTAGTATGAACTCTTTATTCTTCAAAACCTGCTGGAGTCAAAAAGACGTCTGCGGTACTCTGATGTGAGTCACTCAATCCATCTCTACTTGATTGCTTCCTGAAGATCATGTACAGAAGACGGTTCCTTGACGATCATCCAACAGTTTTCTACTGGGTTTAGGTCTGGAGATGCCTGAATACCATTGTCACATAGCCAGTTTTTCACTAGTTTTTTTTTAGTTAATTAGACAACTCTTCAGCCAGAAATAATTAGTGACATCATCTGTTTTGTTCTTTTGTATATAATACATGGCATATGCTGTTTTAATAGTTTTGGCCACCACTATATATTATTAAGCAATCATTTCATAAGTTTAATTAACAAGGAACTAAATGATCAAAACTGTATTATGTCGTTAAGGAGACACTGAAGAGGATGCAAGTGCAGGTTAAGTGGCTTTTAGTGATGGGAAGTTTGAATACTTTTAGTGATTTGGTTCTTTGAATCTTGTTCATCAAAATGAACGAATCTTTTTTGAGTCATTTAGATTATTTTGTTCTTTTGATAAGAAATAAAATAAAATGTTGCATTTTCAATAAAAAGACCCCAAAACGTCTACATACACAAATTTTGACTACAGGTCCAGTAATGAAAATATTACAATGCAGCTAAGGACATTATAATAAACAGAATGAGCAGCTCACCTCTCATATCTTCCTGTCTGAGTCGTTCGTTCTTTTCAATCTGTTGCACCGCATAGCGTCTATGGGAGTCACGTGATAAAAGAACGAACGAGTAGAAGAGTCATTGAGAAAGAATCGCTCAATGCTGTTCCCTGTGTTCATATAGGTGGTGAGAGTAATTGCAAGGAGTAAGACTCAGGTGCGTGTGTATGGGTGGCTCAGTGGTTAGCACTGTCGCCTTGCGCCTCCAGGGTCCGAGTTCGATTCCCGCCTCCATGTGTATGGAGTTTGCATGTTCTCCATGTGCCTTATAGGTTTCCTCTGGGTACGCCGGTTTCCTCCCACAGCAGATTAGGCTAATTGGCGTTCTGTAGTGTACCCTGTCTCGTGTCGTACTGTAAGTCTCCTGGAATGGGCTGTTGAACTACCAAGGAAGTAAAGAATTGAAATAAACACAATAAATATCATGGTCACCATCGGTGTCCATGGCCCTCAGTTGGAGGTTCCTGGATGGATGAGATGGAGTCCTTTTGGAATACTTTAAAACCTCTACATAATATAGCAGCGTTGAGACAAATCAGTCAGTAAATTTGCAATCGAAATTGACTTGAATAGCGCATTGACCAAAAATCAATGATCGAATGATTCACAGCTTTAGTAACCAGAGTATTTAAGACCCAGCAATATGGAAAGGTCACACTGTGTCACAACAGATTAAATTGTATTTGTTACGAATCCATTTTTCGTTATACAAAAAGAAGATTTTTGTCCAAACAAAAGGACATTTATAATATTGAGCTACACACAGCAGAGGTTTAACTCAGTGATGGAGTAACAAGGCCCTCTCTGAAGATCATGTGCCCCGCCGAATAGATAAAGCCGGTTTTATTCGTCTTGCTCTGTGCTTTGTGCTGGTGAAGACGGTGCCTCTGGGATTGACATATCACCCAGAAAGCCGGGCCAAAAACACCAAAAACACACTGCGCTCATGTAACAACATCTGTTCAAACTGGAGGTCAAGGAAGACTCGACTTACGCTTACATTTCGGAATATCGATCAATATCAAGACTAATACTGATCTCATTCCGACGTCCTGCAAGATTCTGTTATGGATTATATAAGGCGTCAAAGGTAAAATGAAGATCGCTCTCTGTGCAATATGTGTATCACGTGAAAAGCACATAAAAATGATGCTATGAAATACATCCTTAGATCAGATCTGGCCTCCCAGGAACTCCTTTAATGGGCTTAACATGTGGAAATGGCTGGGAGCGAAGTCAGGACTATATGGGGAATGTGGCAATAACTCCCAGCTGAGTTCCACTCACTAAATGTTCACAGGACCGACTGCAGTCTGGGAGGCTCAGTCACTGTACTTCACAATAACTTTCATCACAAGTGCACGTTTGACTTGAGCACTCTAAAAAAACTTGTATTTGAGATCTTTATTATGGCTTTGAACTCAATGCATTTGTGGCGAGGCATCCAAAAAAAAGGGCGTGGCATGAATCGGGACAGCACATGGAATGAGGTCCGAGAGTGTTTAATGTTGTGCGGTTCGGAGCGGACGCTTAGACATGAAGCTTATAAGACAAAGACAGGTGAGTGTACAGTACAGTGTTGGGTGCTGCAGGAAATAGTTAGTGATTCATTCATTCATATTGAGAAACCGCTTTATAGAAATCAACATAGACAAATAAGAAACATTAATCACAGGTAGGTTAGCACTGTCGCCTTGCACCTCCAGGGTCTGGGTTCGATTCCCCGGCCAGGCTCGATTCCCGTCTCTGTGTGCATGGAGTTTGCATGTTCTCCCCGTGCTTGGTGGGTTTCCTCCGGGTACTCCGGTTTCCTCCCACAGTCCAAAGATATGCAGGTTAGGCTAATTGGCGTTCCCAAATTGCCCGTAGTGTGTGATTGGGTGTGTGAGTGTGTGTATGTGTGTGTGCCCTGCGATGGATTGGCACCCTGTCCAGGGTGTACCCCGCCTAGTGCCCGAAGTCTCCTGGGATAGGCTCCAGGTCCCCCGCGACCCTGAACACAGGATTAAGCGGTATAGAAGATGAATGAATGAATAATCACAGGTACAAACGGTTCCATACTATACATACTTCTAGTGTAAAGATTTCTTCTTTATTATATACATTTTGGGCTAAAGTTGCGTCTTTTGAGAGGAAAACAAAAAGTTGTGCCTATGTTTATAGAAAAAAAAGCTTATTTCAAATAAGAACAGAATTACAATAATTAAGCAGAATTTATTAAAAAAAAAAAAAAAAAAGATTAGATCCATCTCATTAAATAATTCTAAGTATGTTTATATAAATAAATACATTTTTATTTATTAAGTAAAATATACATAATTTGAATATATAACAGCAGCATGAGGCTGATCAGTGTCCTAAAAGGCTTACTTAATAATAATAATAATAATAATAATAATAATTTTAAAAAATCATATTGAAGGTCCAGTTTAATGCGGACCAGGAGCAACCAATGAAATTGGTTGTATAACATTATATATATATATATATATATATATATATATATATATATATATATATATATATATATATATATGTGTGTGTGTGTGTGTATATAAGCCTAATCACTATAAAAAAAATTATATTACAGCATAATTTTACATATTTATTAAGAATAAATACTATATGGCTATCAGAATGACCTCTAGACACTTTTGGATGCATTTATTTTCATCTAATTTCTTTGAACTAAAACAATGACTAAATATGTATAATTTTAAAATCATTTTGTGTTTATGCAGTCGTTCTCATATACAATGAGATTAACATATTAATTTAGAATATTATTAAGTTTAGAAAAAAAATGTATTACATGACAAACCCTGCAAAATAAATGGGCCCTAATAGATATATTATAAGCAGATTTTGGGTCTCGATGGGTGTCATGTGACTAGGGCTCATTATAATAGTCATATAATATAAAATAATATTTAATCTTAACAAAGGGGTAAATTCATATAATATCATTTTTGATAGCAGGCATTGTCTAAACTGTATTAGATTTACCTTTTTTTTTTTTTTTTTTTTTAACAAAGGCGCTCCCTAACCAATATCATCTTCTTATATTTAAAGAAGTGAGTTATAGAATCCCGGCGACTCTACAGTAGTAGAAGGGATGATCATTGTTTTAATGTCCTGTAAGACGGTAACATGAGCACAGCCTGTCACTGCTCATCATGTAAAAACTATTCATCTAGGGGTTTATAACATGGTGCCTTATAATCAAGAATACTGTAATTACCCTTTGGCTGTGTCCCACTTAGGTGTGTATGTGTGTATGTGTGTATGTGTGTGTTCATAGCCTGACCGACAAGCTCTTATCCCGCTCGTGTTTGACCGGCAGCGGAAAGGACAGAGTAAAACACGGTGTCTGGAGCTTTGAGACAACTTTAAATTGTGTTCTTGCAAACCAACGGAAGAGTAACATGACACTGAAATCTAGAGGCTGACATTTCCTTCGAGCGACACCTTTGACCCAGCTGTCAGAACGCATCGGCCTGGGCGAGATGGCCACAGCGACGACCCACACCCGAACCCAGTCTGGGTCTTAGGAAATACCATGGAGCAACATGTTGTCTGGTCTGTTTATTAGTCATTGTTGTGACATTTGGACAGTCAGGAGGTCCGTCTGGCAGTGAAGCTTTAACGAGAGGGTTGTGAATTAGTTCAGTGCGACCAGCACAAGATCCATTGGTGCATACAAGCTTTACTGGTGTGATGTGTACAGATTAAAGCAATGTAAGGAATTCCTGAAGCTTCAAAGAAACCCTTGGTTAATGCTTTGCCTGTATTATTTGCACCGAAATGATTAGCATTTCTTGGATCATGTGGGTGCAGTGATTCATCCAGACACAAAGCAAGTCTCTTCTGGAGTGTTGTAGATCATCCAGGATGATCACACACACACAATGACACATTTCGGGACTGCTTCAGAGAGGGGCCTGTTGTATTTTGCAGCCTTCTGCAGTGTATCAGCATCAAAAGTCAATGAGATAACATTTCATAATTACATGTTGTGTCAGCCTAAGCATGGTGCAGTTTTATGTTGTATTTTGAACTAATGCTTATTTTCATCTAAACCAAGGCGGTGCAATGTATAGTTTTTTTCCTTTTTTGTTTGTTTGTTTTGTTTTGTTTTTAAATTGCATACTAGGTAAAGTGCTGCAAAGGCTAGTGGTGGTGGGTATTTTGTTTCACGATCTTAGTGTGTAATAGGCATGTAGTAGGTGCAATAGGCCACACCTCCTTCACAATGACTGACAGGCCCTGAGGCGACCACTCTGTCAATATAGCTGTCAAACACAAACGCCACACATCATGGATGGACTCTGGATGCCTTCATGTGTTGGATGAACAGGCATAAAACCATGAGGGCACCTACGACTAATCAGCAAAGAGGCTGTTTCTCCTGGGACTGACAGGCACACAGGCCACACCTCTATCTTTAGGACTGACAGGCACATAGTCCACACCTCTATCACTGGGACTGACAGACACACAAGACACACCTTTATCTCTGGGACTGACAGGCACACAGGACACACCGCTATCTTTAGGGCTGACAGGCACACAGGCCACACCTCTATCTTTAGGGCTGCAGACACAGAGGCCACACCTCTATCACTGGGACTGACAAACACACAGGCCACACCTCTATCTTTAGGACTGACAGGCACATAGGCCACACCTCTATCTTTAGGACTGACAGGCACATAGGCCACACCTCTATCTTTAGGACTAACAGGCACATAGGCCACACCTCTATCTTTAGGGCTGCAGACACAGAGGCCACACCTCTATCACTGGGACTGACAGGCACACAGGCCACACCTCTATATTTAGGACTGACAGGCACACAGGACACACCTCTATCTTTAGGGCTGCAGACACAGAGGCCACAGACTCTATCACTGGGACTGACAGGCACACAGGCCACACCTCTATCACTGAGACTGACAGGCACACAGGCCACACCTCTATCACTGGGACTGACAGGCACACAGACCAGACTTCTATCACTGGGACTGACAGGCACACAGGCCGCACCTCTATCTCTAGGGCTGACAGGCACACAGACCAGACTTCTATCACTGGGACTGACAGGCACACAGGCCGCACCTCTATCTCTAGGGCTGACAGGCACACAGACCAGACTTCTATCACTGGGACTGACAGGCACACAGGCCGCACCTCTATCTCTAGGGCTGACAGGCACACAGACCAGACTTCTATCACTGGGACTGACAGGCACACAGGCCGCACCTCTATCTCTAGGGCTGACAGGCACACAGACCAGACTTCTATCACTGGGACTGACAGGCACACAGGCCACACCTCTACCTTTAGGACTGACAGGCACCCAAACCACACCTCTATCATTGAGACTGACAGGCACACGGGACACACCTCTATCTTTAGGACTGACAGGCACATAGGCCACACCTCTATCTTTAGGGCTGCAGACACACAGGCCACACCTCTACCTTTAGGACTGACAGGCACCCAAACCACACCTCTATCATTGAGACTGACAGGCACACGGGACACACCTCTATCTTTAGGACTGACAGGCACATAGGCCACACCTCTATCTTTAGGGCTGCAGACACAGAGGCCACACCTCTATCGCTGGGACTGACAGGCACACAGGCCGCACCTCTATATTTAGGACTGACAGGCATACAGGACACACCTCTATCACTGGGACTGACAGGCACACAGGACACACCTCTATCTTTAGGGCTGCAGACAAAGAGGCCACACCTCTATCACTGAGACTGACAGGCACGCAGGCCACACCTCTATCTCTAGGGCTGACAGGCACACAGACCAGACTTCTATCACTGGGACTGACAGGCACACAGGCCACACCTCTATTTTTAGGACTGACAGACACACAGGCCACACCTCTATCTTTAGGACTGACAGGCACCCAAACCACACCTCTATCACTGGGACTGACAGGCACACAGGCCACACCTCTATTTTTAGGACTGACAGACACACAGGCCACACCTCTATCACTGAGACTGACAGGCACACGGGACACATCTCTATCTTTAGGACTGACAGGCACACAGGACACCTCTATCACCGGGCCTAGGAAGCCACACTGGATATACGGTGTATTTTTTAAATAATACTTGTCCAATTAATATGTGTTTGGATGTCAATTAAAATAGTTTATCTCAGGCCAGTCTGAAATTACTGAAGCCAAAGCCAAAGTGTCAGCTTCATGTTGTTTCTCTTAAGGAGAAAGTATTGTAGGTTTCCTTTCCCTCACCTGACAGTCGGGTACTTGGCACAGCATAGCGCCCACTAGTAGTGTCATGAAGTCTGAGCTGCAAGCCTGAAACTGTAACCCAACCCTCGTGTCACTTGAGCTGGGTTTTATACGGTTGACTGTGTTGTCAGGTGAAGGGGCTGAGAGGTTTTACTCGCTTGTTGTGTATTGCGTTTCAGTTCTGAAGCCGTATACTGTACATATACGCTACATTATGTTAAATCCTTGATTGGATTAACATTGTAACGTTTTCAGGTTATGAGACAATTCGTCTCTGTATCTGCACTGGGCAAAGACACATTTGATCCATGTTACACAATACATACAGTACATACGTAGCCTTGCTACCCTGTTTTCTTTAAATGTTTCTGCATGAATCTGCTTCAGCCTCCGCAGCGATGAGCTTGTCACTGTCATGAGGGAGAAAACACTGTACTGCACACTTAAGTACTTTCATAACACTTCCTTGTCAAATTCCCCTTATGACTTCAAAGTGCGCATCGCCTCTGGTACAAAACTGAACAAAACCATATTGTTGAACTGACCTAAGTGTCGATTTTTAAGCTTATATTGCTCTGTATCATATTGTCTGCCATGATTCTAACAAAAAGCAAAGCAAAGCTGGTGAGCTGCAATCATACAGACTTGACGTAGACTTGGAGCATCATGCTACTGTAGGTAAAAGTTATTTGCTTTGTACAGTGGAACCTCGGATTACGAGCATAATTCGTTCCCGGAAGCGGGCTCGTATTGCAAAACACTCCAAATCTAATTTTCCCATAAGAAATAATAGAAAATCAAATTATTCATTCCACGCCCCAAAAAAATTAATACATAAATATAATTAACACAAAATATAAAGTACAAATAAAACAAATTAACCTGCACTTTACCTTAAAAAAAATTATTAAGTAAAAATAATTCCCGACAGATAAGTATTTCCGTTTGTGAACACAGGCGCTGTGTGTGTGTGTGTCTGTGTGTGTGTGTGTGTGTGTGTGTGTGAATCTAAGTAAGCGCATGTGACGATTGCATCAAAACAAGAAGCGCATGCGTGATACATGATACTTGGTACTCGTAAACCAAGACTTGCTTGTTTTCCAAGTCAAAATTTATTCAAAATCTTTGCTCGTCTTGCGGAACACTCGCAAACCGCGTAACTTGCAATCTGAGGTTTCACTGTATATGTAAAGAATGTAAAAGACTTATGGTTATGGCCAATAACGATTTGGCCAATTATTAATCTCAGATTAATAGTAGCATTGCCGCTTAAATTTGCATACATTTATTTTTTCAAAAAAGTGACTTACATTGTTATCCATCTGATGAAATTTATTATATAATATCATGCATTTATGTTTCACTTCACATAACTTCCTTTAAAATACTTTATTAAACATTGAGCCTGATAGGTAAGATTAATGCAAGATACCTGATGAAAAGTTCAGCTAGACTTTACTGTAGCTAAGAAATAAGAATAGTAGACAACAAAATGAGATAATCTATAACCAAGGTTTTTCTTTTAAATAAAGTAAGAAGCTTTGTTAACTTCGACTCACAAGGCGTTTTCAAACATTACTTACACTACAGTATCCCACACAGCGTGTGTCTGTTTCACACGACCTATCCAGGACGTTACATGTGAATACCTGTCATTTATTACTGCTAGAGTGACTGCAGCGACAGTAAAAAAGTGTGAATGTCATTTGTTTGGCTACAACATTCTCTAAAAATCCATTGAACCATTTAAACCACTCATTGGGTCATTACCTGGTCTGCTCAAAACATGGAAGCTTAAAACTTCTAAAATATGGCAATATAGTGATTGCAGGTTTAACATTTTGTTGTAGACAAGCTTCTGTGTCAGAGGATAGTAAACTTTCTTTCAACCGCTCCCGTCAAAGGGTCACCACTAGGGCTGAAACTGTTCCTCAAGTAATTCGAGTAATTCGATTACAAAAAATTATCGAGGCAAAATCTTCTGCCTGTTTTTGCGAAATTATTTGTTGACAGCGCGCTTCCGGTTGCAAGCCGCCAGTAAACACCAACAAAGAAGAAGCACTTACGTCACCCAAAAAGCGGAAGGAGACGCAAACAGTTAGCTGTGTATTAATTTGAGGGAGCATTCTGGTGTGGGCTACAAAATGGAACGGAGCGATAAAAATATCAGGGAGCCAAGAGATGAAGAAACCAGCAAGAGTAAACGACAGAAATTGTCAGTAAAGTTATGTTATGCCTTAACTGTAGATTTTGAAATTTTTAGTTCTGAAAGTTTAGTTGCACACCTTAGTGTTGTATAATTATTTATTTTAGTGTGTGCCTCAGTTTTTTTTAATACTTAAAGTCATTTGAAATATCTTTTCTGAGAAAAGACTTTAAAATAAGAATGTATGGCTCTGTAATGCACTTAATTCATCTCAGTCAACTTTAATACCCCTATCTTACCCACCCGGTTTCGCGCGGTATGGTTCATCATGATTCACCACGAGTTTTGGCGCTGCGATTATGTTTCCATCTTTTCGCGCGAAAAATTAAACATGTTTAAGCCGCCTTAAAAACATGTATAATTTTTGTGGCAGTCCTCGCGGATGCTTGCGGACTTTGCAGAACTTTGCTCACGGCGCCTAACACTGCATCTCATCGTGAGTCAACCCGCATAGGTGAGATAGGGGTATAAGCTATTCCTTGTATTGTAAATAATGACTGTTTATTTTTGATAAAATGCTGTATGCAGTTAAAAAATAAAAGTAGGTTTTTCTAAAAACAAAACAAATTAATATTTGTTTCTCTTATATATTTGACATTGCTGTTTAATTAAGCAAAAGTACATTTTATCGATTAATCGAGGAACTTTTGGTAGAATACTAGATTGCTAAAATATTCGGTAGCTAAAGCCCTAGTCACCACAGCAGACCATCTGATCCGCACACCACTTGGCAAAGGTTTTATACCGGATACCTGTCATTTATTACTGCTAGAGTGACTGTAGCGACAGTAACAAAGTGTGAATGTCATTTGTTTGGCTACAACATTCTCCAAAAATCCTTTGAACCATTTAAACCACTCATTGTGTCATTACAACGTTCGCTTGGGCTTAGAACTGCATGCATTAATAAAATTGCATGCATTAGTAAAAATGGTGTTTATCTCGTTTTTCTGTCAAACACCTTCTGACCAATCAGACTCAAGAATTCAATAGTGCTCTGATTAGCTAATGTCCAAGAACAAGGCCTGGATTGTTCTCTTGGCGAGTGATTGCTGTGGAATCTTTGTGGTTTGAGCTTGCAGTCCCCCTGGATGACGCACAACATTAGATTAGGTATGTGACTTAGAACTTGGAATAACAGCTAGCACATCACAGCACAAATATTAAGCCCATAACCTGAAACCGTTCTGACCTGAAACCCAACACTGATGCAATTTTCATGGTGTATTTAAAAGATCATTGAGAAAAATCCAAATCCACCCAATTTATCTCACGTCTACTTGATCCTTCATCTTTCCGAAACACTCATCTAATGAACGTTCACTCGATCCGATAGTGTATCGGAACAGACATTAAGATCGCAATCAAGGGAAACGATGATGCCCGGTTCATGCAAGAGGGTTAAACCAGGATCGGAATGTAGGACTGGAGAGCGAGATGCCGTACAGATTTTCCTCCTGCGGTGTGAGCGTACACCATTCGCAGGATATTGGTGGAACGTTTGAAGCTGCTCGAGAGGCACTTGTTAGTTGATGATCTCCATATTAAGCTGTGTTGACATGCTGGTCGTTATTAGGCTGACACCTCATGCTGCACTCTTACAGTTCAGTCTCAGTCTCAGACCTGCAATCAGGTCTCTGATACATGCTTATGCTCTAAATAATCTTGATGTACTGTGTGGATTTTATTATTCATGAATGTCTTCTAGGTCAAGCCAGAAATGAATAGTGTAATTAACAGTGGTTATTATGATTATTATAATGAAATATATCATATCAGGATGCACAAAGATAAGTCTAATAAATTGTAAAACAAACACAAACGAAAAAATAAACAAAACTAGAGAAATTGAAAAAAAAAAGGATGCTTTAATGTCCAAAGAAATAAAGTGACATTTGAAAAAAACCGAACACTTCTCTACCTGGTGCATAAACCAGCCCAAGGCATCCATGGCTTTAATTAATATTTGTAATTGTTTTTGTAATAAAAAGTAACGAAGCACAGTATCGATCGACGTCTGTAAGTAGAAAGCACCGTCGTTCTTTTTATTGCGCGTTCACTGTGCTCACCTTTGGTCAAGGCCGTGTAATCAGCATTGGCAGCGTCATTCTACTTCACCTGAGCGAAGCTGACGTTTTGGATGACAGCCTCAGAGAAGGACCTTCACACAGGATTAAACAGCAGAGCAGATCAGGTTTCCCACGTCGTCGAGGGTTTAGCCGTTCGAAAGCTCATTAATGATTACTCATACCCTAATGTAATGATTAGACGGGCTGTGTTTTGAGGATGATGCTTCAGATTCAGCCTAAACAGAATGTTCTCGCATTTGGCGGGATTAAAAGCTTTAGTGTCAGCTTTGGAATTAACGTTGTGCGATTTTTAGTAAATACGTTACTACGGCTCTGGAAACAAAATAAGAGGCAGCTGTAAAGTACTGTAGGGATGGGACTTGCCAGGGACCACCCAATACCACCATCGTACAGTATAGCGATACCTACAGTAGGTGTTGATTTCATTTGTATTGCAATTCTATTAGTATCACGATTTTATAAAGATCCTGTATATTGCACCAAAATAGACACTGCAAGGGTTGTACAGTACACCTTACATACTGTAGCGCACTAGCTTTCCATTTAACGCTATTCGGGATTCAACCCCAGAATCGGGAAATGAACTTAGGTGATATCCTAAAGCGGGATAAGTGGAAGTATAAAGAGAAACGTTCGAGATTTAGAGGAGTGTCCAACACCTCCATGGTCTGATAATAAATGGTGTTTGTGGAACTTTTGTATAAATCCAATATCACACTTGAAGCCATGCTGTTGTGCTGAATATCAGCACGGCTGTGATATCTTCAGGATTTGGGCTGTGCAGCAAAGCCTTGATGATATTCATCACAACAGCACTCAATGCCTTGTGTGATATTGATTAATTTTACCCTTCAAACAGCTAGTACAGCGAGACATACTGTAATGGTAGACGACCTTGATAAAAGATAGCACTATAGGTTAATTGTTTGACAATCTGTGTATGAAAGTGAAATCATTTTGTCCCGAATCGCCACAGTCTAATTAAAATGCAGTTCTACCGATGCATCATCTATGATTGTTTGTAGTGTCGTGATTGTTTCCTGTTTCCCTAGTAGACAGACTCCTTTTGTGAACGTTTCATTGGCTCGGACGTGCCTGCCCTGTGCATGGAATAAACGCCACAAAGGCATGTAACTGTATCAGGCGGTCTGCGGTGTGCCAGGGTTCAGAATAAAGAGGCTGTCTCTCAACCTGTTGGCACACCGGCAATGAAACGATCACTGCTGCAGTGTGTGTTGGTGCGCTGGTGAAATACTGTAGGGAACCTGTAGTGTGAAACAATGTCTGCGCTCAGGGTCTTAAGATCAGGTCTACCTGCTGATCTTGTCTATTTATTAATAATGCACGATCAGTTTTGTTGCATTAATAACTTTCACCTTGTGCAATATTAACGCTGTCGGTAGCAACGTAAAGCGAACGAGCTCAGCATGCGAACCACCGAACAGAACAAAGTCCAGCACGCTGGGTGACCCTGAGGAGCATTTTAATTCCCCAAGCAAGCACTCCAGCAGACATTTAACAGAAATAAATCACTGACTTCTTGTAGTTATTCAGGTCAAAGAGGAGACATTGTGAATGTTTTTTTTTTTTTTTTTTTTTTTTAATGGTGTGCCAATATCCTTGGGGAAAAATCATGCCGTTTATTTTTTTTTTCCCACAAAATGCAAATTCCCAGTTCTAGAACAGAAATGTGAGTAACTTTAGTCAAAATCATGATTGTGCTATTAGTGCCAAACCAGTCAATCTTTTCAACCCGTCCCAGTCACTGTGGAAAATGGAAAGAGAGGAAAGAAAAAAAAGAATAAGCAAGAGACGAAATGGAATAAATAATCACAAAAAAGAAGAAATGGTCAATAAAAATATATATATTTGTTAAATAATTTATTTGCATTCATTTTGTACATGTCATTAGTTTAAGTCCCACTTGTTGCTTTGTAGATAATATACTATATAAAGATACATTTTATAAATTTTAACAAAATCCCAGAAGAAACTGGAAAGAAAAAAGAAAAAGTATAAAAAAAATATATATATATATATGCACAGACAAAATATTTAAGAGGAAAAAAGGAAAGAAAAAAGGACAAATTACAAAAGAGAGATGTGACAAAAAACATGCTGTATGTACATGCCAGGAAAAAAGAAAAGAATGGAGTAGAAGGAAAGTAAAAAAAAAAAGTAAAACAGGGAAAAAATGTAATATGAATATGAAAGAAAAGAGAAAAATTAATGCACTTCTTAGAGCGTGAGAAAAAGGAAAAGTATGAAAAAGTGAAACGAAGAGAAACTTTAAAAAAAAAAAGAAAAAAAAAAGAACAGAAGTTAAAAAATATCTATTATTAAAAACATAGAAGAGAGGAAAAATAAAGGAAGAGTGAAAAATAAATCAGAATTTTGGAGATGATGAAGAAATGGTAAACAGGCAAATTAATAAAGAAGAAAGGAAAAGAAATTGCAAATGAATGCAGGTTTTATTATAATTTTTTTAAATGTAGAATAAATAAGATCAAAAAGGAAAAATAGACTCGCTCACAGTGGGAAATGAAAGAGAGGAAAGAAAGAAAAGAATTAGCAAAAATGAAGAAATGTTCAATATATTAATTATGTATTTGCATAAATTTTACGTATACTGTATATTTTAATAGTTTAATCCAAAGTCTCAATTTCATTTTATAATGACATTTTTTTTCAGACAGTGACACACAGGTTGACTTGACACATCAGGTTCTCGGACAGCTCTTCAAGATAATGCTTTAATTATTATTATTATTATTATTATTATTATTATTATTATTAATAATAATAATAATAATAATAAATCTGTCTTTGCTATAGGATTGAAATTGGGCAATTTTGCACGGGCCACTTCACCTCCTGACTGCCTCCTTTAAGAAGATGAAGTTTGCGGTCTGTTGTCTTTGTATCTGCTGACCTTTAAAACGCTCTGGAGGTCGGAGCAGTGAAAGATCCGTGGGTTCGACCCTCCTACTGCACTTACCTCTGAGGTTTGTCCTCAGCATGCCCCGTGTTTCTTTATGCTGCTTTTGCTCTCGGTGTTAAGAAAACCAGAGCCAGGTGCTGCACTGGAAAGGGGAATTTTCCACCACAGCGAAACATCATCCGAGCCGCAAAAGAGCTTTGCAGGAAATGATGTGAGAAGCGTTTTTTTTCCCCCCCAGAGCAAGAAAGCTATGGAATTAAGATGCCCGGGGTCTGTTTTACCATCGTAGCAAAAATATATCACGGGATCAAACGCTCGCAGTGTGCAAACCCTGGTCAGATAAGACGAGATCAGGAAGTGTTTAGCACCGCATGGCTTGTTTTGCTGTTCACAGCAGTTACGCTAAAACGATGAGCTATCCTGAGCAGTGATTACACAAAAACAGCGCTAAAATAAAGAAGTGGCCAAACTTGTTCGGTAGGAACTGACGCACAAGCCGTGTCTCTTTCCCACGGTGTGGCAAAAAAAAAAAAAAAAAATGACAGTTAAGGTGACGAGTTCAGTCCTGTCCAGATAGACTGACTTACGAGTCAGAAAAGGTCAAAAAGTCTGGGTCTGCTTGCAGAATTGTTTTTTCCAAGCAGCGTTCAGGTCAATCGGGGACTTTTCTCATGAAGGCGTAAAACAGATCGATATTTATAGACGTGAACATTCAGCGAGTGGAACGCTTGATCCTTGAAAATCAACACAACTTGTGGAAGAGACACATCTGTCTGTGGGAGCTTTACACACAATCATTCACCAGCACCACTTGCGCATTACAGGAACTCGGCTGGGAGTCGTTGCCACATCCCACGTACAGTACCATACAGTCCTGACCCAAACATTCATACATGTTTGGGCCATTAAAGGAGTTCCTGGGAGGCCGGTGTACTGAGAAAACTTTCTACCTTGATGGTCTCCTAGCACTAGTGAAACACTGGGATACAGTAAGTGCAGGAGTGTAGCAGGGGATTATATAGAGAAATAAAGGGAGTTTTTACTCTCAGAAATAAGTTCTGTTATTCTCTACAATCTAAAAGTCCCGGTTTGACTTGAACACAAACAAACCTTCCTAAATCTGATATCAGCACTGTTTACCATTTAAACTATTTAGCTTAATTAAATATTAATATAATAAATTAAGCACATTTAGAAAACAACATAAATATTGGCACCCCTATTAACACAATGCATAAAATAAGGCTTATGTAAGAACCTCAGCAGCAGCCTCATTTCCCCTCTCGTCTGTTCCAACCAATCAGCATTCAGCGTCAGCTGTATAACTAATCACCTGATCATCTGGCATCATCTGCACCTGTCTCTCACTGGTTCATGTCGTAATTTAGATATTATTATTATATTTGAATGATCCGCTGAAACTGCTTAGGTACCGGCCTGAAAATCCAAAAGCATGACACAACTTCTTTATAATCCTCAGCGCTCAGTGTTTAAACCTGCTGCAATTGTAGATAGTAGAATGTGTGACTGTTTTACTGTGAATAGCGTCGCTCGAACGGACCTGCGTCCGGCCAGATTATTAAGAACAGCGAGGTCCAGTTGCGTCTTCTGCCAGTAACACCATCATCTTTACTGCCAGTGAACATCATCTTTAAACTCCACATTCGCTCGCTGCATCAAATTGCATTCAGGATGTTTATGGGATTTTATCCACACCAATGGGAAATGCATTTATTTGTTAAACATCATGTTCTCTTTCTTTACAAATCCATCTACACATCCTTTACCACATCCTAGGAGTAAACACTGGCTGTAGAAAGTGTTTCCGTTAGTGGCTGTGTGTGTGTGTGTGTGTGTGTGTGTGTGTGTGTGTGTGTGTGTGTGTGTGTGTCTCCATGTGCCATGAGGCAGGATGACAAAGGCTTGAAACTCGACCCTGACAGGCCTAATTAATCTCAGGTTCCTGCACTGCTGAGAGATGTGCACAGTGAGGGAGAGATGGAGGGATAGAAATGGAGGACAAAGAAAGAGACAGCGATGTTGTGTAGTTATACGAGGAAAAATGCTGGAGATATAGCAGGCTTGAGGATGTGCATGTTTGCTCAGAAGGGCATTATGTGTGTGTCAATAGGTTAGACTGATAATACGCAACTTGCTTGATGTGTATGAAATTAACCAAAATTAAAAATAATTAAAAAATATATATATATTCATTCATTTTCTATACCGCTTAATCCTGTGTTCAGGGACCTGGAGCCTATCCCAGGAGACTTCGGGCACTAGGCGGGGTACACCCTGGACAGGGTGCCAATCCATCGCAGGGCACACACACACACTCACACACCCAATCACACACTACGGGCAATTTAGGAACGCCAATTAGCCTAACCTGCATATCTTTGGACTGTGGGAGGAAACCGGAGTACCCGGAGGAAACCCACCAAGCACGGGGAGAACATGCAAACTCCATGCACACAGAGACTGGAATCGAGCCTGGCCGGGGAATCGAACCCAGACCCTGGAGGTGCAAGGCGACAGTGCTAACCACTACACCACCGCGCCGCCGTTTTTAAATATATTAAAGTTTTTTTTCATTATGTAATTATGTACAGTAGAAATACAAAAACCTATATAATAGTTTAATGCAGAATAATTTAATTGATAGCAACATGATTTTGATTTTAAAATAAAATACAGGTATGTAATATTCTATTGCAATATTTGAATGTTTTAACAATAGAAATAATTTTATTTAATTATTTAATTATTTTTATTTTATAATTTTATATATATATATATATATATATATATATATATATATATATATATTTTTTTTTTTTTTTTTTCATAATTTTATATATATATATATAATTTTATTTTATAATTTTATATAAAGTATATAATAATTTGTTGAGAAATATTTTTAATAATAGTAACATACTTACATTTTTATGTATTTCTATAAAATAAAAAATAAAATAATTAATTGCAATAAATTAGGATTATACCAATAAAAACATATTTAGATATACATAAAGTTTATGTGTTAAGAAATATTATAAATCAACAGCAACATAATTTTATATTTATTCCTACAAAAATATTAAATATTTGATTTCATTATTTAAAATTTTTTCCAACAATTATATCACAAAATAATATTTTTATGAGAGTACCTACAGTAAGAGGCTAAAGATGTAAATACATTTGAACAGCTAGCTAATTTAAGCTAAGCTCACTAATATCACAGGCATTTAGCTGAAGTAGTTGGAGAAACTGTGCTTCATGGCTATTCGCTAAAGTCTACTATTTGGTGCTTTTTATTTAATTTGAGGATCTTTAGATTGAATTTTGTTTTTGTTTTTTGTTCTCAGGCTTCAGCAGAACGGCGCGTCCCTCGCGTTAGTCGGTGAGCAGCATGGCGTCTGATGCGAGTCACGTGTTGGAGGCTGCTTTGGAGCAAATGGACGACATCATCGCAGGTGAGAGCTAGCGCATCGGTTAGCTTTGTGTGGAAGTGAATGATAGGGCTGGTTTCCGGTGGAGTTTGGGCGGGAAATAACGTTCTGGTCGCTGAAGAGCCTTTGTTGTGACCTTGAGGAAGACTTCAACTCCCCAGGAGGAACCCGAACACCAGATGACACAAACAATCAGATCACTTGTTTACATGGCTAATATTTACATATTGAACGGATTATCTTGCTAGCTTGATTAGCTAACATTAGCTTAAACACTTCAGCGTCAAAACACTCTACAATACGCTGTGATATTCTCAGGCTGAATGATTCGGCCTGGACATCAAACATAAGCCCTGGGAATTAGCCGCGACTGAACGTTAGTGTAATTACCGTTTAGTAGAAGACTTGGGACATGGAGTGACACATATACTTTAACATCCGTTGTTATCTTTAGTTTAATTGTCCAGTGTTACCGTCCATTATCCCCACTCGTGGAAGACTTCTCGTCCAATCAGATTGCTTGGTATAAAGTCCACTTCCGTTGACTTGAATTAGCTCGTTTGCTAGGTTTCAATTTGTATGTAAACTTAGCTGCCCAGGTGGCACGGCAGCTTGGTGTTTAGTGGGGGTTTGATTCCTATGTTTGATTGGCACCCTGTCAAGGCTGTACCCCGCCTCATGCCCTAAGTCTCCTGGGATACGACCCTGAATACAGGATAAAGCGGTATAGATGATGAGTGAGAGTGAATGAGATGAATTAGCTGTCCATTTGTCGTTTTTTTCCCCATATTGCCATATTCCATATTTGTAATTCCAAATGACGTTTATGGTTTCATGCTGAAGAAAAGAGGGCTTTAAGGGGTGGTGCAGCGTGCGGCCTGTTTTCGCGTGTGTGTGTGTGCGCGAGCGTGTCCTCTAGCAAACTCAGCGGTTGTCAGCATGATTGAACTAATAGAGGACGAATGTTTAATGAAGGCAGTTGACAAGTGAGGACACCGGAGGAGAGACAGACAAAAGAGAAAGAGAAAGACGAGTGCGTTCGTTAACTTGTCCCTATATACAGTACACATAGAAAGAAAAGCCGAATCAGCAAGTTCGGGAAGCGTCTCCGAGTGTATGCGAGCGCGAGTGTACAGTATGTATGGGAGGAATTACTGTATGGAGCACGTGGCCGTTCAAGGTCGTCCCACAGCTGTTGCCATGACAAAAGAGCGGGTCTGTTTGCTTGTTGTTAAATGTCTGAAGGCATGACTGGGGAAGAGCGAACCTGCGAACGTCTATACAATGTGCATGCAAGGGGGCGACGCAGGTTATTTATGCAGTGTTGCAAATTAAGAGTCACATGGAGACGACAACACTAACTTAGTTTTGCTCTGTGCTTTATGGGGCAGATCATGCTGGTTAGAAGTTAAATTAATAGTTTTAATATTTCCATGTAATCAAATTCCAGCTCATGATGAATGATCCTGCTTCCTCTCACATGACAGACCTGGAATAAATCTGTAATTTAAGGAAATAAAGAAAGAAAGAAACAAACTGTTTACAGAATTATAATTTAATTTTTTTTAAATAGGGCTGTTTTAATGGTTTTGAAACACCACCACCTGCTGGTTATAGTCAGAACTGCCATTCTTATTTTTGTAAAGAAGATCAAAGCAGTGAGAGCAAACCCAAATGCATCCATGTAAAAAAAAAAAAAAAAACAATAATAATAATAACATTATTAGACAAATAAAAACAGCCTATAAATTTTTATATAAGTTTAAAAGTTTTTTTTTTCAAGCAGTTCCTTTAGGTTTTCATGTGAAGAGTCTTTTACGACAAACGACTTTAGATTCTTAATTCTGTCATAATGAGTGTTTTTATTATTACATTTGAGAAAGAGATAAAACAGAGGCTGGTAAAAGGATGACTATTTATAACTGTGTCAAGTCAAACCGGGAATTTCAGGTGTAAAACTGATTCATATTTACGGCGATGAGGCTGTTAGCCGGTGCAAATGTTTTTAAGAAGGACAGACCTGCATGTCTTTGCGAGGAAACCCGAGGACCTGGAGGAAACACACACAGCACAGGTGAACATGCAAACTCCATGCACACGGACCCGAGGCGGGAATCGATCCCAGACCCTGAAGGTGCGAGGCGAGACTGCTAACCACTGAGCCACCATGCCAGGAGGATACCACAATGAATACTTAAAAAGCAGACGTTTCGTCTACTATCAGTCTAACAGTCTACTATTTCAACAGAAATCCCACAACGATAAAGCACACTGCTTCTTTCCCACAATCCCTTGCTGTTTTCCTGTTTACATTTCCATCAACTACAATCTATTCGTTGTATCGTCTGACTCGAGGAGATCCAGGAGGCTGCACGGCTCCCCGTGCTCTTGGACCTCGTATTGTCTCTGGCTCCTGTTAAGGGAACGATTGAATCGCGGACGCTCTCGGTGGAGTGTTACTCTGGTTTTATGGCATCCAGATGTTTCACTAGCTTCACTCTATAGGATCCAGATGGAGGCAGTTGGAGATGAGGGAAGTGTTCGGTGCGGGAGATGAAACGTGGCTGTGTGTGTGTGTGTGTGTGTGTGTGGAGGGGTGTTGGGTTATACAGTGTAAAGCCAATGATGTTGGTTTCTAGCAATTCTTTATCATGCAGTAACCATTAAGATGCTTTTCCTGCTTAAGACATTTGTAATGAGGAGTTATTTTAATTCATATAGACTCCCTTTCATCTTGAAACATTCTAGCCATTCTCCTTTGATGTCTATGAATCATAGAAACATAAATAATAATAATTTAAGGCATGAACCAATGAGAAACAGGTGCAGATGTTTGGATGACGGATGATCAGGTGATTAGTGTACTGGTGATGCAGAATGCTGAATGGTTGGACCAGACGAGAGGGGAAACGAGGTCGCTGCAGAGGTCGCTCCATAAACAACCAATTTTTTAATTGCATCTTCATGCACTTTGACGCCTGTTGCAGTAAAACATTCGTTCCCGTTTCTTCAATTTTTTAAATCTACATTATGTAATTTAATTTAACTTAAAGAAATGGTGGCTCTCAAGACGTTCAAACCGTGCTGTATATACTGTATTAACATATCTCTCTGTCTCGATCTCACTGTAGGCTCTAAGGTGATGGTGGAGTTCACTAACGGTCTGCCGGATCTGGGTTCCCCGGTCAGCGTGGGTCCGCTGCAGGTATTACAGCTGGCGGAGGAGCTGCGTGTGGCCCTGGAGCTTCAGGATGGAAAAGGGCGAGACACTCTGCGCTTACAGCTGCCCGGCTCCACCGCACAGACCCTGCAGGAATGGCTGGACAAAGGCATGGTGAGTCCTATGGACACATTGGACTCGGTTACATTTGCAAGACCAAATACAGATGCAGGCTGTGTGTGAGAAGTATTTTATAAGAGATGCATCAGTGTCATTTTCTATCGTGTTTTATATTTAAAGAGTGATGATGGACGGCACTGGGGCAGATGCAAGTGCAAAATATCAGACTGATTGAAAAAGCTCGGTTAAGGCAGTTAGCAAATGAAGTGGGGTAGGTTAAACTACAAGCGGTGTTCGAGTCAAACTGTTGTGAAATTGTTGTGAAATTTCTCATGAATGAAGGCGTAAAGCGGATACACACAACAATTCACCAACACCACTTGCACATGACGTGAACTCTATTCCTACTGTACATGCCCCATATACTGTAGACCTCGCTCCCAGCCAGTTCCACATGTTTGAGCCATTAAATGGAGTTCCTGGGAGGCCAGTGTTTCAGAAGTGAAGTAGGCAGTTCGATAATGAATCCGATGTACTGAGAAAACTTTCCATGAATGATTCTTTGTGTGCGTTTGGAAATATGGATGGTGGCCCGGGATGGAACTGGACTTTAGCGCGGCCGTGTTCGTACAGAACTCCAGGTTCCGGCATGGAAAGTGGCGCCGGTTCTGGAATATACAGATCGTTTTAATAGATCTAATAGATTTAATAGATCTGTATCGTCGTGACACACTAGAGTTCCTTATTTTCATGTTTCCGCAGAGCACACATCACAATCTGTTTCGTTTCCTGTCGTTAATCATGAAATCTTGAAAAATCTTTTTTTTTTGTTTTTGTATCATCTTGTTCATTAGCGAGACAGAATGCATACAGCGTACAAGTCGCGTTGCATCATGTGCGATCAGATGTTGGGTAATGGAGCATTTCTACAAGTCATTTTGGTATCAGCCCCATCGTTGTTCAGCAGGATTGATATATATTCAGGACTAAATATGGAAAATATATAAAAATGTAGTGGACTATAAAAGATTATCACATCCTTCTTGGTTTGTTTCGGTGTTGTTTCGAGTCACGAGCTGTTATAGCGGGATCATGGGTTTGTTCAGGCTGTTTGTTTAATGTGTTTAATCTGGACGTCTTTAACAGAACTTGGATGATCCTCCGAGATTCGGATAGGGGCTGTGCTTAACTTCCTGCCTCCTTCTTCTCCTTCTCGTCTTCTCGTTCCCTTTCCTTCTCTTCGCCCCCTTAAATTCTCTTGTCAGTCGTTTTCTCTCTCTCTCTCTCTCTCTCTCTCTCTTATGTTCTGTCTTCATTCAGCACCGTCCCCAAGGATTACCAGATCTCACGGGTAAGTCCATGACTGACATCCTGACGCAGGTTCGCATGGTGTAGAATTGAGGTTCATCGTCTGGCTCGTTTAGTTTTTTTTCTGTTAGTTTCCATGTAGTGTCAGTTTTCCTTTCTTCTTTTCTCCCTTTTGTATCGGGATTTTGTCGGTGGGATTTGGTGGTACTTGGATTTCAAATCCAGCCGGCTATGTTTATGTTTGCACCCTGGCACCATGGTGGGCGGGGCTAATAGAAAAATGGAAACCAGGGAACCAATCAGAAAGCTATGTTTAGAAAAGAGGCAAAATGTTTGCTGGTATTTTTTTACATCATATTATATGGTGTAGTTATACCATAGTAACACTCAGGACATGGCACTTTAAACTTATAGATATTAAATATTAATGAAATGACATTGAGATGACCTCGAATGACCGCTCCAAACACAACGTATCTGGAGACGAATAACATCCATTCCTATAAAGCATCCACGTTTCTAACCGTGTTTAGAGTTCTGATCGGAGATTGAGGCGAAATATTACCATTAGGTGCATCTTAGCTTCTAATGTGGTGTTCGTGATGCTCGCTGTTACTGTATGTACTGTATATGCGCATGTGCTGCCATCATCATCGTGCCCCCTAGTGGTAAGCATGCAGTGTGCAGTGTTTCCCTCGCAGCGACCTGGGTTCAAGTCCCCCTCAGTCCATCTGTCTGGTAATAATTTGGTCTTGAAATCATGTCCTTCAAATCGTCAATGTGGTCAGCGTTGCTCTGACGTCATTTCATCAAAGTCATTCTAACTTTCAAAAACAGCCTACAGTAGTATGAACATCGTCCAGACGTCTGTAACATCGTTTTGACAACCAGAGATTCCTGCTGTAAAAAAATAAAATAAAAATCTAATAATTAAAACATTTAAAAACACTTATGTTTATGGTTAAGCTAAAAGTTGTCATACTGTAAATTATGTCATTAATACATTGTCCCAAGTGTTGTACACACAGTTGTAGTTGCATTTTTTTTTGGTAACAAGAGCATACAGTATCTTACTCTGTGAGAGCGGATCCAGCTGGAAAATGCAGAGACAGGCGACCTTGTGATGCTAACAGACAGATACTTACACACTGGCACTCACACACACTCACTCACTCACACACTCACACACACACTCAGCGTCCTCTCACCTAAACAGGAAATGACCAGACGAAGACCAGAATAGACCTCAGTCTGGCTCTCAACCTGCTCTCTTCTCTTCTTTTCTCTTCTCTTCTCCTCTCTTCTCCTCTTTTCTCTTCTCTTCTCCTCTTTTCTCTTCTCCTCTCTTCTCCTCTTTTCTCTTCTCTTCTCCTCTCTTCTCCTCTTTTCTCTTCTCCTCTCTTCTCCTCTTTTCTCTTCTCCTCTCTTCTCCTCTTTTCTCTTCTCCTCTCTTCTCCTCTTTTCTCTTCTCCTCTTTTCTCTTCTCCTCTCTTCTCCTCTTTTCTTTTCTCTTCTCCTCTCTTCTCCTCTTTTCTCTTCTCCTCTTTTCTCTTCTCCTCTCTTCTCCTCTTTTCTCTTCTCTTCTCCTCTCTTCTCCTCTTTTCTCTTCTCTTCTCCTCTCTTCTTCTCTCTTCTCTTCTCCTCTTTTCTCTTCTCTTCTCCTCTTCTCTCTTCTCTTCTCCTCTTTTCTCTTCTCTTCTCCTCTTTTCTCTTCTCTTCTTTTCTCTTCTCTTCTCTTCTCCTCTTTTCTCTTCTCTTCTCCTCTTTTCTCTTCTCCTCTCTTCTCCTCTTTTCTCTTCTCCTCTCTTCTCCTCTTTTCTCTTCTCTTCTCCTCTCTTCTCCTCTTTTCTCTTCTCCTCTCTTCTCCTCTTTTCTCTTCTCCTCTTTTCTCTTCTCCTCTCTTCTCCTCTTTTCTCTTCTCTTCTCCTCTCTTCTCCTCTTTTCTCTTCTCCTCTCTTCTCCTCTTTTCTCTTCTCTTCTCCTCTCTTCTCCTCTTTTCTCTTCTCTTCTCCTCTCTTCTCCTCTCTTCTCCTCTTTTCTCTTCTCTTCTCCTCTCTTCTCCTCTTTTCTCTTCTCCTCTCTTCTCCTCTTTTCTCTTCTCCTCTTTTCTCTTCTCCTCTCTTCTCCTCTTTTCTCTTCTCTTCTCCTCTCTTCTCCTCTTTTCTCTTCTCCTCTCTTCTCCTCTTTTCTCTTCTCTTCTCCTCTCTTCTCCTCTTTTCTCTTCTCTTCTCCTCTTTTCTCTTCTCCTCTCTTCTCCTCTTTTCTCTTCTCTCTTCTCTTTTCCTCTTTTCTCTTCTCCTCTTTTCTCTTCTCCTCTTTTCTTTTCTCTTCTCTTTTCCTCTCTTCTCTTCTCCTCTTTTCTCTTCTCTACTCTTCTCCTCTTTTCTCTTCTTTTCTTCTCTCTTCTCTTCTCCTCTCTTCTCTTATCTTCTCCTCTTTTCTCCTCTTTTCTCTTCTCTTCTCCTTTTTTCTTTTCATTTTGTCTTCTGTTTGCCTCATTTCTCCTCCTCATGTCATCTCTTTTTCTTTTCTGCTCATTTTCTCATTTCCCTTCCCATTTCTCATCTTCTCCCTTCTTTCTCTTTTCTTTTTCTCACTTAATTCTTCTCTGCTTGTTTTCTCTTTTAATCTCTTCTTTCATCCCTGCTCATTTTTCTTCCCGTTTTCTCTTCTCTTGGTATTACCCCATTTTCTCTTTTCAGTCTCTTTTCTCTTCTTCTCTTAGTTTCTCTTCTCTTCATCTCATCTTCTTTGTCTTTTCTTATTTTCTCCATTTTCAATTTCTTGTCTGTTTATTTCTCTCGAGTTTTTTTTCTCAATTTCTCTTTTTTCTTCACAAATTCTCTTCTCATTTTTTCACATTTTGTCTCCTTCCTTTCCTGCTCATTTTCTCTTTTCCTTTTCTCTTTTAATTTTTTCCTATTTTTGTCTCATCACTTTATCTTTTCTCATTTTTTATCTTTTCATTCTCTCCTTTTCTCACTTTGTCTTCTCCTCCTCTCATCCGTCTGTTCTTATTTTCTCGTTTTCTTTGCGGTTTTCTTCGGTGGTACATTCTTTAGAGTTTAAGGGTTCCTCGCAAATTTAGACCTCGAGGGGCCTCTTATAGACAGTATCAAAAACAGGGTTCCAAAATAGGGTTCCGTGTAGAACCCTTTGAGGAGGCTAAAACACCACAATTGTTCAGTGTCATGAAAACTGATTCAAACTCCTCACATTTTAAATCACTCTCAGGTTCAGGATGTTTAGGAATGAAATGTAATAATTTGTCTCTTGTGCCACTCATTCATCTAACGGGTGAAAACATACAGTACACTCCTGGAAGGAACGGTTCTTGAGCGGTTCTTGGCCTCAAAGAGAAAAACATCTTTCGGATGGAAAACAACTTAAAGTCTCTTTCGGTTCTGCACAGGAACTTTTACGGGTTCACCAGGAGGACACTGACACAAATATAATGGACGAGAGAATGTAAAGCAGTAAAGTTTATTCCTTTTCCTCCACTGTTGACTTGATGTGTTTATCCCAGAACCTCGTGCTCCTGATTCGTCCATCCTTAAATTAATGCGTGGGAAATAAGACCATCGATTGGTTCCTGTGGTTGGCACGGTAGTGGCGTAGTGGTTACCACGGTGACCTCGCTGAGTTTGCATGTTCTTCCAGTGCTTGGTGGGTTTCCTCAGTGTCTTCGGGTTTCCTCCCACAGCCCATTCGACATAGTAGGCAGATTAAAGTAACTGGCATTTCCAAATGACGCAGAGTGTGTAAGTAAGTGTGTGTGTGTGCTCGTGCCCTGTGATGTAGTACCAAGGTGCGCCTCTTGCTAGTGCCCCGAGTCTCCTGGGAAAGGCTCCAGACCCCCCACAACCCTGTACACAGGATAACCGGCACAGAGGATGAATGCTTCCTGTTTGTATCTCGTAGGGGAAGTTTGGTGACGGGGTGGTTTGGGTGCGAAACACCGGAATGGGAGTAATTTCTTGATGTTTGTTGATGCCGAGATTGCGAGGCGGGGGGTCCTCCACAGGAAGCCAGAGATTCACTGTAATCGCTAGACGTCTGTAGAGACGGTGGCGTAATGGTGCTGACCTTTAGTATGCGTGTGTGTATCTGAATGTGGGTCTTTTTTTATTTTTGTTTCAGCTTGTCCTGTTTTGTTTCAGACTTACATTGTGATTTGAATTTAATTAGTAGAGCCGTGTGACAACGAGGGGAAACCCAGGTCAGCCCGAGAGAAACAGAGAGAGAGAGAGAGAGAGTGAAACTTTATACTCTGTTTTTACAGCTGTAAGAAAGTGTTGCGTGTTAAAACCAGGCGCACTATGAGAGTGCTGGAGCTCTCTCTCTCTCTCTCTCTCTCTCTCTCTCTCTGTCTCTCGTGATTAACAGCAGACATGAGGACCCGGGTAGACAGTGGTCTCTGTAGCATATCAGGAGCTCGAGAGGCTCCAGAGGCTGGAATAAAGAGGAGGAGGAAGAGGAGGAGGAGGAGGAGGATGAGGGGGAGGAGGAGGAGGATGAGGAGGGGGAGGGAGCTCCATAAAGCAGCAGCACTGTGAAGCCCCGTAGTGAGCCCTCCGACCCTTAGTGTGCCGCGTCTTCTTTCTCTCTCTCTCTCTCTCTCTCTCTCTCTCTCACACACACACACACACACATGCACATACACACAAATGAGCAGACATGGGCCTTCAACATGGAGCAGGATATTGACTTCTACAGACACTTCTCATGGCTTAACAAGGTAAGAGTTTGTGCTTCAGGCTTGGGTGCTTTCTGATTTTTTATTTTTTTTTCAGAATGTTAGAATAATCAAGTCCCCTCTGCGTTTAATTATCATTAACCAAACCCATCATTCTTGTGCAACTGCACGAGATGAAGGAACTCAGTCGAGACATCAGGATCCGGAGTCACGCTCAGCGGCACGTCTTCACATACCAGACTCGTTTCCTGAAGACCTCAAACAGCTATGAGAAAAGGCAGCATCTGAAACTTAATTATAGTCCGAGACGCGGTGTGTGTGAGGTTCTGCGCTGTCGTGACCCGCGGGCTCACAGTCGTGTGATCATTCCTAAAAACATAATGCTATTCTGCATATCGTTTCATCCTGAGCTGGTTTTCTTTCCCCGGAATTTTGCTCAAAATGTAAAAGCACACGATACAGTTATTATCACTAATATACAAAGGGCGTTCAAGTCAAACAGGGACTTTTCATTGTGCAGAATAACAGAACAGACTGTACTCTCTCAGTGAATAACACTGATCACAAACTATACATCAAAACACTGGTGACAGGTTCATGGGCACCCAAGTCACAGCCATGCCCACACGTGATGG
Organism: Channallabes apus; assembly: GCA_030522415.1. Lineage (NCBI taxonomy): Eukaryota > Metazoa > Chordata > Actinopteri > Siluriformes > Clariidae > Channallabes > Channallabes apus. The sequence continues at coordinate 38,114,905 of CM060113.1, forward strand.
GAAGTTTGAATCATTTTAGTGATTCGGTTCTTTGAATCTCGTTCATCAAAATAAACAAATCTTTTTCTGACTCATTTCGTTCATTTGATCAGAAATAAATTAAAATGTTGCGTTTTCCATATAAAGACCCCCAATACGTCTACATACACAAATTTTGGCTGTAGTTCCAGTAATGAAAATATTACAGTGCAGCTAAGGACATATTATAATAAACAGAATGAGTAGCTCACCTCTTATATCTTCCAGTCGGAGTCGTTCGTTATTTTGAATCTATTAGTAGCCTCTGTGGGAGTCACGTGACAAAAGAACGAACGACTCAGGACCGAAAAGACTCAAAGGGAACGACTCATTTCCGTTTCCTGTATATAACATACGGAGGTTTTGCGATGCTTTTCGCATGCGCGCCCAATAGAAAAAGGAACGGATCACTCTCCGAGACGACTCGTTCATCCGAGTCATGTTAAAGATCCGTTCAAAAAGAATTAATCGTTCATGAACGACTCATCACTAATGCCCACGGGGGGTCCAAAGACCACAGAAACGCCAATGTAGCACAAATTGTTGCTAAAAGTCATTTCCGGCCACGATGGAAAGCCACTAGAACACACAGTGCACCACAGGACACTGCATTCGGGGCCCAGCGCGTACAGTAGAGTCCATGTGTACGGACCCACAGCACCCAAAGGATCCACTTCCAATGTCCTGGTGCCAAACCGAGTCACGGCCTGAGGCCTCTTAGTAGATGTTTGGTGTAATGTTATGGCTGATCACACACTATACTGTATATAGTTTGGACACACTTACTGTAACTCCATGGTCTTTCCTGATTTTTATTTCTTTCTACACTGCGAAACAATGCTAAAGGCGCCAAAATATGCAATAATATGCAATAATCTTCTTCGAACAGTTGATGTTGAGATATATCTGCTACAGCACTTAAAGCCTTCATAAGGGGGTGGGGTTGCTCAGCCGGTTAACGCTGTGGGTTACTGGATTACTGATCAGAAGATCAGAAGTTCGAGGTCCAGTACCGCTAAGTTGCCACTGTTGAGCCCATGAGCGAGGTTCTTAACCCTACCTGCTCCAGGGGCACTGTTGACCCCTGACCCCTGATCATTTCACTGTTCTATAAGGTATATTTGTCAAGTAATTTATTATTATTATTATTATTATTATTATTATTGTTATAACGGCTCTAATCTGAGGTGCTGGTTGTTAACTGGTGATTTCTGAGGCTGGTGACTCTAAATGAACGTCTCCTCTGCAGCAGACGTAAGTTTTGTTCTTGCTTTCCTGTGATGGTCTTCATGAGATACAGTTTCATCATGGAGCTTGATGGGTTTTACAAATGCACTCGACACAACACTGTTCTTGCGAGAACCAGTTCCAGAACAGCCGACCTTTTTCATGCCAGAATGTAGAAAATTCCGACATTCCCCACTAACATGCTGTTCATCAACCTTAAATATCCATGTTCTGGTGAAGGAAGTGATTCAAACTAGCACTGTACTGTATCTACTGTAGCTCTGTCTTTTAATCTATTTTTATAAGTAATTATGTCAATCCGCGTAAACAAGTCTCACTCAGATGAAGAACTCGAGCCAGCATGAGATGTTAATTTCGCACCATGTTAAATATGAGCTTCCTGTACTTGCTGCCAAAATTATGCTCGTAGCTTCAGGGCCGGACTCAAGCGGTTATAACCGTCACTGTTATAACCGACTGTATTTGGCGTAAGTGGAAGGATTGTGATAATTTAATCGTTTGTTGAACAGTTCCGGTTAAAACCACTCTCGGCGAGTTCGTTATTCCTCAGTGACCCATAAAGCATTTTTTTTCCCCCTTTAATATGAGCTGGCCATTATTTTTGTTTATGTGCATAGGGAAGGAGGTTATAACCTCTCAGGAGTCCATTTGAATGTGGCATGCAAACGCTGTATAAACCATACTGATAGGGGAAGGCATCTGGACCGTTGACCTGAGAGAACATTTCCTTTTAATTTAATAATAAATAAAAAAATAAGTGGAGACTGAGAATCTGTAAAACAGTTGCTTGCTTCTTATGTTGGATCAGTGTCTCGTGCACAAACACTCCTATGCATGCTTTTAACATCAGCGTCCTGCTGTATACAGCGGTCTTATGGAGGGAATAAAACCTGTTCAGTGTAGTTCTGTTAAATGAAAATAATCAATGATGCGGTGGCGTAATGCGGCCGGACACAAAGCGGAAATATTTTTTTACCACTCCGGAGTGTCTTGTTTTCCAATAATGGCATGTAATTAAAGGATCTAATCCCTTAATCCCTTTAGACCTTGCAACTTCCATTAGTGTTAAACGTTTTTTTTCCCCCTTAAGGATAAAAGGAAAATAGATATATAGCAAATCTTATATATTTATATATTTGTTGTTTAATAACATGTTTTAAATGGTTCATATGGAGCCGTATAAGTTACGTACAGTAAATGAGCTGTTTCCATGGAAACAAAGACGTATTAAAATGACGTAATAAAATGTTATCGAAAAACAATAATGCACACCTTCCGGCCAATCAGATTTGAGAATTCCATTACACTTTGGTTAAAATAAAAAAATCAAATCAAAGTATCTAGAACCGGCTTAGTGATTTTAACTGGTCAGCTATACAGTAAAGTTTTGTTCACATGATTATACTGTTTCGTATTCCAACATGTCTGTGTGACATCGCTAAATAACTCGTCATGGTTTGAGATTTGAGTTTTTTTTGTTTGTTTGTTTTCATCATTTCACATTCTTTGTTGCGGTTGTCAAATTTACAACATGTTGTGGTTGGGAGGAAACGAGGATATAATGAGATCTGGCAGCAGGGTGCACTGTTCCACCCACATGAGCACAACATACTGTAACATCCAACATACTGTAGCACCCGAGCATTAGGTTCTTATGGAAACAATCTGTAATTATATGTTGAACTACAGTACGATCAGCAGTGGCCTGTGAGTGCCGTGTAAAGGAGCTGCATGGTTGTCGTAACAGGGAGGGGTTCAGTACAACATACTGTACACCATCAGCTCCGTCATGCATTCTTGGACACTGGCATAATAATCATGTCCTGAGTTGAGATTTTGGGGGAAATTCCAGGGCTTGTGAGGGGGGGGGGGTGCCTCAAAAGGAAATGTCTCTCTGTCTTATACACATGCATACAGTATACACACACACACACACACACACACCAATACACACAATCTCTGTTTTGTTGAATTCCCAACCTGGTAACATTTCATTTAATGTTCCTTTAATTAGCATTATTTATAGAATATCACATTTATTCCACAAACCAAAATAAACTTTTTTATTATACTGTATAATAAAGCTACTGTAGTCAAACCTAGTCATGTGACCTGTCACATGATCAGCTACAGTATCTCCTTATAAATAACCCAGAGTGTGCCCTGACAAAGATTTGCTCGTATGATACATCATGAAATCATAAGTTTAAAAGTCATTTGTATTCTTGATGTTTTTTACGCAAGTCGGATTAGTGGTTAACAACCTAGACAGAAGTTCAGCTCGCAAATACGCTGTTGATTATCAATGTTTTTACTATAATTATGCAGAATTATTAAAACGATGTGGATTATTTTTTCATAAATGCAGCTCAGACATTAGCAGTTGAAGAAAAAAAACGATTGAAGGAACGATGGAAGGGAAAAAGACAGAAAGGAAGGAAGACCCTGAGGAGGAGGAAAAGAGAAAAATGAAGAAATGAAAGATGATACTGCTTTTGCATGATAGTTGTGCTCTAAGGAAGAAAGAAAGAACAACAAATGCGGAAAAAAGGGAAACCCCTGCTGCATGATAGTTATGCTCTTTAAAATAAAGAAAAAGAAAAGAAGGAAGGGAAAAAAAAAAAAAGAATCGTAGACAGAAAGAAAAACCCTGCTGCATGATAGTAAAAATAAATAAATAAATAAATAAGAAGAAAAGGAAGGCTCACGGAAGGAAAGAAAAGCCCTTGCTGTGTGATGGCTGTGCTTCAAAAAAGAGATAAAAATTCAATTTCAATTACATTTTTTTTTTATTTATATAGCGCTTTTAACAATGGTCATTGTCTCAAAGCAGCTTCACAAAAATTAAAGAAATTTAACAAAAAAAATTAATAAATAAATAAATAAATAAATAAATAAATAAATAATAATAATAATAATAATTAATATTAATAATAATAATAAATAATAATAATAATAATTAGAAACCTAAAAAAAGAAAAGAAGGAAGAAATAAAAAGAATGAAAGACCCTACTGCATCAATGTTGTTCTCTGAAAGAAAGAAAGAAAGAAAGAAAGAAAGAAAGAAAGAAATGTAACCATACTGTAATTTAGGCCGGAAACAGTGACCGTCCTTAGCCTAGCGATGCCTTACTGTACGTGTAGCTTGTTAATCATCACAAGTGCCTTCTGATACCCTAGCGGCTGCCAAAAGAGCAAAACAGCAAAACTGTTCATTTTTACACTCAGAAGTGCAGTGGATATGTGCTTTAAACACCCCTATGGCAAATAAAGCTGACATCCCTTACTGGGGATTTTGTAAAATCTTTTTTTTGTTGTTGTTGTTGTTCGAGACAGCTGACAGGCTCCTACTCAGCAGCTTTTCTTTTTTTTTCTTTTTTTTTAAATAGAGATTATATGTGAATCAAGTGCTAGCTCTGCTCTCACGGTGCGAGCTCTACTAGCTTAACGCTGACACACACTGATAGCTCACTAATCTCCTGTGACAGCAACAGTATTTACAGGCTTAGCTAATAAGCGTCACAATATGGATGTCACTGATGACTCAAAAAGTTGCTAATAAGACACGGAGCTGAGAAAAGATGGAGTGATGTTCAAAGCGGGTGTTTTTAACAGGGTGTATGTGGGATCCATATAAACGCCACGTTCGCGTGATAGCTATGGCTGTAGAAATCCAAATATTTTGATGGCAGAACAAAAGCCGTGATGTGGTGTTTGCCTCCAACATAGCGGCACCCATGTGGGTTGAGTTAGTACATACAGTAGTCTATGCTAAGTGTAATAAGTGTATGTTTTTCACCGTGAGCTGTTTTTCCTTATAATTTATTAACATAACTGAGGTAAATGTTGACGTTCCTGACATTTCTGACTGGTTTATACTGTCACTACACCTTTGGATCAACTCTTTCGAAAGACTTTCTGTATGGAAAGTTGTGCTAGCTTGCGAGCTACAGTAGTAGCTTATTCTTTGTGCCCCTGTTTTCTAGCTGCTGAAAAACAGGTACAGCGGTACCTCGGCATACGGAATTTAATTCGTCCCGGAGTTTTTAAGGCGTAAGTTTATATTGCGAAACGCATTTTCCCATAGAAATGAATATAAATGCAGATAATCATTTGGTGCCAATTCATACACACACATACACACACTCATTCACACACTACGGACAATTTGGGAATGCCAATTAGCCTAATCAGTATGTCTTTGGACTGTGGGAGGAAACCCAGCAAACATGGTGAGAACATACAAACTCCTTGCACACAGAGACGGGAATCGAACCGCGGATCCTGGAGGTGCAAGGCGACAAGTGCTAACCACTACACCACCGTGCTGCAATTTTCATTCATTCATTCATTCATTTTCTATACCACTTAATCCTGTGTTCAGGGTCGCGGGGGACCTGGAGCCTATCCCAGGAGACTTCGGGCACTAGGCGGGGTACACCCTGGACAGGGTGCCAATCCATCGCAGGGCACACACACATACACACACTCACACACCCAATCACACACTACGGGCAATTTGGGAACGCCAATTAGCCTAACCTGCATATCTTTGGAATGTGGGAGGAAACCGGAGTACCCGGAGGAAACCCACCAAGCACGGGGAGAACATGCAAACTCCATGCACACAGAGACGGGAATCGAGCCTGGCCGGGGAATCGAACCCCAGACCCTGGAGGTGCAAGGCGACAGTGCTAACCACTACACCACCGCGCCGCCTTGCCGCAATTTCCAACACTATAATATATATATTTTTAATAATAAAACAATCTAAACATTTAGAAAATACATGTAAATGAAGTATAATCTGAAATAAATAGACATTAAACCTCACAATTGATTCCTCTTGGCCCCGGCTGCTTTAAAAGCAAAACCGAAAGTGGCTCCATTTTCTTCTTGCTACCGTCCTTGCTAGCATTATTTTTATTATTTTTTTATTATTTTTTGTTTTTTTTCCCAATTTTCTCCCCAATTTAGTCGTGGCCAATTCCTCCCCGTCACTAGGGGGCTCCCACATTAAGGCTACTACTACCACTCAGTCCAAACCGCATGACGTCAGCCGACCGCATCTTTTTCGAACTGCTCGCTTACGCACCATTAGGGGCGGAGTAACACACTCGGAGGAAAGCGCTAGCCGCTCCTTCCGCGTGCGCGAGCTCACAGACGCCCCTGATTGGCTGTAGAGCCGTAATTAGTGTCTGAGCGCAAGTACCTCCCCCCTGAGAGAGCTCGGCCAGTCAGCCCTCTCTATGCCTCTGGCTGTGAGAGGAAAACAGCATCACCCGGGGTTCGAACCAGTGATCTCCGGATGATAGGAGCACTTTACCACTGCGCCACTCGGAGGCTCTTTGTTAGCATTTTTTTAACCCATGGTGCTACAGTATGTCTTCACTAAATCTTGCACCCAAAAAAAAAAAAAAAAAAAAATTTTACTTTCTTTTCTTGACTTTCCACTGACGCAAACAAGTTTTGAACGTCGACCGCGCAAACGCGCAACTTTCCTTCGCTCCGTTTCCCGAGGCAAATTTCTGGCAAAGTTTCAGGTCTTAAGGCAAAACTTCTTCTCCTTCTCAGTCTAGATGTGTAATTTATTATACATTTATCATGAGACACAAAAAAAAGCATTATTTCTTTGAAAAAAATTGTTCCTTGTTCAGTGTGATATGCTAATGAGCTAGTTGAGCTAGTTTTTCTGTTTATATTGAATGCCCCTGCTCTGTATTTCTCAGATCTTTTTTTCATTTCTTTTAATGCCTTTGTGTGTCATTCGACGCTTTAGTGACACTGAATTGAGTCGCTCTTCTTTGGAGTTTATGTACTCGTTGGCATTGTGCCAGCGATTCTCTGCATCTGGTTGGTTCATTCAGTTCATCATTTCCCCTGTGTGTGTGTGTGTGTGTGTGTGCGTCGCAGGTTAACCGCCAGCCCTGTTTGAACAATGAGACGTATCAGGAGCGCTTGGACAGATTAGAGGGGGACAAAGAATCTCTGGTCCTGCAGGTGAGTCGCTTCTCCACGCTCGAACTCGCTCTCTTCATCGCCGCACAATCGAGTCTGTCAGGCTGAGAGTCAGCTGTTACTGTATATATGCAGCAGACATGTTATAAAAGTCATATTTTATTTAATTCGGCAGTTTGGTTGCTATTGTATGTCCGTTAGTAACGACTCGTACGGTATGCGACATTCAAATCAGGTCGTCTGTTCACCATGTTTACAAAAGGATCCCATATACACAACTCACTCAAGTGGTGAGCTCAAGTCCGAAGTTCACTCGTCATGATGCCGTGTGGACTAAACAGTGGTGTCACAAGTATTCACATTCATTACTTGAGTAGAAGTATAGATACTAGGGTTTAAAAAGACTTCTTTAGAAGTTGAAGTATCAACTCAAGCTTTTTACTCAAGTAAAAGTGTAAAAGTACTGGTTTCAAAACTACTTAAAGTATAAAAGTAAAAGTAACGTAAACCATATATGGTTCTTTAATGCAAATACATTAAAGAACCATATATGTGTACTACTGAGCATTAACATGTTTTATGGAGAAGAAGATATGATAACTAGTTGCCTAGAAGTATTTTAATGGTGCAACTTCAGAGGCATGTCATCAGTAACCTTTACTGGAATGTAAATGTACATCCAAGCTTAGCTGCAGGAATCTGTGAGGGCAACATACAAGAAAATTTGTGTACCCAGGGCAGGCTTAGTAACAATTACCCCTGTATGGTTGTCTACAATAAACATTATTTACGTCTACTTATCACAACCTTATCAACCGAAAATGCTATTTTATTCAAACGTCTTTGCTCTAGCGTGTGACATGACGTCATGTGCAGGTGCGATGGATCGCGTACCAACCAATAGGGTGTTGGAATGGTATGTTTATACTTCTCATCCAACCACAATCGAATTCGCTCCATCCGGATGGCACGATTTTATTTTTATTTTTATCTTTTTAAATGACAAGCTGAAATAAAATAGGAGTAACAATGCTATTTTTACAATGTAAGGAGTAGAAAGTACAGATAATTGCGTGAAAATGTAAGGAGTAGAAGTAAAAAGTCGGCTGAAAAATAATTACTCCAGTAAAGTATAGATGCCCAAAATTTCTACTTAAGTAAGGTAACGAAGTATTTGTACTTCGTTACTTGACACCTCTGGGACTAAATAGTGGAGATTATGAAACCTTGTAGATTCTTAGCGAAATTACAGTTTATTTAATTTTTGTTCCAGACATTCACCCGTAATCTTATATTCTTGATTTTTTTTTTTTTTCAAACCTGCTGTTGTGATTTAGAGAGCGTTCCTGTTACCACCCTGAAGTAGATTGTTTTCCAGTGTCCCAAAGTGTTTCATTCCATATTCCACTGTCTGGCCAAAAATAAATAAATCTCAGTTTCAAAAGGGTCTAATTATTGGCCTGCATCAAGCAAAGAAAACTAAGGAGACTGGAAATGACTGGAACCCTTCAAGTTAAGAAGCCTTCAACACATTATTAAAACCTGGAAGGATAGTGCTGAACCATCAACTTCACAGATGAAAAGTGGTTGGTGGAAAAAAAAGACCTCTCACATGCTTGGTGAAGCTTAATAGTGAAAAGTTGAGCATTTCCAGACATACAATGTGACAAGAAGTGTGCGGCCAGACGGAAACCACTTGTTATTAAGGCTATTCGGAAAAAAAGGCTTCAGTTTGCTAAGGAGCATAAAGATTGGACTTTTGGAGCAATGGAAAAAGGTCATGTGATCTAATGAGTAGGGTTAGGGTAAGAGAAGCACATAAAGCAATGCACCCAAACATGCATAGTGTCCACTGTACATGTGTAATGTGGAAATAAAATGAAGTCATGTGACAAGTTTCTCTTCCATGATGGTACGGGTCCAGTATATTCCAAGACTCAAATAGTGAAAGAATGGTTCTGGAAGCATGAGGAAACATTTACACACATGAACTAGACACCACATTGCACACTATACAGTAATATACTGTAGCAAAACTAAAGGCAGTCGAATATAATACAGTACATTAGATATTTGTGTATGACATGCTTTTGGCCAGGCAGTATATAATGAGAATCATTATAATAATTTTTATAACTTAATAAAAGAAATGTTGTACTATTCATGTATTTATATTTATATTTAAATGTCATTAAAAATTACGTATCACTTACATCACAGCAGATATGAGAAGGTTTTTGTAAAGCATGGCATCATCAGTTCTGAAGGCTCCTGGTGTAAATCCTAAAGTGACAGCTTTCCCGCCTGACTGTTACAAGACATTGACACTGGAGACTCCTTCCATGATAATATGACTTTTTTTTAGACTTAGATTATGAATTATGAAATTAGGGTTGTTCCGATTCCGATACTGGTTTCCTAAACATAACCTATTTAAACATAACCTAGTTTTGCTAGCTTAGCTTACTTACAGAGTGTCACGGCGTGCGCCTGTGATGGGCGTGCGCCCAAATTGATATCGCTCCTCCGAAGCTCACTAGTTAGGCGGCCTCCCCCCCCTTTAGGTATGTGAAGGAGCAGGGCCACAGAATCAGGCAACGGCCCATGAGCTATCGCCGCTAATGATCCCGGCGCTATAAAACACAGCGGGGAGTGTAGCTCGGGGTCTGACTGTTGGGAAGCTGGACTTTGCGACGCTGTGGATTTTATGAGAGACAGTGGCACAAGAGCGGGGCGATGTGATGCGCCCCAGAGACTTATAAAAGGGGGGCGCCTTTGATCTCCGCGAGAGGAGCGCATGAACGAGCTGCGCGAGCTCCCGCGGCACCTTCACTTCCGCGTAGAACCCGCCTTCGTATCCCTGCCGCCGAAGTGGAAAAAGCCGCAGAGAGCCTTTAACCCTTTTCTTACCCATTTTTCGAAAATAAATTACCCTTTTTCCTGTAAGACCTCGCCTCGTGTCCGTGTTTCATGGTGTCGCTCGTGCACTTAGGGTCGAACCCGTTACACAGGGCTAGTAGTATTTTACTTAAAAAAAGAAATTATATATATATATATATATATATATATATATATATAATTTCTTTTTTTGCCCTGCGATGGATTGGCAACCTGTCCAGGGTGTACCCCGCCTAGTGCCCTAAGTTTCCTGGGATAGGCTCCAGGCCCCCCGCGACCCTGTATATAAGGATAAAGCGGTACAGAAAATGAATGAATGAATGAATTTCTTTTTTTGTGTGTGTGTGTATACTGTATATACACACACACACACACACACACACACACACACACTGTACAGATACACACCCAGGTATCGGATCAGTAATCGGTATCGGCTGATTCCCTGAGCCCAAGTATCGGAATCGGTATCGGGAGGGAAAAAATGGTATCAGAACATCTCTAATAGAAATCATAGCATTGTAAAACAACTAGGGCTGATGACAATCTTGGAAAAGCTAATTTGACTTTAGCTACTGTAGTAACATACTTTACTGTATACGCTACAGTTTCACATTTCTGGGGTTGTTTCTGCTGGTGAACGTGCACACAAGTTTTATTAATGTGGAATAATTTATTCATTTGGGGGAAAGTCCACCTGTAGGTTAGTTTAGATCAGGGGTGTCAAACATACGGCCCGCAGGCCGAATACGGCCCACTAAGGCGTCCAATACGGGATGATTTGAACAATAATGTTAAATATCAAATCTTTTTTTATTATCATTATTATTATTAGTAGTAATATTAAATAAAGTCTATGTCCGGGTATTCGCTGCATTATTGTGTTTGGTTTTATTCATTTTTTTATTTTATCATTGATCATTTAACTGCTCTATTGCGCTTCTGCCGAAACCTCTAACACGCATGCGCATTCTAAATTACCGCCTAAATCAAATTTTTAAAGAAAAATTGATCTGGAAGGGCACTGATAAATACACTGGACAGCTCCGAACGGAAAAAGTTCATGCTTTAGCATCCGCTTAAAAAAAAAAAAAAAACTCTTTTTATTTTTTATTTTTGATTTTTATTTGTTAAAGGAAAGTTCTCATTAGTAGTGTAGAGTTAATGTTCATATCCAAAGTGAATGATTTTTTTTTTCATTTGCATTAACCATAAAGAATTTATTTTTGTATATGATTTTTTTTCTAAACTATTGAGTTGTTAAAGGCAGTTTTTTTTATTTATTGTGAAGTGTTTTTCTAGTTTGTAAATTATATTGTAGCCTATAGCTTCATATTTAATGTAACTGTCTGTACACAGAGTCTGCAGCAGTTTTTATTTCTTATTTCATCATTACTAAAAAGTATCTGACAAGTAATATTCATGTTCAAAGGAAAGGATTTTGCTTGCCATTACTTGGCATTGTTTTCCCCCCAAAAAGGAATAAGAGTGTTAATGATCAGTTTCTGAGGACTTTTACAGAATATAGTGTATTTGTTGTAATTTGATGCACTATGATTAAAAAAACAAAAAACAAATCCGGCCCGCACATGGTCACATTTCTTCTCATCCGGCCCTCACCCTAAAATGAGTTTGACACCCCTGGTTTAGATCCTCATATATGGGTCACTTACTGTACTGTACATGCCTGAATAGAAGCCATGAAAGCAGAACTAGTAGATCTGATCTACGCAAACTGTCAAAGTATAGCAAAAACTTTCTACCTTCTATCATCAGCCTGAAAGTGTTTATTACCAACTAGTCTTTAAACAGGTCTTGCTTCTTTTTTTTTTTTTTTTTTTTGCGTACTAGCCGGTAGTTTGTATTTACTACAAATGAAACGAGTTCAATGGGAAATAATTGAAACTATTTTTTTAATAATTCAACAACAAGCCGTGACCTTTACTTTGACCTCTTTTAGTTCATAGTGGTGGACTTGGGTTAAAGGTTTTTAAAGTTGGTTCAGTCTGACATAGAACGAGAAAGTACACACACACACACACACACACACACAGTGCCTGCAGTCACGCGTCTGCCACATTCCTCAAGCTTGTCCAGGATCTCCTGTTGATTGGTGGAAAGTTTGGTGCTATGACCCACTGCTGAATCCTATTGGCTCCCACACAGCTTTCACTTCCTCCTCTACCTGTCTGGCAGCAGGTGGGCGGCTTTATGGCAAGACCAAACAACAGAGTGAATGAACTCAGCATTTATGCAACGTTTGGAAAGCCGGCGTCGGTTTGACGTCCGAGATCTCCAGCAGTTTCATTTCTGCTTTCAAGTTTGCTGAAGTAGTCTGTTAAAGTTTGCTATAAATAGTGCGAAAGCTGTGACTTAACATGTGTGAAGAGTGTTGCAGAAGAATGAGGGAGTGACGGAGAAAAAGAGAGGCTGAATGAGCGTTCGGGCAGAGCGTGACACCAGGTGAGTTTTTAATCTAACTGGGAAAATAACTGAGCCATGATTTGGCAGAGCGAAGCATGTGTGAGGAAGAGGATTTTAGGAAGTGAGTGTGTGTGAGTCAAGATTGTGTCCGAGTGGGGCAGAATGTGAGTAACGATTGTGCCGATCGTCCGTGCGCGGACGTACAGTAGGTGTGAGTTGGACTCTGTGCCGTGTTGAAGTGGAGAGAAGGGGGGCATTATGGTACTGCATTTCTACTTTGCATTGAAATTTGCATGTGGAAATATTAATTATCTTCTGATTTCTGACAGCGAATGTAGTGTTTTCTTATGATACGACCTACAAAAAGTGAAAAGTTATGAATCTGTTTTTATTGATTAATATTATTATTTTTTTTATTGGTGGCTTTAAAATTTTAAAATTTAAGCTGAAGTCTTTCTCGCTACCTGAACAGAACTGTATCAGCAGACATACAGGGAATATGTAAGGAATTAAACACTTCTACCACCTCAAAGTTAATCACAAGGGCCGTTCAAGTCAACCCAGGACTTGTGATGACGTGTGATTGATTTGAAGAGTGAAAACTTTTTAAAGAGGGAACATCCTTGTACATCCCTGCAGGAAGTCCCCATACAGTCCTGACCTCGCTCCAAGCCATTTCCAGACATTTGGGTAATGATGGGAGTTCCCGGGAGGCCAGTGTTTCAGACGTGAAGCAGGTTTCAGATTGTTTAGCCTGATCATGACTCCGGCATTCTGAGAGAACTTACTACCTTGATGGTGTCCAAGCACTAGTGAAACACTGGGATAAGAGCATTAGTGTACTGTAGGTGGGGATTATACAGTATATACAGTAGTATAGAGAAATAAAGGGAGTTTTTACTCTCATGACTGTTCTGTTATTCTGCACAATCAAAAGTCCAGGGTTTGACTTGAACGCATCACTTATTTTCCTTTAACAGCGCATTCCAAAGTGTTTTATTTCTCATATGATGACACAATAACCTTTATAATTATTGTTGATATGCCATATGTTTATGCATTTACTGTATAGTTAAAGTTTATATTGTACTCACTGTTCCTCGCTGTTCTATTCGAATCTACTGACGTCGTTTTCCATTCAGGTTAGTCAACTTCTTGTTGTGTATTTATCTGCGTTTATTTGTGTACTGTAGGTGAGTGTTCTGACGGAGCAGGTGGAGGCCCAGGGAGAGAAGATCAGAGATCTGGAAGCCTCTCTGGAGGAACATCACCTCAAACTTATCTCCACAGAGGAAATGCTCCAACAGGTAGGAGCACGCTAACAACTCGGCCAGAAGCTTTTGTGTCAGTCTGTTTGTCTGATCGCCAGTGATAAACCGAGAGTTTGGCCAAGAAAGGAATGTGCACAGGCTTCTCCTTATTCCAAATGTTGTCGATCAACCAGGACAGGTTTGGTGTCTATGTGAGGTTTGCTTCTCTAGTTGTTTTAAAGTAAAGGAAGTTCTTAGGGTCCCTTGACACACACACACACACACACACACATTATCAACACATTCTCACCTTGGAAGGCAGAATACTGGACCAGACTTTGTCCTGAGGACCAAGGTTTTGTCCGTGACAGCTCTGGTTCCTGGGGACAAGAACGTTGGAGGTGTCGTGTGGTGTCTTCTTGTTCAACAAGCGCGCATGAGCCTGACGGGCAAGTGTCCACATACTTTTGGTCATATAGTGTAAAGATGCTGGGAAAATTAGTTTTTCCTGCATCCGCAGTTTGTCTATAATCATTCAGATGGTGCTCAAAACTATTGACACCCCGTCAGAATCTGCGTACTGGGAGCTAAAGTTATTTTTTATTATTATATTTATTGTAGTCTCATGTGATTCCTGTTGCTTCTCATTCAGAAATGCATCTGCGCTCTGCTTTAAAAAAAAAAAAATAGTCAATAAAATGCAATCTAAATAATTCCAGGTGCAGAACGATGAGTGATCGCCAAGACGTTAGAAGCACGATCTAGTGTACAGCATATTATACTGTATGCATGCGGCCAAAGGAACAAAGTTATGGTAGAGGATTTCATTTTTTCTTTTTTTTGTCTCAGCGCAGACGTTATATGAGATTGAGATATAAATGGAATGGGGGACCAGGAGGGACAGATAGATAGAGAGAGAGATATAGACAGATAAACAGTGCGTCCTGGTGGCTTCCTCTGCTTGCCTGGACAGGTTCGAGTGCTGCAGTGTTCCTCATTCACCTGAGCTCGAATTAATTTCAGTGCACGTGTTAAATGCTGTTATCCAATTATAAAACACGGAAAAAGTTCTGGAGCTTCGCTGAGGAAATGGAAACCCTTGGACAGGGTGCCAATCCATCACATGGCACACACACATACACACACTCACACACCCAATCACACACTACGGGCAATTTGGGAACGCCAATTAGCCTAATCTGCATAGACTGTGGGAGGAAACCAGAGTACCCGGAGGAAACCCACCAAATATAAGGAGAACATGCAAACTCCACGCACACAGAGACGGGAATCGAGCCTGGTCGGGAATCGAACCCGGACCCTGGAGGTGCAAGGTGACGGTGCTACACCACCGTGCACAAGGTTCAACTCAAGTAGTTTATACTTGATGGGTGGCACAATGGGGTAACGGTTAAAACAGTGGCCTCACACCTCAAGGGTCGGGGTTCGAGTCCCACGGAAGGCCTTCTTTGAAACGTTTGCACCGTTCAAATGCTTTACTGCGACTAAGAGTCTCATAAGTCTTCTATAAATGTCATTTGCGTTTAAGCCTTCATTCATGAAAAATTTCAAAATGTCCCAGTTTGGCTCGAACATCCCTTGTGTAATAATCTGTCTGATTTAGGTTTTAGGTTTAAATCTTACAGGGTTATACGTTGATGTAAGATTACTGTAACTAACACGCAGCTGTGCTGAATCCCCGAGACACGAGTCTCACCAGTGCCGATTACGTGGGATTTGTTTAATTGCCTCTTAAGCAGCGAGTTATGAATCGGCTGGGCCGAGCCCTGTGTTTACGGCTTATCGTGTGGGATGGAACGTCTGAGTGTGTGTTTACACAGCCGCTGGACGTGTCCCGCACGAGCCGATAAGCCCGGTCATGATTCACCTCCTGATAAAGCTTGAGGCTGTTTCAGTCGGTCCGATTGCAGACCGGCGTTAGAGTGAATCCCTGATGCTTTCTGGAGGTCCTGTGTAATGATGCTCATGTTTAGATTAGATTAGTAGCTGAATGTGTGTGAAATAAATTCATTTTAATCTTTTTCAGTTTTTTTTTTATTCTACAAACAGCTGCAGTATTTGCCTGACTAACAGTGAGAGAACAGGGCGTCGTCTGTAATTTGCACATACTCTAGATATTAATTCGTAATGATAGCTAAGGCTTTATTATATTCCTCCAAATCTGTTTTGCCTGAAAATGTTAAAATAGGTTTATGGTCTATAAGTGCTTTATCCTGATAAGGAGTCAGTTTATAAGGCTTTTCCTTACGACGCTTTATCAAGTATGTATTCCTCCAATTTACCTTTTAAAATCATTTGTGAGAGACTGAAAGCCGCTGATGTGGGTCTCCCTGTTTGATGTAGACAACAACCTAAATTGTTAAATAAAAAAAGGAAATTATTAAAATTATGTTGTTCAACCTTGTCAGACTTTTAAACATTATAGACTACACCTTAAAACACTACATACTGTTTTTTTTTTTTAAACATTACAGACCGCACCTTTAAACATTTTACACTCAGCCTTTAAACATTACAGACCGCACCTTTACAGACCGCACCTTTAAACATTTTACACTCAGCCTTTAAACATTACTGTACATATCACACCTTTAGACAGTTTACATTGAACCTTTAAACATTACAGACCGCACCATTAAACATTACAGACCGCACCGTTAAACATTACAGACCGCACCTTTAAACATTACAGACCGCACCTTTAAACATTACAGCCCGCACCTTTACAGACCGCACCATTAAACATTACAGACCGCACCGTTAAACATTACAGACCGCACCTTTAAACATTACAGACCGCACCGTTAAACATTACAGACCGCACCTTTAAACATTACAGACCGCACCGTTAAACATTACAGACCGCACCTTTAAGCATTACAGACCGCACCTTTAAACATTACAGCCCGCACCTTTACAGACCGCACCATTAAACATTACAGACCGCACCTTTAAACATTACAGACCGCACCATTAAACATTACAGACCGCACCTTTAAACATTACAGACCGCACCGTTAAACATTACAGACCGCACCTTTAAACATTACAGACCGCACCTTTAAACATTACAGACCGCACCTTTAAACATTACAGACCGCACCTTTAAACATTACAGCCCGCACCTTTACAGACCGCACCATTAAACATTTTACACTGAACCATTAAACATTACATATCACACCTTTAGACAGTTTACATTGAACCTTTTAACATTACAGATCGCACCTTTAAACTTTACCGACCACACCTTTACACATTTTACACTGAACCGTTGAACATTACAGATCGCACCTTTAAACATTACAGACTGCGCCTTTGAACATTTTACACTGAACTTTTTATACATTAAATGTGCAGTATGTAATGTTTAAAGGTGCGGTCTGTAATGTGTAAAAGGTTCAGTGTAAAATGTTTAAAGGTGTGGTCTGTAATATTTAAAAGCTCTGTGTAAAATGTTTAAATGTGCAGTATGTAATGTTTAAAGGTGCGATCTGTAAACATTTTACACTGAACCTTTTACACATTACAGACCGCACCTTTAAACATTTTACACTTAGCCTTTAAAAATTACAGACCACACCTTTAAACATTTTACACTGAATCGTTAAACATTACAGATCCCACCTTTAAATATTACCGACCACACCTTTACACATTTTACACAGAGCCTTTGAACATTTTACACATTACAGATCGCACCTTTAAACAATACAGACCGCACCTTTAACTATTACATTTTACGTTGAACCTTTAAATATTTCAAACTGGACCTTTTAAACAATTAACACTGAGCCTATAAGACTTTACAAACTGCACTTTTAAACCTTACAGACCGAACCTTTAACTATTACAGACTTCTTTCATCTTTAATCATGAGCACAGAAGTTGAAGATCGATCAGCTTGTAATTGTTTAACAGAAAGCAGAAAGCAGAAGTACTGTATGTTTCCTTGGAATGGGACGCAGTAGTTGTGAAATGAATGAAAGGCGGGGCCCGAGTGTTTTCTGGTGTGACTAACTTTGTAGCAATGATCTTTATAAAGTACGGTTATCAGTGTATTACTGAGAGAGAGAGAGAGAGAGAGAGAGAGAGAGAGAGTATGGAAGGCATGCAATCACGCTGATGTTAATCCACTCACTCCGGGGTCAGACTCACAGCTCACACTGTATGAGGACGTCTGTGCCGTACGTCAGCGCCCGTCTTCTACTTTGAGGAGAATCATGGAACATTAATTCTGTTTTCAGCTGAGAAGTTGCTCTCTGGTCCTGGGGTTCTACTGAAATTAGCTGCTAGACGGAGGAATGCAGGGAAACACACATTAGGGGGGGAACAGAGGAAGCAAAAATAGCGCTGGATGAGTGTGTATATTTAGCGGTGCTTGGCAGGAGCCCAGGATTTGATCTTGGGAAACTTGCTTGTAGAGCAAGAGAATGTCTCGTCTGAGAATGTGAATGATTGTCCACATGTAATTGTGTGTGTGTGTGTGTGTGTAGGAGCTACTGAACCGCACCTCGTTGGAGACTCAGAAGCTGGATTTAATGGATGAGGTTTCGTATCTGAAGCTGAAGCTGGTCAGTATGGAGGACGACCACAACCACATGGACAAAGACGACAAGCAGCACAAAGCCGAGGTACGAGACGATCTGTCCATCACTCTCTCTCTCTCACCTCTGTCCTTCTGTTAATGTCTTGCACTTCCTATTAGTTTGTGCATCTTATCCTTGTTTTACTAAAAACCCGTACCAGTTTATTCATCTGTCTCTCATTTGTTTCTTCAAATCCTTTCATCTTTTCCTATCATTTTCACTCACACCATCACTTTATCCCCTAAACCGTCTCGCTGCGTCACGTTCTAACCTTAATCCTTACGTCACTCTTTCACGTCATCGGTTCATCCTTCTCTCCTTCATCATTTCATCAGTTCGTCTCTCAGTCCCTTTCCGTTTCTCCTTGTCCTACTCCGTCGTCCTCCACCACGTCAGCGGTTCATCCATCTTCCGTGACTTTTGACTTTCCGTTAACCCAGCCATCCCTCTATCATCTGATCAGTTCACCCAGTTTCACCACTCTATCACTATCATTTCATCAGTCTTTCAACACTCGCAGTCTTATCACGCTCTCAGTTTATACGTCCTTTACTCTATTCATGTCTCCGTCCGTGGCTTTATCGCTCCATCAGCATCTACAGGACGTGTCTGGGTAATGCACTTTCAGTTCAACCTCATTCTATGACTCTTCGTTTAACTCTATCGCTTCCTCTGTTTATCTACCACTCTTTCCCTGCGCTATCACGTCTTCTATTAGTTTATTCTGCTCGCTGTGTTGTTGTTTTTTTGTTATATTGACCCATAATTCTACACTCGTCTGATTCGTGGGTGGAAAATACTCCGAGAATTACGGATGGTGGATAGTTTTCCAAGGAAAAGTGCTCCCGTCAAAAAAAAAAATTTAAAAAATGGTCGGATCAGCGCGAAGCAGCACACACACACACTTCTTTGCTCGTGGTGAAGAATGCGGGCAAGGGTCAGCCGCTAATTGAAATGTGAGCCGTTTGAAGTGACAGCGTAGTGTAGGGTTGGAGTGTTGGGATTCCAGGCATCCACATTCCAGAGCTTCAGAAACCCCCCTGATGGACACCTGTCTCAGACTCAGCTGTCCCGTGAATGAGCGTCATGAGGGTGTTTGGAGATAAGATCTAGTCTGTAGACCACCTGCGAAACCACATGTTGAAGAATACCCTGCAGTCCATCGACAAGCCCTTGGACCTGTTAGACGTGCGGTTAATGTTAAACCTGCTGACGTAACGGGTGAGCTGGTCAAGTTCCAGCTACAGTAATTACACGTTATATCACCTGATGGATCAAACGTAAAGGAGCAGTTATGCAGTTTTACTCCAGAATTAAGTCGCAAAAAAAAAAAAAACAGAATCTTGTAGAATTTGATCAAACGTTTTTGGTCAAAGCTCTTCTTTAACCAGGTCAATACTTTTTTCCCGTTCATGCATGTAAACAACTACCCACGTGCACGCACAAACACGTACAAGCACGCACACGTGACCAAAGACCAAAGTGATCCGGCATGATAAGTCTTATATAGACAGAAAAGCAAGAGATAAGATCATATGCAGTATCGCAGTGACAGTATAGAGCATGGTGTAAAGGAAGTACAAACATGCCAAGCTTAAAAGATCCAGAGGTACTGTAGAAACTAATTAACCCCTCACTGCCTGGAGAAAACTTCAGAATGGTTCAATTATTGGCCTGCATCAAGCAAAGAAAACTTTTAACTTAAATTAGTAGAATTGGGTTTGGAACTTCATCCAAGCCATTATTAATGCATGAGAACATAACCATAGGAGGATAGAAACCAGAGCTACTGTATGTTTAATAGTGAAAGTAAGGGCATTTCCATACACACACACACAATGTGAACTCGTACGATTTGGGACTAAACAGCTTGTTAGTGAGACTCGTCAGGAAAAACAGCTTCAACTCGGCTTCAGACGAGTCTTTGGAGCGATGGAAAAAGGTCATGTGACCTGATGAGTCCAGGTTGAGCCTATTCCAGAGTGATGGGCGTGTCAGGGTAATAAGGGAAGCGCATGAAGCGATCATTCATAGTGCCCACGGTACGAGTCTCTGGAGACAGTGTTCTGATCAGTGGGTGGGATCAGTTGCTGAGGTCGAGACTCAGCAACGTTATGGGGCAATAAACTGAAGTCAGCTGATGACCTGAATGAGCAGGTTATCACATCTATGGAGGTTTTCTTTCCTGATGGCATGGACATATTCCAGGACTCAAATTGTAAAAGAGTGGTTCTGGGAGCATTTCACACATGAACTGGACACCACATTGGGCAGCATAATCAAAGTTAATGACAGTTAAATGAAATATTAGTATAATATATATATATATATACATACTACCGGTCAAAAGTTTGGGGTCACTTGCAAATTTCTTTGTTTTTGTTTAGTGATTTATTTTCTACATTCTACAGCAATACTGGGGATTTCAAAACTATAAAATAACACATCTGGAATTAGGTAATTACGTAACAACAACGAAAAACAATAGTTAGTTGTTATTTTAAGACACAGAGGTCGGCCTTTCTGTAATACAGTGGTGTGAAAAACTATTTGCCCCCTTCCTGATTTCTTATTCTTTTGCATGTTTGTCACACTTAAATGTTTCTGCTCATCAAAAACCGTTAACTATTAGTCAAAGATAACATAATTGAACACAAAATGCAGTTTTTAAATGAAGGTTTACGTTATTAAGGGAGAAAAAAAACTCCAAATCTACATGGCCCTGTGTGAAAAAATGATTGCCCCCCTTGTTAAAAAATAACTTAACTGTGGCTTATTACACCTGAGTTCAATTTCTGTAGTCACCCCCAGGCCTGATTACTGCCACACCTGTTTCAATCAAGAAATCACTTAAATAGAAGCTACCTGACACAGAGAAGTAGACCAAAAGCACCTCAAAAGCTAGACATCATGCCAAGATCCAAAGAAATTCAGGAACAAATGAGAACAAAAGTAATTGAGATCTATCAGTCTGGTAAAGGTTATAAAGCCATTTCTAAAGCTTTGGGACTCCAGCGAACCACAGTGAGAGCCATTATCCACAAATGGCAAAAACATGGAACAGTGGTGAACCTTCCCAGGAGTGGCCAGCCGACCAAAATTACCCCAAGAGCGCAGAGACAACTCATCCGAGAGGCCACAAAAGACCCCAGGACAACATCTAAAGAACTGCAGGCCTCACTTGCCTCAATTAAGGTCAGTGTTCACGACTCCACCATAAGAAAGAGACTGGGCAAAAACGGCCTGCATGGCAGATTTCCAAGGCGCAAACCACTTTTAAGCAAAAAGAACATTAAGGCTCGTCTCAATTTTGCTAAAAAACATCTCAATGATTGCCAAGACTTTTGGGAAAATACCTTGTGGACCGACGAGACAAAAGTTGAACTTTTTGGAAGGTGCGTGTCCCGTTACACCTGGCGTAAAAGTAACACAGCATTTCAGAAAAAGAACATCATACCAACAGTAAAATATGGTGGTGGTAGTGTGATGGTCTGGGGTTGTTTTGCTGCTTCAGGACCTGGAAGGCTTGCTGTGATAGATGGAACCATGAATTCTACTGTCTACCAAAAAATCCTGAAGGAGAATGTCCGGCCATCTGTTCGTCAACTCAAGCTGAAGCGATCTTGGGTGCTGCAGCAGGACAATGACCCAAAACACACCAGCAAATCCACCTCTGAATGGCTGAAGAAAAACAAAATGAAGACTTTGGAGTGGCCTAGTCAAAGTCCTGACCTGAATCTTATTGAGATGTTGTGGCATGACCTTAAAAAGGCGGTTCATGCTAGTAAACCCTCAAATAAAGCTGAATTACAACAATTCTGCAAAGATGAGTGGGCCAAAATTCCTCCAGAGCGCTGTAAAAGACTCGTTGCAAGTTATCGCAAACGCTTGATTGCAGTTATTGCTGCTAAGGGTGGCCCAACCAGTTATTAGGTTCAGGGGGCAATTACTTTTTCACACAGGGCCATGTAGGTTTGGATTTTTTTTCTCCCTAAATAATAAAACCCCTTATTTAAAAACTGCATTTTGTGTTTACTTGTGTTATCTTTGACTAATAGTTAAATGTGTTTGATGATCAGAAACATTTTGTGTGACAAACATGCAAAAGAATAAGAAATCAGGAGGGGGGCAAATAGTTTTTCACACCACTGTAGTTCAGTATTGTCAGTATTGTCAAATGCATTTGTAAAATCCGTCAAGCACCATAATGAAACTGTCTCTCATGAAGGCCGTCCCAGGAGGACGAGACCAAAACCTACGTACCTCTGCTGCAGACGAGAAGTTCATTTAGAGTTATCAGCCTGAAAAATGACCAATTAACAGCAGCTCAGATTAGAGGCGTTATGAAGTCTTTACAGAGCAGAAGTAGCAGAAACATCTCAATATCAACTGTTCAAAGGAGATTCATGCATTTTTGGACGCCTTCAGCAAAACTTTACAATGTAGAAAGAAATAAACATCAGGAACCATCATGGAGTTAGAAAGTGGCCTAAAACTTTTGAATATATATATGAGACCAGGCAGTGTTATTGTTTTAAGACATTTGTTCTTAATTATTTGTTCTTAGCTACTATACTTAAGTAATACCAGGGTGATCATATTTTATCTTAATTATATAAAAACATCCACATTTCTGCTTCTTGGATTTTTACTTAAAATTTTTAAATTTTGCACAATTAATCTATTAGTTATATTTTTTAATGCATCATATAAATAGCTATAAAATCAATAGAATAAATACAAAAAAAAAACTATACTTGGTTTAAATTGTTTAAAAAGTTCTTCACTCAACTAACATTTTTACTCCCTGCTTCAATGTTTACTAGCTACTATAATTGTATTGTAACTGGGCGAGACTTTAAACTCTCAATCATTTAGAATTAATTCATATTACAGAAAATAAGCAGGAATAATTGCTTTACGATTCGGCTTATTAACCTCACAGGCCTTCGTCACTCGCTCTGTCCTGACTGAAGCTAAATGATATCAAGATTTAAACCCACCCTTAAACCGGGAAATGAAACGTCCATGATTTCCTATTTAATTTTTAACCGTTTTCTGTTTCGCAAATGACCATTGCTACAGTACGTATGACCATTTATTATTATTTTTTTATAGAAAAAGAAGCATGTCTTGGCTAATCAGCTTCTTTTGGAGTAATCGTTAACTGTTACTTCATGATCCGCGCGATGCCAAGTTGGCGCCAGGGTAAACAAACGCTCTTTGCATCTGTTGCATCAACAATTGCATCAACACTTTCTCTACATGTGACAGCTGCAGACACTCGCTTCGGCACTGCAGAACGACAGAAATCCTCCTGGAACATGGCGAAACACACACACACACACACACTTTCCCTCACAGGCTGCTGAGTGCGGCGGTTAAATATAGGTGTGGAACGTGGGCCTTATCATCAGCTTTAACGTATCATCTGCTCATATCGTATGAAACTTCCTTTATCTCGGAGTCTCTACATGCCTGTGGCTGCTGCTGTCCGTGAGTCGTACGGACCGCGCGGCATGCGAAACGCTAAGTGCAGACATTAGCATCATGCGCGCTAGATATTCCGAAGTCCATTAGACTGTAAGTGTAGCTCCTGTAAAGTGTATTAATGAGTTCACTTAATACAGTATACTGTATATCATATTATTTACACTTTAAATAAAAAATTATTTATATTCTTGTATATTGTGTATTTGTTTTCTTGTGGTGTGTCCATGAGACGTTTTTTTTTTTTTTTGTTATTTTGGATGTTATTTATTAATATCAGTAGTATTTGTTTTAGATAAGAACACATTACTATTCTACCCTTTATCTATTCCATTCTATTCCTAGCCCTCGTCTTCCTTTTTTTATTTGTTTCCTTACCCGCTTTCACATCTTCTTCCATTTTTGCCTTTTTTTTTTTTGTTTTTTTGTATCATCAGTGTGTGGTTAATGTGATCAGCGAGCTCCAGGCGCAGATGCGCCAGTTCCAGCGGGAGATCACGACACGCATCCGGGAGCAGCGGGCTCTCGAGGGCCACCCGGAGAGCACGGCTCGTGACGTCCACGATGCCCGTTACGCTCCCGATCGCGGCCCTGACGCGGACCTGAGCTCGTCAGACGCCGAGGACTCCAGCCGCCACTGTGGTTCTGGAGGAGACAACGTAGGCGGGCTTTTTGTTCTGCCGTGAAGCTCACTGCACGTCCCTTCCTCCTTACCGTCACAGACTCATTTCCATTTCCACTCTAACATTAACAAGCTTTCCTTACAGAGCAAAGGCCACCGGAGGGGAATTCGTACGGTTGCTGGTGTCCCCTGTACACTCTCAGGGTAGAGTGATTTTGGTTTAAGGAATCTGGTGTTCCTGCATGATTAGACCTCTCGCTAACCCAGGGGGTGTTGAGAGTTGTTTTTTTGTTTTATGTAGAGATGGCGGGTTTGGTTGATGGTTAACGCTTCTCCGATGCTATATCTCACTCTCAGTATAAGGGTAACTGATTCTTAGCTTGCTAGTATTGTATTGATTTATTGAAAAGTATAAAAAAAAAATTTCAATTAAATGATTCAGATCATCAAACTGATTTTAACATACCCCAAAGATAACCAAAAATAAATACAAAATGCTTTTTTGTTAATTTTTTTTCATTTATTAAGGGGAAAAAAACTGTCCAACCCTGCCTAGCCCTGTGTGAAAAAGTTATTGCCCCTTTGCTAAATCATGAATGAACAATGATTTTTGGAAAACTTTGTTAAATTTTACTTCCCACACCCAGGCTGATTACTACCAGACCTGTTGAATCAAGAAATCACTTAAATAAAACCTGTCTGACAAAGTTCCACCGCCTCAAACAGTTTTATATTTCTCCAATATATTTGATTCAACTGTTCCTCCAACTATCAAGCTCTTTACTTTCAGCACAGGGCTAAGAGGGATGTATTTTTTTTTTCTTTTTATTTTACACCATTGACTTTAATTCATTTTAATGACCATATGTTTCCACCTACAACAGTTCCTTTATACTGAGAGTGCGCATCAACGTGTATACTTTTGAGTTGCTAAGTTATAAGGTGCACCTCTGCCTACATATTGTGGCCTTTTAATCACATTCACAAACCTACGGAACCCCAAAAAACATGTCCATGTACCTGATAGAGAAAGCAGGCCAGATTTACAGTACCCTTTGGACGTTTTCGTTTCCAACTCCAGAGTAGGAACTTATCTGCAGACCAGGATCTACTGCAGTGGAGCTCGTCTTACCAAAGATTTAATGAATGGACGAATGCAAGCTTCAAAGAATGACTAACCGTAAACCGTCTAATGGAGAGGTAGTACATTTTGGGCATTCTTCCAACAGATTAATTAAATCATGCATTAAGAAAGTTCACCATGGTACAGTACAGTTCCTTTTTGACAGTACCATGGTACTTATTTGCTGATATTGTACATGTACCAATGTTGACCGGAGGTCCTACCACAGTCATAAAAATGGGAATAAATGCAGTTGTCACCATTGGCCTCCACCGATCTTAGTTGGACTACAGAGTTTCCTAGATGGATGATGTGCATGTACTACACTATGGTACTGTTCATACTTTTGTACAATGGTACATGTGCTATAGTATAATACATGGTTGTACTATGCAGCTCAAAAATATGTTACACATGTTTATGTATCATACTGGTAATATTTCTATAGTCCAGAACCATTGTAGGTATTTAACATTAATTAAATACCATAGTGTATGTTGAAACTCTCAACATTACATACAATAATAAGGTACTGCCTGTACTATACTGTATACCAGTAGTGCTGTACTGTATGTAGTGCCGTATCCAATATGGTACAGTATGTAAAAAGTATACCATATTCGAAACCTGCTAATTTTGGTAGCACAATAAGTACCATGGTATTCGTCAAAGTACCCATAGTCCCACCTAGCATGGTAATGTCTAAAGTACGACAGTAATATTCTGATAGAGATTTCACTGTATCTACTATACTATAGTGTACAGTAGTAAAATTCCTAATGGTCAGTGATGTACAGTACAGACTTAACATACAAAGTTGAGACCCAGGAACTTAACTAGGTATTTCTGGTTCATTAGATTCCATTAAAAAAGGTCCTGGAATCTTAGCACCAGTGGCTCTATTGATAAAATGACTCATTTTGGACTGATTACTACCAGACCTGTTGAATCAAGAAATCACTTAAATAAAACCTGTCTGACAAAGTTCCACCGCCTCAAACAGTTTTATATTTCTCCAATATATTCGATTCAACTGTTCCTCCAACTATCAAGCTCTTTACTTTCAGCACAGGGCTAAGAGGGATGTATTTTTTTTTTTTTTTTTTTTTTACACCATTGACTTTAATTCATTTTAATGACCAGATGTTTCCACCTACAACAGTTCCTTTATACTGAGAGTGCACATCAACGTGTATACTTTTTGAGTTGCTTAGCATCTGTAATTACTCTCTTTCCGTTGACGGAGATGGTAAAGAGGTACACACATGGTATAGTACAGTATGTAAATACTGTACAAAGGTGTCCCATATGGTGGTGGGGGTGCCTGCAGATATACAGTAGGAAGTAGGTGCACCTAATAACCTGGCAACTCATCATGTGTTAATAATAAAAATATTAATAATAATGCATCAGCAAGTGTATTTCTGGTGGAGAAGCCTGAGCCATAACTACAGATGTGGGCGACTGATCAATCAATAAAAATTCGCCTCATTTCAGGACTTCCATTAACAGCACGGTGTGTGGCGTTGGCTCGGGTATGAGTGGGTGCTCTCTGGAACACTCCGTCCTGCCCTTTGGATTGGGATTATTGTATTCCTTTTTTTTTTTTTTTTTTCCATGTTTTGCTTATTTGTAAGCATAAAAAATGGGTGAAATGTTGCTCTAACTCTCGAGGTGGTGGCAGAACCATGATGATCAATGCACTGATCCAAATCATGACCCCAGACTTTTTAACGCGGTTTAACATTCGTATAGATGCCCGTAGCGTTTATTCCTGATTGCGCAATCCATTTTTGTTAGCAGGCCCTGCTGCACGAGTTACGCATCCTGAAGGCCAAAGTGGACGACTTGGAGAAGGAGAAATCGCAGTACGAGAGAAAGTTGAAAGCCACAAAGGTAACGTGTAGAAAATGATTAAAGCCTTTTAAATATTAAACTTCTTATTTATCCTGTTGGTCTTACAGTACACTGCTCCCGTCTTATATCACAGATGCGAAGTCAGTTAGTTTTTGTCAGCTTGTTCTTTGCCTCTCTTTCATTTCCTCTACACATTTGTCATAATTATGTTCATTTCCGTATGCTCTAGGTCACTCGTTCTCTCTCTCTCTCTCTCTCTCTCTCTCTCTTTTTTTTTTTATTACTACTTTAATGGGGAAAAGAGTGCGCCTGAAGTGTAAGTGTAAATGTGCTAGAATTAGTCAGTCAGCTAAGAATAATCAGCGAGAGAGTTAGCAAGATAACGGACACTAGAGTTTATAACCTACAGTAAATCTGACTGTCAGTGAACCGTGTAACCGTAGTGCGGACGCCAGAAATAGCTGATAATCATGTAGCGGACTTTTTAACCCTTTCATGCAAAGTGTCAACACTCCGATACTGTACAGTCGATACATATTATAGCTCTATTTTAATATTTTAGAAAATATATGATCAATTTTAAATCATCAAAGAGCATTGTTGTAAAGTGACACAAACGTCAGTAGCTCTGTTTGTTGTTCCCAACCTTTATTAATACATCATATTAAAATAATAATCTAAATTTTAAAAATGTAAGTAAAATGTAGAGGCTTTTTTGTGGATTTTTTTAAAAAACATTTCTTGCGTATTTGCGTCAAATTATAAATTTCTTACAAATAAAAAATAATTAGTCAAGAATTTAAAACATATGGACAATGGAAGATTATTATTATTATTTCTTTTTTTAACATTCTGATTTTATTTTAAATAAGCTTTTCCTTTTGTTTTGTAAATATTATCTAATTAATTATTAATTAAAACATTGGAAATGTATGACTTCATTGTTATTATTATTATTATTATTATTATTATTATTATTATTATTATGTTATGTTTTTGACACGTTTTCATTTTATTTAATAATTAATATTTAATTCATAATTAATGAATAATTAAGACATGGGCAATGAAAGATTTTTTTTTACATATTATTATTATTATTATTATTTATTTATTTATTATAATTTTTTTTTTTTGCCATACATTCTGGGTTCATCACAAGTTTGGAATTCATGTAATAATTAAGAACATAGCCAGAAGATGACATTATTATTGTTTTTTTTTATTATTATTTTCTTTTTCTTTTTTAAATTATTAATTTTCAACATACATTCAAATTCAAATTTTATTTGTCACATACACAGTCATACACGGTACGATATGCAGTGAAATGCTTATACTTGTGACTTTGAAATCTAAATTATCAGTAGAAATAAATTTAAATAAAAAAAATTCTAGAATAGAGAAAAACTTAATATAAAATATGGGATATAAAAAATATCTTTAGCTGTACAAATATGCAAAATGTGGAAAATGTACGAGTGTGAAAAATAAAATGGATATAAATGTCCCGAAATGAGATGGGTTTAAAACAGGTTTTTTTTATATTTGATTTAATAATTAATATTTAATGAATTAATGAATTGGTCATTAAAACACAGATAATGGATTGTTATTATCATTATTATTATTATTAATTAGCCATACATCATAATTAAAATTTAAACAATCAAAATTTTAATAAAAAAGAGAGAAATATAAACATCTGTATATTCATACTGTATGACTAATCAAATGATCAATGAAAGGGTTAAATCCTCAAAGAAACTATTTCAAGTGTGAGCGAGTGCATCTCCTCCTTTATTCCCTTTATTCACTCATGTGCATTTCTGTAACTGATTATGCTTAAGGCAGATCGATGGACCAGTCGAGTCAAGTCGGCTTTTATTGTCGTTTCACCCGTATACAGTTCAGTACGAAAAAACAAACTAGCTACCTAATTAGTTAGTACCCATCATGCTCTGGCTCTCTCTTATCCTTTCTTTTATTCTCTCTCTTTCTTATATCCACCTCTTTCTCTCCCTCTCTAGCTCTCTATCTCTTACTCTCTTCATGTGTGTTACCAGTCGCTCATGACCAAGCTCTCGAGCCTGAAGCTCACAGTCGAGCACACTCAGGTTGAGAAGCAGCGCTGGGAGGAGCGTTGTCGGGCGGCTCAGGTGCTTACTCGTCTTCCTCACCCCGTAACCTTCATCACCAGGGAGCAGAACATGAGGGACAGGACCACAGAGATGTTCTCACAGTGAGGGCTCGACTGCAACGTGAAGCACCAAAGGCGAAATTCATTAGGAAACAGATCTGGGCTCTCTGGTGGAAAGAAAGATTTGAAATTGAAAAATTATTTTTACGTTTTTCCAACGTGTAACGTAGAAACAACATACCAGAACCAGTAGATTTCCCCTATCCGGTTTAGCGGTAAAGAAGGTCCTCTCCTACTGTTCTGATGCTCCTCTGATCTTCAACGTGCCTCTCCTGTTGTGTTGTTGTTGTTTTTTATCGTGTCGCGTCGTCTCCATGTTCCATCCAAACCGGGTAGTTGTTGTTTAAGGTGGTTTCCTGGTCTCTTGTTTTTTTCTTGTGTCCTCGTCATCACGTGTGAGTCGTGCAGTGTCGGATTCACGAGCACTTAACGTGTCAGTGGTGGTCAGTTTCTTGAAATAGGTTCCTGATTTCGCAGGAATGTGTGTATGTGAGAGCAGTGCTCTTGATGTGGACCGGAGGAGACAATGCACAATTATCCTGAGCAGGATCTAATGATAGACGCTTTGTGCTCCATGAGCTCAGACTTATTTAAGGTCTCGCTGCGGCACGGACGAGTGGAAAGGAGACGAGGAACCGGTCTTCTTGTCGCTCGATCCCAAATGGCACGCTGAATTCTGAGGTCTGAGATCTTGCGTTTTAATGATGAACAAAGTGTCCAGATATGGTGCAGGTCCTCCCCAGTGCATGCACCTGTAAACTATGTGTCCTGAACCTTTTACTGTATCATCCATCCAGAACCACATTAAAGTGTTGAAACCATCACAGTTTCACTGCCAATCACTGCCTCCAGTGTTTGGTCCATCGTGCAGGATTGAGTTTCCACCTTGTGCAATCTCAATCCTCAATCCAGTTCCTGTTTTGCAGACAGAGATCACCGGGCTTCAGCAGCGTTTGGCCTCCAAAGACGCAGAGATCGAGAGTCTACAGAATCAGCTCCTGTCCAGAGGAACTACGAACAGCGACGGCCTGGAGAGAGGTAGGGTTCGCCGTGTCTGCGGGAATACGTCATGTCGCTGACCCAGCACTGCTGGTATTAGCTCGGATTAGTGGGAATATTTTTTCCTTGCTCATGTTTCCTTCTCCTTCATCCTGTATAATTGGGCGACGACATGTCGTCCTGCATCTAGGATTTTTCTCCTGGATGATCCCCATGTTGGCTGTGGGCTCGTCTACTGTAGCTCTTACAGGCACTAATTATTAAACCACATTATGTTTACTTTAAAGGAAAAACAAAATGGTTTCTTCCAGTTGCACATTGAAAAATTCCAATACAGTGGAATCTCTGATTACGAGTAACACAGGTTTACGAGTGTTGCGCAAGACGAGCAAAGATTATTTTTTTTTTTTTTTACTTAAAAAACGAGCGTTGTCTTGGTTCACGAGCACCGAGTATCATGTACAGTATCGAGTACAGTATCGAGCGTCACGTCATCACAACTGAGCCAACGGTTTTGCTCTCTCTTGTGCTGCGGAATTGTAGGTAATCATCTCCCCTGCTGGGTGAATATACACACACACACACACACACACACACACACACACACACACGCACACAAACACACATGCACACTCAGAAACTCTGCAAGCACTAAGACCCAGCAGGGGAGATGATTACCTATGTGCGCTCATTCATTTAGACCAACACACACACTCTCTCTCTCTCTCTCTCTCTCTCTCTCTCTCTCTCTCTCTCTCTCTGTCTCTGCTTTACAGCCCCCCCCCCTCCTCTCAGGTTCCCAAACAAACACACAAACTCTGCTCTGTCGCGAGGTGCTGATTAATTTGTTTTTGTTGTTG
Organism: Channallabes apus; assembly: GCA_030522415.1. NCBI lineage: Eukaryota > Metazoa > Chordata > Actinopteri > Siluriformes > Clariidae > Channallabes > Channallabes apus. The sequence continues at coordinate 38,146,463 of CM060113.1, forward strand.
TTTTACTTTACAGCAGTGATTACGTTAGTATGCGCTCACGCGAGTGTGTCTAGCGGTGTTACTTGAAAATTTTTAAACGGTTAATTTTTAAATGGTTTTAAAAACTGTCTCTTCGTTAGTGCGTGTGCACGCACATTACACACACACACACACACACACAGCACCTGCGTGCACAAACGGAAACATTTATCTGTCTGGATTTATTTTTACGTTTTTTTTAAGGTAAAGTGCAGGTTAATTTGTTTTATTTTTACTTTATATTTTGTGTTAATTATTTTTATGTATTTTGTTTTGGGCTGTAGAACAAATAATTAGAGTTTCCATTATTTCCTATGGGAAATCTTAATTTGGTTTAGTGTTTTGGAATACGAGCCCAATTCCGGAACGAATTATGTCTCGTAATCCGAGGTTCCACTGTATAATTAAATAGAAATACATGAACGAATGAATGAATGAAGTAACTAACTTGGTATATTACTTACTTACTTTTAAAATTACAACATATTGTAATGAAAAGTGATCAGTGCAGAAAATGATCAGGGATGACTTAAACGTTTGGTGAAGTTGCATTTGATGAGATGGGATCAGGGGTGGCTCAGTGGTTAAGGCATTGGACTACGGTTCAGAAGGTCCCAGGTTCAAACCCCACACGCAAGGTCCTTAACCCTCAACTGCTAAGATGTATAATGAGATTAAAATGTAAGTCACTCTGGATGATGGCGTCTGTAAATGTAATAAAAAATGAACAGTAGCTAAAACCAGAGCTATGTAAGTAAGATTGTTTCCATACACACACTATTGTGTGTGTGTGTGTGTGTGTGTGTGTGTCCATAAGATGAGAAAAGTGTCCAGATTGACCCTATTCCATAACAATGGGTCTACTACTACTTCATAGTGTCCACAGTACGAGTCTTTGGAGACAGTGTTATGATCTGGGGTTGCTTGAGTCGATCAGGTCGAGACTCAGCAGCGTTATGGGGCAATAAAATGAAGTCAGCTGACGACCTGAACGTACTGAATGAGCATGATAACACATCTATGGAGTTTTTCTTTCCTGATGTCCCGGGTTTTATTCCAGGACTATTATAATAATAATAATAATAATAATAAGTCTCTAATTTGTACTGTATGTCATTATTGATTGTCTGGAAAATGAATATCTAAATTATTAGAAATGTTGCACCCGTTGACATCTGTCTATCTGAGAGCAGGTAAATTAACCAGCATCTGTCTCTTCTTCTTCTTCTTGTGGCGTCTCTTCCTCTGCTCTGTGTTGTAGAGGAGATGTACAGGAGGAAATTAAAAGACAAACGTAAGCGAATGTGCGACGAAACGTTTCACCACACTGCTGTGTACTGCCTGATTCACACCAGCATGCAGTCACTTCCATTACCGTGTGTGTGTGTGTGTGTGTGTGTGTGTGAGAGATTCTGGTCTGATTCATCTGTCGTGGCACACCCTGTAACACCCTGCTGTTTTCTCATCGTTGTCTTCGTGTTGTCTTTTGTGTATTTGCAGAATTTTTTTCTTTCACTATTTTTCAACAGTTGCTTTTCAAGTTGAAAGAAATTATATATGAAATGCATGAAAATAGATAAACAATTGGGGGGGGGGGACAATGATAGGTAATCCTCGTGAAATAAACCTTCTGCCAAGTTGTTTTTCCATCCTAAGGGGAGACAAAAGACCAGCAACGCCCTTTAAAAAGCGTCTCCTTCCGAGACGTCCTGAGCAGAGCAGAGACCAGAAAGTTGTCAAAATGATGAAATATGACTAAAACACACACGTAATATAGTTAATCATAGCTGTAAGAGTGTGATCCACCCATGCTGTAACATGCTTGTTTAGTGTGTGTGTGTGTGTGTGTGTTCCAGATCTGGAGATGCAGCGGATGAAAATTGGAATGGAGTCACTTTTGGCTGCAAACGATGAAAAGGTTAAACCCTGTTATAAAAGTGCACATTGTATATTTTACATGTGTAATGCAGTATACTGCTTAGTGTGTGTGTGTGTGTGTGTGTGTAAGATCTGGGTTTTATTTTGCTCAGGATCGTCACATAGAGGAGCTCACATCGCTGCTCGGGCAGTACAGGAAGTGCAAGGACGTGATGATGCTTTCTCAGGGTGAGACACTACAGTACACACCAGTCATGGGATTTAAAAAAAAAAAAAAAAAAAACGTACAGTAGTTACTGCAAAATATTTATTTTGATAGTGACTTGTAATACTTTTCAATACAGTCGATCTCAGAAATTCAGAGGGGTTACAATTTTAGAGCCCGCGTGAATTGTGGGGAAAAAACGCGAACTTTGGCTGAGGGCCAAAAAAAAATTCCTAAAAATAATTTTTTTGTTTTTGTTTTTCATAGTTTGAACTTCACAAATAAGCTTCCAAACATTACCTCAAAATTAAAAAACAGAATGTAAAGCATGTAAAATACCCACATCACCCCTGTGTACTATATGTCCTATATGTACCGTAATTTATACTGTATACAGGTGTGTGTTCTTTGGTATCAGTACTGTAGGGTAAATACGGTAATAATACACCATCACAAGCCGCGTTGTTTTCCCTCTACGGTCGCTTTGTGTTCTCTCTAAAGTGCTAAAAGATTTATACAATAAGAATTTTTATATGGAAATTCAGCTGAATTTATGTTAATATTTATGTTCAAAATGTGTCAAATATATTGTTCTTAATAATTTAGTGTCAAAAAACGCATGAAAAATGATACATTGCTACGAAAAAAGGTGTAAAAAAAAATTGCACTACTGCACTTGTTTTTTCAATATTTGTTTACAATTTCAAAATTGAAAAAAAAAATGAATAAAGGTTCATTTTGTGATTTTGTACTTCAATTAATTAAAAGAAAATTTAATTAAATAAAAAGCCTTGGTAGAACAGGTTCTGGTTCAGGAGGCGTGTCTGTATTCGTACGTGCTTCCTGTCAATCACTTTATAGGCAGCAATACTGTAGATCCTGTGGGCGGGAAAAAACTAAGACTACTTTTATTTAATGCACCTTTAAATATCAGACACAATCAGGAAAAGGTTTTTGTACAATTTATGTTGGTTAATTCCTATAAACATGTGGTTCTATAGTACAGTTTGTACATCATTTCACACAATTACGCTCTCTCTCTCTCTCTGTGTGTGTGTATGTGTGTGTGTGTGTGTGTGTGTGTGTGTGTGTGTGCGCAGTGTGTGGTGATCGCTTGCTGTGTGGAAGCAGTGATGAAGATCTGAGTGCGTCTCTGAGGATGCAAGCTCCGCCCCATAAGGCTTACTCAGACATCGTCAGACCCGGCCTCCAGGTCCGTCTCACAACTCCAAGTCTCACACACACGCACACACACACGCGCACACACACACACACACACACAGGAGTAACATTTATAGAGAAAAAAGCACTTTTCTGTCCAGGCATGTGATGTGTATCTAAGCTCACACACCGTATGGAAGAACATTTTATATTATATTCCGCTCAATCAAAAAAGGAAAACTCCGACCCAGTTTGACTTGGCAAACGCACTTGACAATAATGTTCTTGTACAAACTGTTCCTTAGTGTCTTATGATAACGAATGACTGTTTTCGTTGTTATTTACAGTAATGAGCCCCTGTCGTGTGTGTTAGTGTTGTAGACCGTAGAAATGTAGGCGTGTCCAAACCTTTGACTGGTACTGTATATACTGTACAGTAGAAAGACGGACTAGACAAGGGGTGTCCCATTATACATTCTCTTGGATTTCTTATGAAACTTTAGAAAGGAGATTAATTATACATTAAAAAAATGCAAAAACCTGAATAGACTGGTGGAAGGACAGAGACGGAGAGAGAGACAGAGACAGGGAGAGAGACAGGGAGATACAGAGAGAGAGAGACAGGGAGAGAGAGCCAGAGACAGGGAGAGAGAGAGACAGACAGAGACAGGGAGACAGACAGAGACAGGGAGAGAAATACAGAGACAGGGAGAGAGAGACAGAGACAGGGAGAGAGAGACAGGGAGAGAGAGACAGGGAGAGCCAGACAGGGAGAGAGAGACAGAGACAGGGAGAGAGAGACAGGGAGAGAGAGACAGGGAGAGCCAGACAGGGAGAGAGAGACAGAGACAGGGAGAGAGAGACAGGGAGAGAGAGACAGGGAGAGAGAGACAGGGAGAGAGAGACAGGGAGAGAGAGACAGACAGGGAGAGAGAGACAGACAGGGAGAGAGAGACAGACAGGGAGAGAGAGACAGGGAGAGAGAGACAGAGACAGGGAGAGAGAGACAGGGGGAGAGAGACAGAGACAGGGAGAGAGAGACAGGGAGAGAGAGACAGGGAGACAGAGACAGGGAGAGGGAGAGAGAGACAGGGAGAGAGAGACAGAGACAGGGAGAGACAGAGACAGGGAGAGAGAGAGACAGAGAGAGAGACAGAGACAGGGAGAGAGAGACAGGGAGAGAGAGACAGGGAGAGAGAGACAGGGAGAGATGGAAAGAAAAGTTTGATTCTCAGGTCAAAATTTGATGTCTTTTTGTCCAGATGTCTTCATCTCGGGGGACACCTCAACTCTTACTGCCGTCAATGTGTCTACAAAATGACCTCGATTCAAGGTGAGGAATACACACATACACACACACACACACTCGCACGCACGCACACACAACCATACACAAGTTACAGTGTGTGTTTTCAGAGCCGAAAACTGGTTTGCATTCCGAGTTACTATCACACTCTCTCTTCTCGTGTACCCGTTTATTTCCTTTTTCTTTTTTTTTTTCCTATTTCATTTTTGTCGTCTTTCTGTTTCTCTGTTCTGTGTATCGCAGCTGTCGCAGTCTGCAGTCCCACCTCGACTGCCACAGCGGACGATGGCAAGTACTGGTGTGGGTGTGCGCGTGCGAGGGTGTGTGCGCGTGCGAGGGTGTGTGCGCGTGCGAGGGTGTGTGCGCGTGCGAGGGTGTGTGCGCGTGCGAGGGTGTGCGCGCGGGTGTGGGTGTGTGTATGGAGAGTGTATACATGCCTGTGTGAGGACTACAGTAGCTCTACCGTCGGGTTCATACTCCTGCACTTTCAGGGTGTTTTTCCTTTCCACTGTCGCTTCTGGATTCTTCACTGACGAATGGAATCTAACGTTTTCTGGATTTCTGCTTTGTGACAATATTGTGACAAATAGAATTAAATTGAATCTCGGATATCTGGGTATCCACTGGGTGACTGCACGTCTACACCTGGTTATTATACAACCTACTGTAGCATTAAGGACCTGAACAAGACAGTGGCATTTGATATGTGATCATCACATGTCATAGTGTAGAAACGTCTACACTCTTTTACCTTGATGATGATGATGATGATGATGATGAGCTCTTCCTCTGTCTGCAGGTCAACACTGAGGATGCTGTCTTCCAGTCTGGAGGAGTTACAAAGCGGATGCAAACAGAGGGTGTGTATAATATCGTGCTTATTCTCAAAAACATTTGTCTTGTTTTATGGTAGATTCTTTATTATAAAGGAATTATAATTTTCATAATACATTGGACATTTTATTTTTCCTCAAAAGCTTCAAATAGAAAAATAAGAGAAAAATAAATAAGTATTTTTTGCACGTTGACACCGTGTATATAATGTGCATGCAAATATCCTGAATCTAGTCAAATATATCTATGAGGGTGTTCAAGTCGAACCGGGACTTTTGATTGTACAGAATAACGGAACACAGTTATGAGATTAAAAACTCCCTTTTCTCTTTATATAATCCCCAGTTACACTAATGCACTCATCCCAGTGTTTCACTAGTGCTTTAATACCATCAAGGGAGAACGTTTTCTCAGTTTTCTGTAGCCAAGATCGAACTGCCTGTTCCACTTCTGAAAGCCCGGCCTCCCAGGAACTCCTTTAATGACCCAAACTTGTGGAAATGGCTTGGAGCGAGGTCAGGACTGTACCGAGGATGTGGCAATAAATTCCAGCCGAGCTACTGTATAGACAGATTTTCAAAGAAAATTTGGCCGGGAACTAAAATAAACTAAACTAAAATGTAAAGTCTAGAAACAGGTGTAGTCAGGTGTATGATAATCGTCTGATGTATAAGAAATTAGATAAATTTGACTAGATTCAGAATATTAAATTTTTATTATTATATTATTTTTTATTAATATAAATTTTTTTCCTCGTAACATATTTTTACATAACATTATTCACTGTGTCAGCACTAACACTCAGCGGTTCGTCTTGAGACGTCTGCAGCGTTACGTTGAGACGTTGATACTTACGTTAAGATCGTTTCATTTTCCAGTTAACAGCTACTGTATAAACACTTGCTCCCTCACCAGAGTCTGTTTTTCTTTCATTGTTTTTAAAAGTTCTTAAAACGCCATTATGTTACTGAGAAAGTCCTCTTTCCTGAAGATGTCATAATAAAGTTTCATTAAGGAACAATAAATTAATTAAAATAAATGTTACTTTTAATATTCATCTGGATCGTCTGTCATACAGTTCAAAAGCATCCACGATGTTCCTATACAAAATTATAAAGTGCGAATTAATGAGTATAAACATAAATAAATCTGTGATTGGCGGCCGACCAATCAGAATCGAGAATTTGCCAAGACTCCGTCAGCCAATCAGAAGCAAGTATTTTCTGTTGCCATGGTATATATAAAGTAACTCTGTTCATTGCTCATACAAATTGCTCATCATCATTTTTGCTCATTGTCTACATTAATAGTTAATTATAATTTGTCTATTAACATAACCGGCTAATTGTGTATGTTTCCTTCTTCTCTTGTTCTCCCTTCTTTCTCCTTTTTGCTTACACACAAGCATGTATTGGGGCAGCCTGTAGAGCCTAACCTAGAGGTACTATTACCAAACCACCATTAACCTTTAACCTCTAACACACACAAACACAAAGAGCTAAAGAAACAAGCCACTCAAGGCTTTACTGCAGCCCGAGTTCACGTATAATTCTAAGCCACATAGAATAGAATGGGTACTGTATGTGATAAGAGAGTTAACTGTTGTCCTTTACTCCAAACAGAACCGGCACATATCGGACAACAGTAAGTACCGGACCCTCCCGGGGAAGTTGTCCAGACCGGAGCAGAATGGAGACAGGAACCGGCGCTCATCTCCACTGCAGCTGTCGCCTGATGAGAGCGAAGAGAGTGAGATCAACCTGAGTAAGTGGACGTCTAATAAACAGCTGGTTCTGGATCAGGACGTGGTTTTACTCAGGAAGGGGTTCAGGAACCGGACTTGATAACGATCTCTGCTTTGCTCTGCTTTGCTTTAACTAACATTCCTAACAGAGCTTCAGCACCATATCTATGTATTTGAGAATATTTCAGATTTTCAAATGAATGCACATTAGTTATTTCTTTACATCTAGTATTGAATGTAATTGCCGAGCCAGTATTTTATTTGAAATATTTTGTCAAGATGATAAAAATTTTGGCTGCTTTAACTTGATGCAGTTTGATGCATCCAATTCGCATGATGATAAAGCAATAGCTGTCATAAAATACAGAACCTAGGGCTGGGCGATATGGCTGAAAACTGTATCACAATATCAGTGTTTCATATCGGTCGATATCGATAATTATTGATATTTTTTATGACCCATTTAAAATAAGGACCAGGAGAAGAATATATTATATTTAAACATTTTTATTTTAAACTTAACCTTCCTATGATCAAAGTCCCATCAGTTATTAAGACAGAAATGTCAACAACCATAGAAAAATCAAATAATTAAAATGTAAACATAAGTCTAAAGTCACAATGAATACTTAACAATTATCTCTTAACATTTAAGGTGCAAAATTAAAAGAAAATGTAAGAAATGCTTAATAAAGTGTAATAAAATAGTGCAATGCGTTTAGAGAAAACTACAACAAAAATATATTGTTGTAATATATTTGAGTTTGATGTTAATTCACTGGCGGGCCACCAGGGGGCAATACCGCGCTGTATACTGTATGTGTCGTGTGCACTGAATGCAGTAAAAGAAGAATACCGTTTCTTTTCCTCTGGTTGTCTCACACAAAAATCAAGTAATATTGTAGATGTTAGTTGTGCATATTGATGTAAACATAATAATTGTCATACCAAAGAATAAACTACCCGCCAATGTGGCTAGTGAGACTAAAGTTATTACCCGCCACAGCCGAATTTTACCCGCATTTGGCGGGTGCCAATGTCAACGCCATCTTGTCTCCGTTTATGCTTCCTGAATCGCGACCGTACTACTTCCGGGTCCTAAAGCCGGTCGCGGAGCGAGTGCGCATGACAGCAACCAAACTAGCTTTGCGATCTCTGTTTTCTTCCGACAAAGAATAAAAAATATCGAACGTTCTATCGAACACATTTTTTATTGATATCGATCACGTGTCTAGCGCGAAACATATCGTTATCGTTTCATCGCCCAGGCCTAACAGAACCTAAAGAAACCTTCATACATGTTCCAGGCTGATCGTCTATTTTTGAGGTCCGGAAACAATTGTGTGTTTGTGTGTGTTTAATTTTTTTCCTATTTCCGTACTACAGTATATAAAACGAGACTCTTTCAGCCTTGCACTTTTCTTGCTGTAATCCACCAGCTCTAATCACAAACCCCACTTTCTTTTCTTCTCACTGTTTCTAACACCGTGGTGTTTCTGCATGGTCTGCTCTTCCTCTTTAATCCTTCACTCCGTCGCCGTGGCTGTCTCCGCTCTCGTCTCCTCCCTGGTGCGTTCTTGCTTTCTGGTGTGAAGATCGCTCCAGGAGTGCCAGCGCCCCGGCGTTAGGTACCGTACTCTCACATTCGCTTCCGTCTCAAGACGCATTAAAGCATGAAAAATAAAATGAATAACTCACTGTAAAAGCAGAGCTATGTAATGAAAGGGCGTGGTGTTTTTAATATGGCTTGTGAGGAATGAGAGATAACGGTTATTGGAACTGTTTATCCTTTAAAGCATCACTTTCTAACCACCTGGCCACGGACCGGTACCGAGCCGTGGATGATTTGATACCGGGTCGGTCCAAATTGTCTTACATGAAGCTGGTCCAAAAAAGTTTGGAGACTACTGCTTTAAAGCTTTCTATCAGGAATTGCTTGAATAATATTTACAAAATACAAATATAAACAAATAATGTCCCTACATTTTATACAGAATTATGATATACATCAAAATTCACGTAAACTGCCTCCGAGTGACGCAGTGGTAAAGTGCTCGCCCCTATCATCCGGAGATCGCGAGTTCGGTTCCCGGGTGATGCTGTAACCTCTCGGAGCCGTAGGTTCCTGATTGGCCGAGAGGTTGGATGAGGGGTACTTAGTGCTCCCACGTTAATCACGGCTCTACAGCCAATCAGGGGCGTCTTTGAGCTCACGCAAGTGGAAGGAGCGGATAGCACTGTCCTCCGAGTGTGTTACTCCGCCCCCAAAAGATGCGGTCGGCTGGCGTCACATGGTTCGGAGGAAACACGTGATAGTCTTCGGCCCTCCTGACTGAGTGGACACGACTAAATTAGGGAGAAAACATGGTTAACAAGCCCCTCCCCTTTCCTGTTTAAATACATCATGTTAGTCTCTTTTATATTATGAGGCAATAATACTTATAATAAGATTTTTACCTCCTCGTTTTCTTCCTGTTGTATCATTTCGGTCACTTGAAATATGTTCAGATACGATAGAGTGCAAAAGTTTGTATACCCTCAGTACAAAAAGGAAAATTAAGTTTTTTTTTATCAGATAATGATTTATAAAATGATTTGCTTCATGTTAAGATATTAATTTATATCATGATTTAAAAAAAATATTTTAGTTTTTTTTTTTGTTTTTTGTTTTTTTTTTCAACCGTTATATATACTTTATATTCAAATGAAAAAAAAAACTGTGCGAGAGGCGAGAATGTTCTGTACCTAAGGACGCCTAATGAGACATGCACAAATTGATAAATAATCAACATCATGTTACGAAATCCTCTTTGATCAAAGGGTCCCAAAAGGGTTTTCCTGCTTAATAAGCAAAATTACCGTTTGAGATGAAAGTTTTTGCAGTTTTGATTTAGAAACAAGTGAAATATTCAGACACGACACATACATGATATAAGCAACCTTCGATCAGAATGCGTTCACCTAACAGCCTATAGTAAGCACTAATGAACAGCTCCAGCACCATAACGCGTTGTGTTTCTCTTCATCCCCTCACGCATGCCTCAGCACCACGCTGGAAGCTCGAGCTTTTCACAGCCGGTGGGTAAACATCATATCTCCGAGATGAGCAATGTAAAACCCCAGAGCTGTTCACAGTTTGGTGTCTTTCCTGCCTTCATGCAGATCATTTAGTTGATGGGTTGTTCTGAGAGACGTCTTTAGGAGACGTCTAAGAACGGGAAAAACATCAGACTGCTCGCAGACTTTGGAATTTCCTGATGGAAATAAATCTTAAAACGAGTTCCTCCTGTTTTTCTCAGCAAAGTCAGAGAAGACGGATGAGTCCACGATGTCGGATGTGTCGCCCATGTCATCAGGCATGGACTCGGGCCAGCAGTCGCCTGTCTCTCCTGAGAATCGGAAGAATCAAAAAGGCATCAGGAAGCTGTGGGGAAAGTAAGCCAATAGTATACATTTTCAGACTTGTCTGTCTGTGTGTTTTATTACTTCTGGCGATTTCTGAACATAAATCATAAGGATTATACACATGGTTTCACTGATCTAAAAAAAAACTGTCCTGTCCTCATCACCTTCTTCCCTCATTAAGTCCAAAATGCAGCTTGTCTTTTACCATCAAACGTCTTTTCATGTCTGGAACCGTCTGATTTTTGCTACAAAAAAAAAATGCAGAAAAATATAACCCTTAAACTTAATCGTTGCAAGAATTATGTTCATTTTCTTCAACTCCATCCATGCAGAGCATCCTTCATACAAGGTTGTGTTTAAGTTGTTACTATTGGAATACAAACTGCAATTTTACTAGCACCTTGAGAGCACTCAGACGTAAAACTTTCACAGTGTTGTGCTCCAAATCCAGGTAATCCATACAGTTATGTTGTTATTAAAAGATAGAGGATAATATGGCGTGTCTGTTGTGCCAGGATAAGAAGGACGCAGTCGGGTGGTCTTCCTGCAGACGCTGCGGACAGCAATGATTTCAAGAGGGGAGGAGTCCGCGCCACGGCAGGCCCTCGGCTGGCAGGCGTTGGCAACAGAGATTCAGGACGGTATGAGTGACACATTTAAGTCATCCAGCAGGAATACTGGAACCGTAATAATCAAAAATGAAACACATTGCATCTGCACCCATGGGTCACTATACATTTTACCAAGTACAGGGAGTCCCCTACTTATGAACATCCGAGATACAAACAGACCGCAGTTCACTTTTTTGATCAGTCACGGATGTAACTCACATGTATTGTACAAAAAATAGACACTGCAGTGCACCAGATACAAATATTTACAATTATCTACAATATTTTCAGTGTGTAAGTAAATGTATAAAAAGTCTGGAGGCCTCCGAGTGGCGCAGTGGTAAAGTGCTCGCCCTATCATCCGGAGATCGCTGGTTCGGTTCCCGGGTGATGCTGTAACCTCTCGCAGCCGGAGGTCTCGAGAGAGCTGATTGGCTGAGCTCTCTTGGGGGGGAGGGATGAGAGGTACTTCATGCTCCCGCATTATTCACGGCTCTACAGCCAATCAGGGGCGTCTGTGAGCTCACACACGCGGAAGGAGCGGCTAGCGCTTTCCTCCGAGTGTGTTACTCCGCCCCTAACGGTGTGTGAGCGAGCAGTTCGAAAAGATGCGGTCGGCTGGCGTCACGCGGTTCGGAGGAAATACGTGATAGTCTTCGGCCCTCCTGGCTGAGTGGTAGTGGTAGCCTTAATGTGGGCGCCCCCTAGTGACTGGGAGGAATTGGACACGACTAAATTAGGGAGAAAATCGGGAAAAAATCCCCCCCAAATTCTTTTTTTAAAGTCTGGTATATTGTGTGTGTGTGCGTGTGGGAGAAATGAGTCGGCCTCAACGGTTTCAGTGAATCAGTTCGGGAGCACGATGATAAAAAAATGTCTGTCCTGTAAAGCTGTCCTGATGGTGAATAAAGCTAATTTCGGAAAATCCTCAACAAAACAGAGTTCACAGTCCAATAGTGGAAAAAAGCTCTGAAACAAAAGGTTTTAAAGGCACGGAGACAATACCGTTACATTTCACTGTGATATTCATGTTCTTGGCCACATGATGGCAGTGTGGGGAAAGGGGACAGATTTAGTCAAGTGGATTGGTATGCTTTACATTGTATATTCGTGTCAAAGACTCGAAAACAAATCATACTTACGAATGTTCTCCCGGGAATGGAACTTGTTCGTAAGTCGGGGACTACCTTTATACCAACCACATCCATCAGTTACTAGGTGTACACTTGTATCCATTGTAGCTCACAGAGTGCCTTATATGGAAAGTGCCTTATATGGGAACATGATAAATAAGCCACTTAACATGCACAGAACATGGACTCCGTGGAAATTCAATCGATATAAAAAGATGTCTTTGAAGCAGTCAGGTGGCATTACTAATAACATAACCTATCAGACTGATAATTACTAGTAAGGGCATTGTTTTAATTGTTGTGATTTTTTTTGTTTGTTTTTTCAGAGACAACATTCCTTTCTCAAAATGGTCAAGTGATGAGGTTTGCATGTGGCTTGAGGAGTTTGGGCTGGGACAGTATGTCCCCATGGCCCGTCAGTGGGTGAGCAGTGGACAGACTCTCCTCTCAGCCTCGCCGCATGACTTCGAAAAGGTATGCACACACACTGACAAGAGTAAAGGCTATTCTAGACGTTCACATACTGTAGGTAAAAAAAAAAAAAGTGCAAATGACATCTGCAGGACTGAGTGGGATTGGACAAGTTTGTCTAAAGGAGTGAGCAGAATTGGTCATTCGGGGCTGCAGGGGGGTAGATCTGTATTCAGCAGATGCGTCTGAAGGAGTGGACGGGATTGGTCGAGGGTTGTTTGTAAGGTTAGGCAGAATTGGTCATGTGTGTCTGGAGGAGTGTGTGCAGAATTGGGCCATGAGTGTTTGGAGATGATCGAGGTATTGGCTGTGAGTTGGCAGAGTTGAACAACAGCATCAGGAGGCAGTTGGTGGAAATGTCCAAGAGTATCTGCTGGACTGGATGGTATTAGCCAAAATGTCTCCAGGACTCTTCGTCAAGAGTGCTTTCCAGGAATTTGATTGATTTGTACCGTGCCCAGGAATGATTACTCCCCCTTCCCCAATCCTCTGCTGGCCAGCATTCACATTGTTATTGTTCTCCGTACTCGGGTACACTTGTGTGTTTTTCACTCTCCGATACAGCAGGTGGCAGTATGCACCATAGGAAGTCAGTTTTCTTTCCTTGCATAATATTATTGATATTTTTAAACCAACCCTCTCGCATGCCTCCCTACGGCACCAGAGGAGAAGAGCAAGCTGAGCGTTTTGAGGAGACAGACGGCACTAATGATGTCGTGTTCAGCTACGATTGGCTTCCATATCTGATGTGATCCGTGCCCGAGTACCACCTTTTCCCAACAGTCTTGGCATGGTTCCTCAGCATGTTCTCTCCGTTCTTTGGGGTCAAGTGTTCTCAGAAATGACCCGGGGTCCTAATGTGAAAAAAAAAAAGTTGGTTTTCAGGAGCACTAATGATTATTCTGCAAAATTAAGTGGAATTGGACAGCAATGAGATTCTGTCAGAACTCAACATTCGGTCCAGTGTGCGTCACTACACCGCAAATCCTCCATCTCATCATCAACTCACAGACCTGACCAACCCTGCAGTTTCCATGTCATTTCAGCTTGATGTTCAGTTTCACCTGCCAGGTGCTGCACACTGAGGGCTAATTTACACTGACGACCGTGTCGGATACAGTCAGAGTTCTCAAGTCACGCTTGTCAGCATATCTGTAATCTGTGTCGGAAGTCTGTTTCTGGTTTCTCATACAATAAAAAGTGCTGAATTAGTAGTAGACTGAAATATTTGTTTAATATATATTAAATAGCCAGAGATCTAATAAATATTATTAATGAGGCAGTGTAGCTGTAGATATAACTCATAATGAATGACTTTACAGCAGGTTGGTTTAGTCATAATATGATATTGTGTTTTGTTTTTACATAGTATGCAATTCATGTATAATATTACAATCCTAATTATTATACAGTATGAAAAATATTGCAGAAGTATATAGGATTAATATAATGTTGTGTTATTTTATGATTTTTTTATGATTGTACCTCTGACAGTCGAGCAGTCGCAAATGACAAGTTTTAATCAGTCCGGTTGTTTAAATAGTTATCATTTCTATATTAACACTCTGTTCTTAATTATTTGACATAACAGCATTTTATTCTGTTTATTTTATAAATGATATGAATGTGATGTACGCGGTGGTGTAGTGGTTAGCACTGTCGCTTTTGCACCTCCAGGGTCCGGGTTCGATTCCCGGCCAGGCTCGATTCCCGTCTCTGTGTGCATGGAGTTTGCATGTTCTCCCCGTGCTTGGTGGGTTTCCTCCGGGTACTCCGGTTTCCTCCCACAGTCCAAAGACATGCAGATTAGGCTAATTGGCGTTCCCAAATTGACCATAGTGTGTGTGTGTGTGCTCTGCGATGGATTGGCACGCTGTCCAGGGTGTACCCTGCCTCGTGCCCTGAGTCTCCTGGGATAGGCTACAGGTCCCCGCGACCCTAAATACAGGATAAAGCGGTATAGAAGATGAATGAATGAATGAATGTTGGAAGAATGAATAGTTATTACAATACAGTGTACTACCAGATGTAATGTTTTTTTTATACATATACTTTTTCTTTTAATATTTATTTATTATTAAGTTATTAATGACTGTGCTGGTTTATTAGGAGCTGGGGATGAAACACCCGCTGCACAGAAAGAAGCTGCAGCTCGGCCTGCACTCGTTCGACACGCATCAGAGTGAGAAGTCCGCAGAGCTCAACCACATCTGGGTCACGCGTAAGTAAATCCGTATGGGAAAAATACAGTGGCCAAGAAGTGCAAAACAAGGCAACAAAATAACAAATCAAAAAAACCCAGCGACATATCCAGAAACAAAATACCAAATGAGAAAACACAACGAGAATTCAGTCAAACTGGATTGGAACAGACGTCTATGACATCTGAAATTCTTATTGCTGATTGGAAGAGACGAACATAAAAGAAGTACTGTGGACTCACAGCATTTAAATTTCAATCGCAAACTCCACGTGTTGATTCTTACCGAGACATCGGTCATGTCCAATCAAGTGGTAATATACAGGAAATACTTAAAATATAAAGCAAATACTCAAAATATATAGGATATACTATTTCCTGATTGGACGAGACATCTGTCACTCAAAATATACACAAAATACAACAGCCTTGCGGACATTTAAATGCCGCAGTACTTCTTGTATGTCTTGAGGGTGTTTGTTTGCAAACTATACGTAACTTTTACGGTTTGACTGAATTGTTTTTTCTCATTCTGTATTTTGTTTCTGGATATGTTGTGTTTTCTGATTTGTTATTTAGGTTTTGTTATTTTGTTTTCGGTTTTATTTCATTTATTTTTATTTATTTTATTTTTTTTGTTGTTATTTTGTTTTCTTTTCTTTTTATAGATTTTTCAGTTTTTTTTTGTTTTTTTAGATCTTTCATTTTGTTTTTGTTTTTTTTGTTTAGATTTTTCATTTTGTTTTTATTTTATTATTATTTCTTTTTTAGATCTTTCATTTTGTTTTTGGTTTTATTTTATTTTTTTGTTTTGTTTATTTATTTATTTATTTTTTCATTTTGTTTTTGGTTTTATTTTGTTTTGATTTGTTTTTTTTACATCTTTCATTTTGTTTTCGGTTTTGTTATTTTGTTTTGCACTTCACGGCCACCATAGAAAAAGCCTGCAGTTATGACTTTTTTCATGTTCACAAAGAAATGTAATCTAGATTTACAATTTCTCTCCAAATAAATGCAATTGGTCTCCTTTTACTGCTTGAAAACATGGCACTGTGGCACACGGGATCATTTTGAATTAAACTCTGACTCAGAATTGAAACCACTGTTGCTAGTTTTGCGGCCTGCGGTAAATCGTATGATATAATGTCCTGTAATTTGGTGGTATTTTATCCCGCAGGATGGCTGGACGACATCGGTTTACCGCAGTATAAAGATCAGTTCCATGAAGGCCGTGTCGATGGGAGGATGCTGCAGTACCTCACTGTGGTAAACGCCTCAATATAAACTATCAGGATACTTATTTTTTTTTGCCATGCATCATCATACTGATGGTTTTTGAATTTCCTCAGAACGA
Source organism: Channallabes apus (assembly GCA_030522415.1). Taxonomy (NCBI): domain Eukaryota; kingdom Metazoa; phylum Chordata; class Actinopteri; order Siluriformes; family Clariidae; genus Channallabes; species Channallabes apus. The sequence goes on from CM060113.1 coordinate 38,162,783, forward strand.
CCTGCTGATTCTTAAAGTTAGCAGCCAGCTGCATCACCTCAGCATTAAATGTGCCATTCATGTCCTGTATGTGAACAAGTTCAACCCTAACTGCTTGAAGAGGAGACCTGGGGACGAGGTGAGGCCAAGCAAGTCTCAGGGTTTCTTTTTCTTCTTTTTTTTTTTTCAGATTTAAGTCAAGTTCTAAGAGAAAAGAAAGTGCTCATTTTCAACTTGCATTATATAATTCAAAGCACTTTGTTCCAGTCCCACCTGCAGGCAACGCCCTCTGATGTGGTTCAGTGGTCCAACCACCGTGTGATGGAGTGGCTGCGCTCGGTGGATCTGGCCGAGTACGCTCCCAATCTGAGAGGCAGTGGTGTGCATGGGGGTCTCGTCGTAAGTACTGTAAAATCCGCAAACATGCTTGCACTACTGCTATGTCTCGTGCTTCTCTGTTGTCAGGATGCTAATCAGTCTCAACTAATCAGATGCTAATCTGGTCTGTATCCTCTTATTAAACACTCGGATGTATCATTTCAATTATGTCCTCCTAGATCCTGGAGCCACGCTTCAACTCGGACACGTTGGCGATGCTGCTGAATATCCCACCCCAGAAGACCCTGCTGAGGAGACACCTCAACACAAACTTTAACTCTCTAGTCGGAGCTCAGGCTCAGATGGAGAAACAGGAGTACCTGGAGTCTCAGAGCTACACGCCGCTGTCCACTACAGCTAAAGTCCGGGTACTGGATCCGTCTCAATTTCACTCTGAAGTTCACTACCAATGCCTTATATATACAGTATATATATATATATATATATATATATATATATATATATATAAGGCATTGGTTTATATATATGTGTTTTCATATATATATATATGAAAACACAGTTTGCGAGTGTTCCGCAAGACGAAAAAGATTTTTAATACATTTTGACTTGAAAAACGAGCATTGTCTTGGTTTACGAGTATCATGCATCACGCATGCGCTTCTTGCTATTGTTTTATTTTTACTTTATATTTTGGGAATATATATATATATTATTGTATATTATTGTATAATAATAAGACCACTGGCTTAATCATGATTTCGTTAGGCTTAATTCATCACAATTTGTCAGAAGGTTTTTTTTCTTTAGTAGAGCGGTTGCTGACCAACACCTTTAAGGTGCAATAAAAAGAAAACATCTCATCACTCATTAATTTGTTTGAGTGTTTGACCAACTTTATAAAGATTTACAAATGATTCCTTGTTCTCTTCTTCTTACAGCCAAAGAAAATCGGTTTCTCCAATTTCAGCCAGCTCCGAAAGAAACGCCCCGATGACCCTAGTGACTACATCTGCCCCCTGGAGTCTCCGAAGGCTCTGGGTCTGATCAGCGATTCCCAGCGGCCCAACTCCGGGGTTCAGGATCGGGACACTGAGAGGAGGGAACAGGTGGGGCCTCCGCTGGGCTCGGGCTAAACTAACCACCCTTGTCCGCCTGAGCTCACCCTCACCTACCCCTCCACAACCCCACTCATACCCCGATCACGCGGACCAAACCCCACTGCCCCCCCCCCTCTCTCAGTGCCATCGCCTAATTCCCATCATCCCTCACTCACCATCACGACATGTTTCCGACTGTAGTCTGACTGTGAACTGTGAGCTTTTCATGTTTAGTAATTATTTTTTATGTTTTTTTTAATGCACATCATTTTTCATTTTATAATCAATATTTTTTTTTATCACTTTGTGCTGTTTGGGGAAAACAGGATTGACCTTGTGCAATATTTGTACATGTATTTAATATTTAACGTGAAATTCTAACAGGAATCATTTTAGAGCTCTTTATACCATCTTTAAGCAGTTTATATTTGAAATATGTTTCATATGCTATAATGTTTATGGTGATTTTTTTTTTTATGAACAATGAATACGGTGTTTCATATTACGAAGCACTTTGTATATATTTATAAATACATAAAATAAATGAAATCTGTTAAATCCATCGTTCAATAAAACGCATCCTTACCTATATTAACAAAGTGTTGTCCTCAAGAGTTGTCTTTGCAAATTTAACAGTATACTACTACTGTATGTATTTTATGGCAAATCCAGTTAATAGATATAGTCTTTAATAAAGTGCATTAGAGACACACTTCTCAGCATGTTCACATAACAGTATTAATAACCTTTGCTACCCTTTTACTAATGGGTCATTTTTCATGGCGGGTAAAAAGTATAATTTTGACACTCATTATTTCAAATTTGCCAACTAATGATTTTTCTGTACCTGAAGAAATGGTGCCATATTGCCTGTAAAGTATATTTTTAAACAGCTTTCAAAAGTTTTTTTTTTCATATTACAATATTTCAGTAACATATTACAAAATTAAAAATTTCTAATTTTTTCTATTCTTATTTGTCATGAATATTCAGTTTTGTTCTTGTTTTATTTTTTTTTTTTTTTTAATTATTATGTGTCTCTTTATTCCACTAAATGGCATTCCATCCTGGCATGCATGTCCCTTCTTACCCTCAACAACATTGATGCTTGATGCAGGCCAATAATTTGACCCTTTTGACCCTTTTTTGTTAGTTTTTTTGCCATTTGATAGTTCAAATTTATCTCAACCTTTAATGCCTTAAATGAGACTTAGCATAGACATTATCCTGAGCTTGCTTTGGGTTGACTTAATCGTTAAGCTTTAAACATCATCAAATCAAAATGTGTCTCTTGTGAAGATCCTCTAAAATGAACCTATATTTGTAGTATTTGACCAAAAAAAAAAAGAATCGAGATTTCTGTATTCAGCTGCACAGACCAGGAGATCTTTTTTTTTCTTCTTTCATTAAATCTTTGGTAATTTATCATCCATTGTTGGTGCTCAAACGTTAATTAAGTGCACGATTCAAATTGCTTTTAAATGTTCTCTTCGTTGTTGTTGTTTGATGAATGGCTCGACATTTCAGATGCCGATAACGAAAGGAGCTGCGATGCAGATTGAGGCGTTATCAGAAGGCATTAACCACCTCACAGTGAGTGTTTCTCCTCCGTCTGCTCTCCGCTGTAATTATGCCTTTGTAACTGGCTCATTAACACCCTAACTGAGTCAGATTTCGTATATTCGATTTTTTTATATTTACTCAATAAATCTGCTAAGAGTCTAAAAGAAGATAATGTGTCCACACTGTTGTAAGTGTTCATTCTCTCCGGAAGAGCTGAAAAAAAGCCACCAATCTGACTTTATAGTTGTAAAAGCTTAATTACAATGTGTTCAGGGGCGGCGCGGTGGTGTAGTGGTTAGCACTGTCGCCTTGCACCTCCAGGGTCTGGGTTCGATTCCCCGGCCAGGCTCGATTCCCGTCTCTGTGTGCATGGAGTTTGCATGTTCTCCCCGTGCTTGGTGGGTTTCCTCCGGGTACTCCGGTTTCCTCCCACAATCCAAAGATATGCAGGTTAGGCTAATTGGCGTTCCTAAATTGCCCGTAGTGTGTGATTGGGTGTGTGAGTGTGTGTATGTGTGTGTGCCCTGCGATGGATTGGCACCCTGTCCAGGGTGTACCCCGCCTAGTGCCCGAAGTCTCCTGGGATAGGCTCCAGGTCCCCCGCGACCCTGTACACAGGATTAAGCGGTATAGAAGATGAATGAATGAACAATGTGTTCAGGAATAACTGGCTCATTTATAGGATTCTGGATGTTAATCCTATTTATTAGAAGCTTTGAACAAACAGTACAACAACAAAAAAGGTTCTTTTACGATTTAAGGAACAATTTGGAAAAATGTGAAATAGAATGTTTAATTTAAAAAACTGTTTATCTGAAAAATAAAAAGTAGACAAAATAATTACAACAGAAACACAATTCACAAAAAAAAAGTAATGTTGTTTTTGTTGTTATTTTATCCACTTTGTAGAGATGTTCCGATACCATTTCCCCCCTCCCGATACCGATTCCGATACTTGGGCTCAGGGTATCGGCCGATACCGAGTACCGATCCGATACCTGGGTGTGTATCTGTACAGTGTATATATATATATATATATATATATATATAGCATTTCTTTTTTTAAGTAAAATACTACTAGCCCTGTGTAACGGGTTCGGCCCTAAGTGAACGGGCGACACCATGAAACACGGACACGAGGCGAGGTCTTACAGGAAAAAGGGTAATTTATTTAGAAAAATGGGTAAGGACAAGGTTAAAGGCTCTATGCGGTCTTTTCCGCTTTGGCGGCAGGGATGTGAAGGCGGGCTCGACGCGGAAGTGAAGGTGCCCCCCTTTTTAAAGTCTCTTGGGCGCATCACATTGCCCCGCTCTTGTGCCACTGTCTCATAAAATCCACTGCGTCACAAAGTTCAGCTTCCCAACTGTCAGACCCCGAGCTACACTCCCCGCTGTGTTTTATAGCGCCGGGATCATTAGCGGCGATAGCTCATGGGCCGTTGCCTGATTCTGTGTCCCTGCTCCTTCACATACCTAAGGGGGGGGGGCGCCTAACTAGTGAGCGAGGAGCGATATCAAATTGGGCGCACGCCCATCACAGGCGCACGCCGTGACACTCTGTAAGTAAGCTAAGCTAACAAAGCTAGCGGGCATAAATAGGTTATGTTTAGGAAAATGGTATCGGATCGGTACGTGGACTCAAATACTCGCCGATTCCGATGGCAGATTTTTTTGTGGTATCTGTAGCATTTCCGATACCAGTATCGGAATCGGAACAACCCTAGGACTTTTACCTGTTTTTTTGCCCTTAAAAATTATGTTGTGTAAGGACCCAACTTGAGAATACAAACTTAAATAATTTAAAAGAATACAAATTGTTTAAAGTTGTTAAAACTTTTGCTAGGTAACTGTGATTTCCAAACACAATAACTGTTTCATGTGGACTATGTTCTTGGATAGCTACAAGCTATAATGAAATGGATTAAAATCTGACCAATTAATTAAGTCATCACAATACTGTACTACTGTAGCTCCATCACATCAGGATTAAACCAGAGAATAGCACTTATTCAGATGTTTACATGACCAAATTAAAAAATATTTATTTAAATAAATGTTGCCAACCTAACAATCATGGCTGCACTAATTATTAATCAGTCGGGTGAATAGGTTGAGATGTCGGCTCATTTTTAACACCACCTCCCTCATGTTTGATAAAAATGATAAATATAATTTTTTATACATATTTTGGAGTAATGTTGGAGTTCATGACTGGTTCTAAAAGTAAGTGTAAGTGAGGAGCTCATCAGTGGAATGAAATCCTTCTTTCTTGTAAATAATATAAAGTAGAAAATAACCATCATTTATTCATACTAAGTATATTTCCAGGCTAGAAAGAATTTGGATATGAATGCCTACATTTACTTTACCTTTTACACACACTAATTCTCATTTTTGATTTAACTCTTTCAGTGTTTGAGTCAGATTGGACATATACTGTACAGTATACCCCTAGTGTACAGTGTGTTATATTAATTATAGAAACTCCAGATATGAGAATTGATATTTGCTTTGCGCTCTAACTCCAGCCCTTTTGCTTCACTTCTCGCTTCTAGCACTTACTCAGCCGAGATGTCTTTCTGAGAGGAATGAGACGCAGCCACACGGCCATGGTGTGACCAATACGCTGCTGGCTAACACCACTACCTCTATGACCCCATCAGACCCTCGACACTGATAACCCACAACCTCCCTGACCCCTGATCCAGCCTTCGCCTCATCCCTCAGCCTAACACACAGTACCGCATTCCCGGTAGAGGTTTCCAGAAATTTGACTTTGAGTCCGGTGGCACTTGGAACACTTTGACTGCTAACCCGAAGCTTGCCCAACACTCGATACACACTTACTGCACTGAGCTTCGGTCACACTGCCATTCTTAAAGTCATGTTTATTCAATTGTCTCAGTAGCACTCTTACTGTGTTAGGCTGGTTTAGGGTGTACTATACTATACAATAACATGTTCACCGCAGAATCAAATTTAAGCACAAAGTTCTTAAAAGGGTATATTTAAATGTATATTTTCATTTAATGAACACAATGAGACAATAATCCTGATAAATACCTCATTTAGCAAATCCCATACCTCTTGTGATTTTTGTTTTGTTTTATTTTATATTTTTATGGACTGGCGCCTTAAATAGCTTATACATAAACAGCTTAAACTTAAATAAATTAACTGTTACATCAAAAATCAGCTTCATGAATTTAAATATGAAATATCCCAGTTTCCACCCCAAAAAAAACTCAAATATAGTTAATTTGAAAGTTTGCATTCTCGAATTCTCAATTCTTTAAGTTTGCATGGAAACTATAAAGCTACTGTAGCTACCAAATAAGAGAAATTTACGGCTACTAGTTTAACATCTAAACGTTCTGATGGTGCATTAATTATTTCTAAAACTTTAAGATTTTTTAACTTACAACATTTACACTATGGTGCAACACTGTATAGAGTTTCAGGGGAAAGGCAATCTCTACAGTAGATTAGCACTTGGTTTCTCTAAATATGTTATCTATCTCTCTCTCTATATATATATATACAGTGGTGTGAAAAACTATTTGCCCCCCTCCTGATTTTTTATTCTTTTGCATGTTTGTCACACAAAATGTTTCTGATCATCAAACACATTTAACTATTAGTCAAAGATAACACAAGTAAACACAAAATGCAGTTTTTAAATGAGGGGTTTTATTATTTAGGGAGAAAAAAAATCCAAACCTACATGGCCCTGTGTGAAAAAGTAATTGCCCCCTGAACCTAATAACTGGTTGGGCCACCCTTAGCAGCAATAACTGCAATCAAGCGTTTCCGATAACTTGCAACGAGTCTTTTACAGCGCTCTGGAGGAATTTTGGCCCACTCATCTTTGCAGAATTGTTGTAATTCAGCTTTATTTGAGGGTTTTCTAGCATGAACCGCCTTTTTAAGGTCATGCCACAACATCTCAATAGGATTCAGGTCAGGACTTTGACTAGGCCACTCCAAAGTCTTCATTTTGTTTTTCTTCAGCCATTCAGAGGTGGATTTGCTGGTGTGTTTTGGGTCATTGTCCTGCTGCAGCACCCAAGATCGCTTCAGCTTGAGTTGACGAACAGATGGCCGGACATTCTCCTTCAGGATTTTTTGGTAGACAGTAGAATTCATGGTTCCATCTATCACAGCAAGCCTTCCATGTCCTGAAGCAGCAAAACAACCCCAGACCATCACACTACCACCACCATATTTTACTGTTGGTATGATGTTCTTTTTCTGAAATGCCTTTTACAGATGTAACTTTCCTGTAACTTTTACGCCAGATGTAACGGGACACGCACCACAAGGTATTTTCCCAAAAGTCTTGGCAATCATTGAGATGTTTTTTTTAGCAAAATTGAGACGAGCCTTAATGTTCTTTCTGCTTAAAAGTGGTTTGCGCCTTGGAAATCTGCCATGCAGGCCGTTTTTGCCCAGTCTCTTTCTTATGGTGGAGTCGTGAACACTGACCTTAATTGAGGCAAGTGAGGCCTGCAGTTCTTTAGATGTTGTCCTGGGGTCTTTTGTGGCCTCTCGGATGAGTTGTCTCTGTGCTCTTGGGGTAATTTTGGTCGGCCGGCCACTCCTGGGAAGGTTCACCACTGTTCCATGTTTTTGCCATTTGTGGATAATGGCTCTCACTGTGGTCGCTGGAGTCCCAAAGCTTTAGAAATGGCTTTATAACCTTTACCAGACTGATAGATCTCAATTACTTTTGTTCTCATTTGTTCCTAAATTTCTTTGGATCTTGGCATGATGTCTAGCTTTTGAGGTGCTTTTGGTCTACTTCTCTGTGTCAGGCAGCTCCTATTTAAGTGATTTCTTGATTGAAACAGGTGTGGCAGTAATCAGGCCTGGGAGTGACTACAGAAATTGAACTCAGGTGTGATAAACCACAGTTAAGTTATTTTTTAACAAGGGGGGCAATCACTTTTTCACACAGGGCCATGTAGATTTTGAGGTTTTTTTCTCCCTTAATAACGTAAACCTTCATTTAAAAATTGCATTTTGTGTTCAATTATGTTATCTTTGACTAATAGTTAACGGTTTTTGATGAGCAGAAACATTTAAGTGTGACAAACATGCAGAAGAATAAGAAATCAGGAAGGGGGCAAATAGTTTTTCACACCACTGTATATATATATATATACAGTAAAATACAGCTTTTAAAAAGTATTTTTAACATTAAATTCCCAAATCCGATTGTTCAGAAGATTAATTTTCTAGCACCAATCAATATTTTGGGCTGTTGTGCAAATCTCAGGTTTATACTTACTGTATGCACTAGTTTCAGTTTAAGTGCTTAAAAATATTGGGATTATTTCATTAGATGAACGTTTGACAGTTTCTCATTAAAAATTTGTATCAAACTTATCTTGGCTAATTAACCAATGTACATTTCATGGAAGTCTGAAAAGGAATATATTACTTCACCCTAAGTTATCAACTTAAGGAGAATTTGGCATACAAAGCCAAAGAAGATTAGCAATATTTTCACTAAACTCGACTTAGGCAACACCCATATTTGTCCTTTTTATGCTACAAAACTTTCTAAGAATTTGGGCTAGGAGGTTTAAAACAAACAAAATAAATGATAAGCCAAAAGTAAACTCTCCAGCTCGCCTGATGAGAAGACTCCCACTGAGCAGATGGAGAACTTTGCCTTTGGGAAGGTCCAAGTTTGTTATTTTGCCTTAAACTAGTTTTTTGATAGGACTCCAGAGACAAGAAGAGAGAGCTGGGCAGAGTTTCTCTTTCCCCAAACACAAAAGAAAGACTGATACTGGTGAGTATTTTACTCTACATCATACTGTAAAAAAGTGCACTTGGATTGTTCGCTGTGTTTTCTAGCTAAAATAATTAAAACTCTGTCAGCAATCCAAGATCTACAAGATGTTGCAATCAAAATAAAATTTGATAAATAAAGGCCTGACACAGTTAAGCACATGCATGCTACAACCATTAAATTGTTTGAAAAAGGTTGGGTTAAAGGAAAGAAGGAAAGTTTAACATTAAAATAATCATAAATTTTATCCAGATGAGTCTGATCAAAAATTTTAACACACCACTTTAGCTGATGTCTAAAACTCTTTAACGGGATCAAGTTCTGTAGGACACACAAACAAAAATATTTGTTGTTACATTGTTAACAAAAGTTTTATTGCGCAACTACAGTGGTGTGAAAAACTATTTGCCCCCCTCCTGATTTCTTATTCTTTTGCATGTTTGTCACACAAAATGTGTCTGATCATCAAACACATTTAACTATTAGTCAAAGATAACACAAGTAAACACAAAATGCAGTTTTTAAAAGAGGGGTTTTATTATTTAGGGAGAAAAAAAATCCAAACCTACATGGCCCTGTGTGAAAAAGTAATTGCCCCCTGAACCTAATAACTGGTTGGGCCACCCTTAGCAGCAATAACTGCAATCAAGCGTTTGCGATAACTTGCAACGAGTCTTTTACAGCGCTCTGGAGGAATTTTGGCCCACTCATCTTTGCAGAATTGTTGTAATTCAGCTTTATTTGAGGGTTTTCTAGCATGAACTGCCTTTTTAAGGTCATGCCACAACATCTCAATAGGATTCAGGTCAGGACTTTGACTAGGCCACTCCAAAGTCTTCATTTTGTTTTTCTTCAGCCATTCAGAGGTGGATTTGCTGGTGTGTTTTGGGTCATTGTCCTGCTGCAGCACCCAAGATCGCTTCAGCTTGAGTTGACGAACAGATGGCCGGACATTCTCCTTCAGGATTTTTTGGTAGACAGTAGAATTCATGGTTCCATCTATCACAGCAAGCCTTCCAGGTCCTGAAGCAGCAAAACAACCCCAGACCATCACACTACCACCACCATATTTTACTGTTGCTATGATGTTCTTTTTCTGAAATGCTGTGTTACTTTTACGCCAGATGTAACGGGACACGCACCTTCCAAAAAGTTCAACTTTTGTCTCGTCGGTCCACAAGGTATTTTCCCAAAAGTCTTGGCAATCATTGAGATGTTTTTTAGCAAAATTGAGACGAGCCTTAAGGTTCTTTTTGCTTAAAAGTGGTTTGCGCCTTGGCAATCTGCCATGCAGGCCATTTTTGCCCAGTCTCTTTCTTATGGTGGAGTCGTGAACACTGACCTTAATTGAGGCAAGTGAGGCCTGCAGTTCTTTAGATGTTGTCCTGGGGTCTTTTGTGGCCTCTCGGACAAGTTGTCTCTGTGCTCTTGGGGTAATTTTGGTCGGCCGGCCACTCCTGGGAAGGTTCACCACTGTTCCATGTTTTTGCCATTTGTGGATAATGGCTCTCACTGTGGTTCGCTGGAGTCCCAAAGCTTTAGAAATGGCTTTATAACCTTTACCAGACTGATAGATCTCAATTACTTTTGTTCTCATTTGTTCCTGAATTTCTTTGGATCTTGGCATGATGTCTAGCTTTTGAGGTGCTTTTGGTCTACTTCTCTGTGTCAGGTAGCTCCTATTTAAGTGATTTCTTGATTGAAACAGGTGTGGCAGTAATCAGCCCTGGGGGTGACTACAGAAATTGAACTCAGGTGTGATAAACCAAAGTTAAGTTATTTTTTAACAAGGGGGGCAATCACTTTTTCACACAGGGCCATGTAGATTGAGTTTTTTTTCTCCCTTAATAACGTAAACCTTCATTTAAAAACTGCATTTTGTGTTCAATTATGTTATCTTTGACTAATAGTTAACGGTTTTTGATGAGCAGAAACATTTAAGTGTGACAAACATGCAAAAGAATAAGAAATCAGGAAGGGGGCAAATAGTTTTTCACACCACTGTATATGACATTAACTGCATTAAATTATTTTAAATTGTTATGGTGAAATTTTACAAATAAATATTCCCATACTATACAGTACTACCGCTTTGACCTTAAGGTTGTTTCAACTGCTTTCTTATAATCATTTGTGTATAATTGAGATTGTGTAGCGTGATATACATTATGAAGTATTTCAATTCAGGGCGGTATTAATTACTGGGCAATAACCGAATACGTACATTGTTTATCTTTAACAGGTTAAATGTAATAAACAGAATCAAATACAGATATGATTAAGAGGTGGAATATTTATTTGTTCATTTATTTTAGACAATTTGCGCACACACAAATACAGTAGCGCAGTATTTGTTTATACTGCGCTACTGTACATTCAGAAACATATTTTAAGTCATTACAACTTTGGAAATAAAAATACAGATATTTGGACGACTAACCCAAATATGTCAAATAACCTTGTAAGTGTGGATAGCGGCATTTTTACGGTAGTGATTTAGCATGTGCACCACGGTGGCTTAATGATTAGCACTGTTGCCTTGAACCTCCAGGGTCTGGGTTTGATTCCCACCTCGGGGTCTATGTGGATGGAATTTGCATGTTCTTCCCGTGCTTACTGGGTTTCCACCAGGTACTCCGGTTTCCTCCCACAATCCAAAAATATGCAGATTAGGCTAATTGGTGTCCCCAAATTGCCCGTAGTGTGAATGTGCATACCGTATGAAAGTTAAACGGAGGTCCTACCACAGTTATGCAATATGGGAATAAACACAATGGTCACCATGGGATTCCTCGATGTTAATGATGGATTTAGCATGATGTTGACTTGCATTGTTTGTTCAACTAAATTTAAATCATAACCACATGCATTAATCTTATAGAAACAAGCATCAAACAATCATTCTTTGGCTGACTGAAAACATTTCGAACTTAAAATTGTGTATATTGTGAAAACTGAAACAATTTTATAAAATAAAATTAAAAATATTAAATTTTATTTCTCTTTAGTGCTTTTTATAGAAGTTACTTTTACATAGAAATGTTAAAGGCACATTTGCTTCTGGTATTTTTTTGTATGTGCCTCAGAGAGGTTTACACAGTACTGTAAGTAAAACAGCTGTTAGGTTTTACTGAGTGTGCTGGAGAATATGAGTTCTCCTGGTAACTTCTTCTGTGACACTCACTCCTTTCTGTTTTATGTAATATGTTGCTTACTTTACAGTCATGCAAATATTCTTCTGTAATGTCATTTACTTTGTAATTTTTTTGTTATTTTTGGAAATCGTGAACGGTTTTGTACATCATAATGTTGACATGATAAACATATATAACACAATTTGTACTAAAGATAATATGGTGCACAGTACTGTATGTCAAAAATGTTTTTTTCCCTTTAATTTCTATAAAACTGAACCATCTTAGAAAAAAGTACTGAGTTGAATCTTATTTTCATAGTGCATTAGGGAAACAACACTTTGACCCAGGATCAACCAAGATGAGCCAAACAAGAAAAAAAAAAAACGAGACCACACCCAGGAAATTCAAGTCCTTCTGATCCAATTCCAGTGAACCCTCACTTGCATCATGCTGCTCCCTCTTTAGTGACTGCGATCATGTGGCAGCAACCCGGACCTGTGAGTATCGTCACGTTACAGACAAGGATAAGGGGTTCTGTCCGAGCGGCAGAACTCCTTACGTGAGATCTTTACGTGACTTGCTGAACCTTGCTAATTCCTTCAACTGTACGGTGATGACTCAAGCACAAAGGTTCCTCCTGGGACTGACTGGGTCTGGGCGGAGCTGGATCCACCCAGTACCGAACCCAGAATCCAGATGGCTGGGCAGGTCCTGAACCTTACAGAGAATTTTGAGGAATATTCAAGCATGGAAATGGTCCAGAGCTGAGAGACTGGTGGACTGTTTTGTGCTGTAATTGGTAGGAGCTGCTTTGCTTTGTGCCTCCTTTTTGGATATAAGAACGATCGAAGGGTTTTTCTAGCGCCATTGGGGTGCTGCAAGCGGTGGTTGGTAGGAAGAATAATGACCCTCTCACCACGCTTGTCAAGTTCACGTAACTTCATCAGGTTTAAGATCGCCATCATCAGCTGCTTCTGCTAATTACATCTGGCAAAGGCAATGGACAATTGGAGCAGACAACCTTGCTGTGGCATGCTTTGGGTGTAATGTGGCTGATCTGATGTCTGTTCACACCCTGTCGTTAAATATTTATCTGAAGGATTATTTCAGGAAGCTTTATGTAGAATTTCAGCACAAACACCAGCACCAGTTTCTTTTTTAAGCTTAAAAGTTTATAACTCACTGAGTAAAGATCTAAAGCAAAAATATAATAAAATTAGTGTACTTTTTTCCAGTTTGAAATGCATTTGAAATAACTCAATAAACATTTTTTTATTGTAAACAGAATGAATGAGAATGGGATGTCTGTTAAGGAAATGAATATATTGTTAGCACTCAGGTTTATATTCGTTATGTTGTATTATAGGACAGTACTCCATTATGTTAGGAATGAAATACAGTACGAGTATGCTGTTTTAGGTAAATAATCAGCCATGTGCTGGTGTGATGTGACCCGAGTCTACTGTCATCCAGATCTGGATTGTTTTCCCATTTCAGCATGTCCTGACCTGCTTTATTCCATTTATACCACCGCAACAATTATAATTGTATTCATTTACTGTACAAAGATTATATTCATCTCATGTTATTACTACTACTTCCGTACCGTTTTTTGAAATGTGTTTTTCTTTGTTAGAGCATTAAAACAAATTCGTTAATATAAACCGGTGATTTGGAGCTGCACCACTGACAATGGTGTTATATAAAATTAATAAACACATGCTGATGAGTACACTATACTGTACACTGTGGTATAAATTCTAACAAAGTACTTACAATAATCACATTTCATGAAAAATGTTTTATTTATGCATTATTTATTTATGAAATATTACATCCAGTGCAGTGTAAGATGTACTTTACAAATGCGTCTGATGGGTTTAGTACGTGAAAGTGTTTTGTGGGTCGTAGCCGAGTTTGGTGAGGTTCGGCAAGCATGCGTTCTGGATCATCGGGGACGGGCCACACATCACGATCAGCACATCTCTCGCCGGAGGAGGAAGGTGTGCTTTCATCATTGAAGCGTCCAGGAATCCGGTGCTGTACTTCCAACCTGGGGCATCAACAGACACAACAACAGTAAGACATAAAACTGTTTGTTTGTTTTTTTTATTATTTTACATATGACAGTGGAAACCTTAACGTACTATACATGTCATGCTTTTTATTCAACACTTGTTTAATTGGTTATTGAACAGTCCATTGTGAACTATGTAAACATACAAGGGACGTTCAAGTCAAACTGGGACTTTTAAAGAAGGCCGTGCGTCTGCGAATGACGACCGAGGTGGCTCGGAGCCCACTGCATTCGTTCCTGTGAGCATTCAACGAGTGGAACGCCTGATCCTTAAAGCACTCATGTGAACTCTACACACAATCTTTCACCAACAACATTTGCACATAACAGGAACTCGAACACAAATGAAAGGCGTTCCTGGGAGGCCGGTGTTTCAGACATAAAGCAGGCAGGCATCTAATCATGGATCCGGTGTACTGAGAAATAGTTCTACCTTATTCTGCGCAAATCAAAAGTCCCGGTTTGACTTGAACATCCATCATACAAATAAAGGTCCACAAATAGGTCAACAAATGGGTCGAAGTCGATAACTGTACAATATATCTGCAGCGTGACCTGATCCATTGGTCAGCTACAGAATTCCTTTGTGATGTTTGTGTTTTTACCTTGTGGAGGTCGGTCCAGTGTGAACCATAAGTGGAGTTTATCAGGGTGATTCTTCACAACCTCTTCCAGTTCCTTTCTTAACAAAATGTCCTTCTCGGTCTGCGCACAGAGGTACAAAATACACATGTTTAAAATATTTTTCTGCAATAATAAGAATAATTAACATTCTTCTTCTAGTCTAAGCTGGAGAAAAATCAGCCCTGGTCTCATTTAACCCTTGTGTGGTTCATACTGTATTTGTGTTACTCAGCCAGTGCATTTTGTAGTTTTTAATTCAACATAATCAATCAATTTAATATTAAAATACTCAACAGATGTTTACGTCATCCTGATTACAAGAAATATAGACATGAATATGTGCCTTTTACCTTTGTTAGATCACATTAATGAATTAAAATAATGAACTCATTTTTCTATTTTTTTTTTTTTTTCAATAAAATGTAATAAAAAAAGATCAATTATCAACATGAGTGAAAAAAAATCAACAGATTTACAAATTAAGCAACTATTGATTTTGATTTATTTGAACTTAATTATGGCGGCGCAGTGGTGTAGTGGTTAGCACTGTCGCCTTGCACCTCCAGGGTCTGGGTTCGATTCCCCGGCCAGGCTCGATTCCCGTCTCTGTGTGAATGGAGTTTGCATGTTCTCCCCGTGCTTGGTGGGTTTCCTCCGGGTACTCCGGTTTCCTCCCACAGTCCAAAGATATGCAGATTAGGCTAATTGGTGTTCCCAAATTGCCCGTAGTGTGTGATTGGGTGTGTGAGTGTGTGTATGTGTGTGTGCCCTGCGATGGATTGGCACCCTGTCCAGGGTGTACCCCGCCTAGTGCCCGAAGTCTCCTGGGATAGGCTCCAGGCCCCCCGCGACCCTGAACACAGGATTAAGCGGTATAGAAAATGAATGAACTTAATTAGAAGTTTAACCCTTTCACGTCATTTTACACAACACAAGCTACACATCAGGCCTTATCTAACTTATCACATTGTCTTTTCATACCAGTTTCGTACAACACATACTGTAAGGGACGGAGTTTTACTGTGTATGTGTTGCATACTGTATGTACTTCTTGATGCATGTATATGTGATTCTCTGTCCATCTTGGGTCCACACACTTCACAGCATTTTGTTGTTGTTGTTGTTATTGTTGTTGTTGTTGTTTTTGTTTTGTTGTTGGCCGCAACCTAGAATGATAGTCCCAGGGTTGTAAAATACGGGGAGGCTGCACCAACTTGTCCCACACCGTCCTGATGGCAGTTAGGTTAGGAAATTATTTAGTAATTTTTGGGGGTAAATTGTTGTATGGAAATGTTCTCTGCCAGTTCCTGCGTCCTACTGGGATTCTGTGGATTCACCCTCGGACTAGAAAACCCCAACAAGGATTAGAACCCCAAAGTGGGCAAAAAAAAAAATACGACTTCCTTCTAAATGATTGCAATCCAGAATAATGTTCTGGATTGAATCTGGGAAGAAAAGCTCAAAAGAAGACTCGATGTCCTGCGCATGAGGAATTGCCATCCCAGTTGGCCCTGGTTTCATTGTTATCACATTGGCAGCCATGAGGGTGGCTCATTTCTTGGGCAAGAAGACCATTCAAGTTCACCGACATCCATATTTTTTCACTTGCTGGCTGCTGATGGACTTCTGTTTCCTTAAAGTCACTGTCTGACTCTGAATGATCAGAAATGTGATGATTTTCCTCTACATCATCATCAAAAGCATCTCTCTCTCCCCAATTCATTTGCAATGTCTACTACTGAGCAGAGAATCTTTTCACCATCTTGATACTGTACGTTGTGATAAGGAATCACAAAGCTATATTTATTACATCCGGTTCCCAATTTGGCATATGAGTAATGTGATAGAAGAGGAGCAAATAAAGATTGGTTCCCACATGACCGAGGGTAAAATGTGCAGGAATGTGAGAGCAGAGAGACAAAATTGCCCCTTATTTATTTATTTATTTATTTATTTATTATAAATAAATTTGAGTTAGAATAAGTTTGACTCCAGTCTTATGGATTATCATATACAGTATTGTATACACTGTATACTTATATGAATGAAGTATTGAATGAAGCATCAACCTAAAATCATACAGTATGTATCTTAGTAGCGCTCTAATAAACTATTATGAAGTATAAAATGAAGTCAAATTAACCAATAGATCTGGTCCTATAGCATGAATAGGCGTGAAGTACCTGGTTGGCAAAAATAAGGGAACACTTGGTACAATCTGTAGGATCGGCTGTGATGGTCCGGATAAGTTGCAGCATTGGGGTGATGCCTGTATGGACATGAGCATGAACAATTATCAGATATACAGTAACCTGAGTCTTTATATAATAACAGTTGTGTGTGATGTGTATATACAGTATACTGACCCGTGCCACCAGCGATCATGCCTACATGTTTAAACTTCCGCAGCTTGGCATCAGACTTTTTATCCGGCCTTATCGCAAACTGACCTAAAACAGAATAAATGTTTATCACTAAGAATTTAGTTAATTTATTAAATACTGTATCCTTGTTGCAGTACAGTTTATTCCCAAAGATTTAACTGATGCTGCCCTCTGTTGGTTATCAGTTAAAGTTGTTTGTTATACTAAGTTTGGACCAGGAATTCTTGATGTGAATCGCTTGACTTTTTTTTTTTTCCTTATTTTTTATCCTTTACCGTTGCCGTTGTACACCAGGAGGCCGTTTGGCCCGCGGAAGTCGATGGTGTCTCCGATCTTCATATCGTTCAGGTACTGAGACATTTTGCCCCCATCAGGGTAGTTTGGGTGAGTGTTTTTGTAATATACCTAGTTTAAAAAAAATTTTTTTTAAAAAGTGTAGATGAGAAAAGAACATGCTGTAATATTTTAAAAGGTGAGTCAGATGTATTCAGAGACATTTAAAGTCTATCATAAATTATTAGGGTCAGAGGACGGAATCAAGGTTAATACGGGTCAAAGATCTTGGTTTTTTTGTATTGCAAAATTTAACTTTACATTTTTTTTTCCGTTAAAAAGTACAAATTTCGGATTTGCAACATGCAAAATGTGACATCCAATACAAAGAAATAAAATGTAACTTTTTTAATTGTATGCTTACTGTCTGGCTCACGTTAATGTATTTAGCAGTTAATAAGCATTACTGCTCAGAACAAACCAACATTTTTATCACATTATCAGGAGAAAGAAATCTCTACAAGACAAATCTACAAGGTTTTGAACTTGGATTAAACCTCTTATTCTTAGAATCTTGTGGACCCAAGTTCAATAGAACCTGTTTTTAATACCGTAGCTAACCTGCTAATATCTGGGATTATCAGGATGCCTGACTTGTCCTACCTTAATGACCAGATCGACGTGTCCCTGGTCCTCATCACTGGACACAGGAGTGTAAGCTCGGATCACCAGGTTCCCGTTGACTTTAGCAGACAGGTACACATGCTGACCTTTCAGGATGTCAGGGAAAGCAGAAGCATTGATATCAATGTATGTCGAGCGGTGATGACACGAGTGTGAGTACAGTAAGACGAGGGTTTGTACCGACTGGAAGCCCGAGCACGTGTAGAGACGAGGGAAGCCTGAAGCGGAATCTCTTCGTGTCGTGTGAAATGTCCTGTCGGGGTTAGCAAACAACCAAAGTGTGGACAATGCGGTTACAATCAGTAATACGGAAGAGATATTACATTGGAAATTCACACAGTAGAGTTTCAGAAAGGCTGCTGTGAAAAACAGATCGGAGAATTTACAAGTACAATTTCATTGTTACTTTATTTAATTAGATTTTTTAATGATCTTTACTTAATTTTTTCCCTCCTTTTATCTCATTCTTTTGACTTTCAATTCCAACATTCCAAAAGAAAATCTATTTCTAAGGTTTTTTTGCAAACACAAAAATGAGAATGAGATCGAAATCCCTTAAAAATTTGTATTTAGCTAGCTTGTATTGTTAGCAGTATTAGCATGCTAGCTCTTTTTTAAAGAAATTAGAAATAAAGCTGTTGTTAGTTAGCTATAGATACTGTTTTGTTTTGTTTTGTTTTGTTGTTTACCTGGTGGTAGAAACACTGTTTTAATATCAAGCGTCAAACATATCAAAATCAGCGTAACTTAAAACTGAGGTTTGAAATTCTTATACTTTTACTTTTTCTACTTGAAACTGAGCAGCTAATTTGAAGCTATCGTTCGAGTACTGTACTGTATATCCATCACCTTTTTTCAGACGTGATACTTTAATCGTTTGTTCTATTTGCAGGTGATTTCAAGCATTTTGCCCTAATTTGCAGAACACTAACAATTTAAAAGCCAAACAAACAACAGCAAAACCAAAAATGTATAACACAAAGACATTACCTCCAAAATGAAAGAGTGAGTTAAACAGCCCCTATTATGCGTTTTCGAATATGATCTTTCATGCAGTGCGTCATGTAGCTGTATGTGAACATAAACTATCTGCAAAGTTGTGACGCCGACGGTGCACGATAAATGACGTTTTTGTCTATTTAAAAAAAAAAAAGAGTCGGATCACATTTGCGTAAACGAGTCGTTAGCAATTCGAATCTTTCTCTGTTACGGATCCACGTCACTACGGAACACATTTGCATAATGTCCGCCCACGTTCTACGTGCCCGCCATCTTACAATTAACGTTACCACACTCTTGTTAACATATGACACTTACCACTGAGAAATGTCCTGCTCCAGTCGCGCTTGCGAAACAGTTTCTTGTCGATGTGCCACTTCAACCGTTTCATCGTCAGACTCCGGCTCGAATCGATACGGTAAAACCGACGCCATCTTTTCTATGTATCGACGCGTCTCCAGAGCCGTCGTTCAGTTATGGTAATGGGCGTTTCGTTTTCCGACACACGCTATAGCAGTAGACCAATCATAAAGGACCGCGACATCTGACCAATCACAGCAGTGAGGGCTCACGGAAAGGCGGGGTTTAGACAGACTGAATCTTCGAACTGCTTCACACGAGTCGTTTACGAATCATTTAGAAACGGGGTAAAATTAAATCTATTTTTGGAGAAAACTGAAGTGTTTTTTGACCTTGCATACATGTAAACCAGTTTTAAGAAACTCATTAAGCAATATTAGAAACCTTTAAAATGGCATAATAGGGGCACTTTAATGAACATCACATGCTTGTTTCTGATTGGCTACAGCGCCCCTTGTTCAATTGGAAATTACGGCAATTATCGCAATGTTCAGTAAACTTCTTCAGTTTCCATTTTGAGGTAAAATCATTGTGGGTTTTTTTTTTTTTTTATATGTTTTGGCTTTTAAATTAAATGTTGTATTTTTAAACATGCTTTGTCTCACTTTTGCTGTTTTTATTATTATTATTATTACTGTTATTATTATTATTAGTAGTAGTATAATATTCTTTTTTTATTTGCTGTTGATTGATTTCTTAAAGTGTTTTACAATTTTTGGCCACCGTACATTATTCACATTATTACATTATTATTTACAGTTATCTTCGTATCTGTCTAGTAGATTTACAGTATATGAAAGGCATTTATGTCATAACTTTCATACAGTAGTAGCAGCAGCACGGTCATTTCAGCCATTTCATTCCGTTTTTTTTTTTTTTTTTTCATGTTTCCTCCATGACTGACCTCTTTCTCTATGAGGGGCAGAGAATATTTAACATTGGGATCCTGCAGAGTTTCGGGACCCTTGCTTGCTTTTTTCCTTCGTTCAGAGTTCCCTGCTTTCAGGAAGAGGTAGATGACTGAGGCCAACACTACTACGAGTCCGATCAACACAGGAAACATCTGCAACACACAAGTGCATATTTATTTATTTCATCATTTCACACTAATTACAGTGATGTATTGTAAAAGGGGAGTGTTTACATCAAAGTTTAGGAGTTATACATACATCTAAAAACAGTACAATCTTTATGATTGATCAGTTACACTGTATACTCATTCATTCATTCATTTTCTATACCGCTTAATCCTGTGATCAGGGTCGCGGGGGACCTGGAGCCTATCCCAGGAGACTTCGGGCACTAGGCGGGGTACACCCTGGACAGGGTGCCAATCCATCGCAGGGCACACACACACATACACACACTCACACACCCAATCACACACTACGGGCAATTTGGGAACGCCAATTAGCCTAACCTGCATATCTTTGGATTGTGGGAGGAAACCGGAGTACCCGGAGGAAACCCACCAAGCACGGGGAGAACATGCAAACTCCATGCACACAGAGACGGGAATCGAGCCTGGCCGGGAATCGAACCCGGACCCTGGAGGTGCAAGGCGACAGTGCTAACCACTACACCACCGCACCGCCTATACTGTATACTGTACATTCCAAATTGTGTTTTATATATCGCACAATTGCATTATTGTTCAATAAATGCTGGGAAACATTATCACCTGGGGGAACATATTAATATCAGATGTTGGTCAATGAACACTACAGTACATGAGAAGCGTGTTTGTAATATACTGTAAATTGTATGAAATGTAAAATGTAAAAATACACATAAAAAAGTGAATGAATGAATGAAAAAGCAAACAGAATATGTAAATATTAATTAGTCTAATTAAACCTGTCTCTCTCAAGCAAATTGATTTGTCGGTTATTTGTCTTCTACAAAATTATTGGCACCCTTCAGAGTTGACCTTATGGTATTTTTTCCACAAAAAAAAAGTACACGTATGTAGCAATATTCATTTATTTAAAATATATATATTAATGTCATAAAATTAATGTATCAAAGAAAAATATTTTATTTTTTTTAAACAATGTATATTTTCAAATCATTTAATGATAAAATCACACTTTTGGACCCGATTACGCTTAATATATAGTGACAAATTTATGAATATGAAACATAGACTGATACAAGAACATGAAAATATGCTAAATATGTCATTTCTTTACACTCAGACACTCAGGCCTAAAGCACGTTATAATTTCTTTTTCCTCAGTAATAAAGTGTTCATGTCTGGAGCAGCATGTTAGTTCCTAGAAGGGGGTAATAATTTTCGAGTAAATCTGAGAATTATAAGAAGGAATGTTGAAGTAGAAAAGCAGGAATGGGAACAATGTAATAAAAAAATTTAAATATGGTGTAGCCTTACCAGGGTTTGCTCCATGGTGTCCTGTCTAATCCGTGCACTGTGTAGGTTTTGTGCACTTTAGCTCTCTCTCTCTCTCTCTCTTTCTCTCTCTCTCTCTTTCTCACCTTTGCACCGAGGCCTCGACATGCTTCCTCCAATCACAGCACAGCACTGGTGGTGCCTTCATGTGCCAGCCAATGGCCGCTGATTATTCGAGTAAGCGAACTGTAAATGGGAACGGCTCGCGATCACACCACGACCTCATCCTAAAGACACAAGACCTCTTTACTCATGCTGAGATCTCTCTAGTTAAATGACAAGGACACAAACTATAAGACATGAACTTTATTTTCCCAAAGGAAATATAATTTGCAGCCAGGCATACATAGGCTACAGTATGTCTCTTCATGCTCTCATTCGGGTCCTCTTCTCGTTTAATATCTTTTTTTTCCCAAGTCTGAGTCTGCTTTATTACAGCACGTACATGGAGTGCCAATGGAGTCATGGCATGCAGTCATTTGTAATAATTGTGCATGAGGTCCTTAATTCTCTCAGGTGGTACAGCTGCTCATCCTTCTTGGTAAAATGCCTCCAGTTGTTGTTCATCTTTTGGTTGTCTTGTTTCGGTTAAACTGTATGTTTGAGTGGCTCAACGATATCAAACTTAAATAATTCTTTTGATTGTGTAAAACTGTTTTGAGATAATGTCAATTGTTAAAAGCGCTATACAAATAAAATTGAATTGAATATTAAGGTCAGGAGGTTGTGATGGCCGCTCCAGGACCTTCAGCATTTTTTTTTTGTTGCAGTAACTATTAGAGGGTCAACTTGTCCTTGTGCTTTATCATGGTCATGTTAGAACATCCAAGAGCGTCCCATGCACAGCTTTCGTGACCAGAGGTGGAAAGTAACGGATTATATTTACTCGCCTTACTGTAATTGAGTAGCTTTTTTGTGTATTTCTACTTTTTAAAGTAGTTTTAAAAATCTGTAATTTTACTTGTACTTAAGTACGTTTTGTTTGAAGTATTGTAATTCGCTACATTTTAAATCATATTCGCTACTGAGTAAAAAATAAATGAATGAAAATGATAAAATAATACAAATATTATGCTTTTGAGGTTTTCTGACAGCGGCAGCTACCTGACCTTCTGACGTCATCGACTAGCGCGACCATATATAAACCTGAGAGAGACGCAGGAAAGAGGTTGTGATTTTGGCGTTTGATCTTTGGTTGTGTATTCCGGTTTTGACTTTTTGCCTCCAATTGACTTTGATTATTGCTTTGTCCCTTTGGTTTGGTTGGTCTTTGTATATATTTGTAGATAATTTCACTGTTTTTGGTTTAGGGAGTCCGGGAAGGTACCTGTATTTTTGTTTGTGGGTTTTTTTGTTTTTTTGCAGGTAATCTAGCTACTAAATATAAATACCATTTTGTTTATTATTTTGGCCTGGGTCCATCCTGAGTCTGATCCTCCTCCTCCTATTGTGTGTGTGTGTGTGTGTGTGTGTGTGTGTATATACAAACCTCATTATTTCATCAGTTAATGATTGGATCTAGTTCTTTCTGCCATATACCACCATTTCCTTACAGTTTAAAATAGAACCCTGAACCATTCTTTTGCTGGATGACCCTAGACTGGGACGTAACACCATATTTAAGTGACCACTTTGATTTTCAAGCACAACAAAGACAACAGCTTTATTATGCAAAGGCGTTCCTTCAGTTAAAAACAGCTAGTTTGAGATTTATATCTGCTCATCTTTTTTGAACTACGCTAGAATGCCTCATTGTCCCCCCCCCCCCCCCCCCCCCGCCCCCCATGCGCTGTTAAAAAAATTAAAATAAATAAGTAACTCGGTAACTTTTACTCTGAGTAAATTTTTTAATGAGCTACTTTTTACTTTTACTTGAGTAGATTTTTATAATGGTAACTTTACTTGTACTTAAGTCAAATTTCACTGAAGTAACAGTACTTGTACTTGAGTACAGCATTTTATTACTCTTTCCACCTCTGTTCATGCTGTAGAATGCTAATTGTCTGATAACATGTTGCGTTCATGTTGCCATCAAGTTTGACTAACTTCCCTGTGCCACTGTCCCACAGCCCCAAAACATAAAACATCCACCACCATGCTTCACAGGTGGTGACGGTGGTTCTTTTCACCGTAAACATAGCGATTAAGGTTGTGACTATAAAGTTCAAGTTTGGTCTCATCACTCCAAATGGCTCTGAGGCTTGTCTTCTGTCTTCTGGCAACTCATCCATGCAGGTCATTTCTGTTCAAGTGCCTCATTGTGCTCCTGGAAACACCATCACCACCACTTTTTTTTGTTTTTTTTTGTGTCCGAACAATTCTTCTCTCAGTAGTGGGTGAAATCTTTCTTGGTCTACCTGACCGTGGCTTGAGCCGTGTTCAAGTCAAACCGAGACGTTTGATTGTGCAGAACACAGTTATTAGAGTAAAAGCTCCCATTATTTCTTTATATACTCTAATCCCCTGCTACACTCATGCACTCATCCCAGTGTTTGACTTAAAAAAAAATGTCCAAAATGTCTTCTTTAAAAAAATCTTTGCACCATTCGAATGTTTCACTGCGGCTAAGAGTCTCATCACCGTACTGCGCTTGAAGTCTTCTGTAAATATCAGACGTTTTACACCTTCATTCACAAGTCCTGGTTTGACTTGAACACCCTTTGTAATTACAATAAGTTTTGCCTGAAATGTGTCATTTTGAGTCGCAAATAGTTAAAAAAAAAAAAACATAAATATCTAATCGTAATAAAAATAGTTACCCCTACCATTTCTGAAAATGTTCCTTTTATTATAGGGATCAGATTCTTAGAGCTGTTAGATCAGAAATAAACCTGCCAGGGGCTGTATCGGACGTGCACTGTGTGTAATTCATCATGACACACAAGTCTGCAAAAGTGAAAAACTAAATTAAACATGAAATCCTGGTATTGATTTTCTGAGACATGAAGCAGGTGTGTCGCCATAACTGCTGTGGATTTGAGATCAGGGTAGAAAGTCCATAATATAAAATGTCATCCATTATATATAGTAGACTATAATAGAGTAAATAATACGGCACAGCAGATCCATACAGTTCAATGCATCGACGTGTATGATGTGAATAATAAAATAAAATAAATAAATGTAAAAAATGTTTTTCATGAATTTTATGTCATTATTAAATTGTCCTGGTCAAAGGCTGAACAAGCTTTATCTATAAACAGCAGCTACTGTAAATAACCCGCTAGCTAGTTATTGTTGTCGCCACTTATTAACATAATTAATGCGAATACCCTGTTTATCCTCACAGCACATTCCTGTGTAGTTATAGATTACCAAAAGAATCACATATGAACTCTCTCCATGCTATTACTCATAATACTGTACAGTACACTGAATACACTTTCAAAGTGATTTTGTGAGCTTTGTCAGCCTGGGTTTGATTCTCGCCTCGGGGTTTGTGTGGATGGAGTTTGCATGTGCTTGGTGGGTTTCCTCTGGGTACCCCAGTTTCCTCCCACAGTCCAAAGACAAGCAGATTCCACTTATTTGTCGTTTCCAAATTGCCCGTAGTGTGTGGTTGTAACACGGTTTGTAAAAATGGGAATAAACACAATAGTAATCACCGTTGGCCTCCACAGCTGCATTATTAATGACTGTTTTGGGTAAAAACTGAAAAGTGGTCATGTAAATGTGTTGTACAAGCTACAGATAATACAATCTTATATTGTAGCATGCTGCTGTTATACAAGAATGCAGTAGGGTACAGCAGCCACTAGAGGGCACTGTTAATGCATTTGTTTAGGAATTCACTAAATATAATAATGAATTCCTATATTTAACATATATATATATATATATATATATATACACACACACACACAGTGGGGTATTTGATCATCTACAGATTTTCTAAGTTTGCCCGCTTACAAAGAAATGCAGGATCTGTAATTTTTATCATAGGTTTATGGTACAGGATAGAGAGAGACAGAATATCAAATACTTATTTCCCCCACTGTATATATATATATATTCATATATTCATTTATTTATTTTTTCTGGATATTTGTCTATTTCTAGTGAAAACCAGAAGTATGCAGGTAAAAATGAATTATTTTTATTCTAAGTTAACCACAGCACTGTCGCCTTGCTCCTCCAGGGTCCGGGTTTGATTCCCAGCCAGGCTCGATTCCTGTCTCTGTGTGCATGGAGTTTGCACCCCCTGTGCTTGGTGGGTTTCCTCCAGGTGCTCTGGTTTCCTCCCACAGTCCAAAATATATGCAGGTTAGGTTAATTGGTCTTCTCACATTGCATGTAGTGTGTGAATGAGTGTGTGAGTGTGTGTGTCCTGAGATGGATTGGCACCCTGTCCAGGGTGTACCCCGCCTTGTGCCCTAAGTCTCCTGGGATAGGCTCCAAGCCCCCCGCGACCCTGAATACAGGATAAAGCGGTATAGAAGATGAATGAGTGAGTAATTTAACCCCCACAATGCTCTGTAATAAATACTCAAACTGTGTATCCTAGAACACTTGGCTTTCAAAGTTGGTGATCAGAATCATTGTAGAAAATGATATTACTTTTCAGTCACTGACTAGTTTGAGTGGAACAGGTTTAATCCCAACCACACAGACTTAAAAACATCTCAGTTTAGAATTGATCTCCATTCGGTAGAAAGTTCAATGTGTCTTAAAGATCAAAGTAAAAAGTCTATTTAACGTTCCCTGGGAATGCCCTGAATGTTTCCTTGAGATATTTCAGAGAATATCCAGATCTTTGCAAGGAATAAGAAATATTCCTCTTCGTTCAAGTCAATCTGGGACTTTTAAGTGTGCAGAATAACAGAACACAGTTATGAGAGTAAAAACTTCCTTTATTTATTTTATATAATCTCCTGCTACACTAATGCACTTATCCTAGTATCAAGGTAGAAAGTCTTCTCAGTACCCCAGAGCCGTGATCGGACTGCCTGCTTCATGTCTGAAACACTAGCCTCCCAGGAACTCCTTTAATGGTTCAAACATGTGGAAATGGCTTGGAGCGAGGTCAGGACTGTACGGGGGATGTGGCGATAACTACCAGCCGAATTCCTGCTATCGCCATTTAGAGACGTACTGCCTTCATTAAAAACGTTTTTTGTACCAATCAGATGTTTTTTCTCCGGTTTAGAGTCTCATCACTATACCGTGCTTGAAGTCTTCTGCGAATGTCAAACGCCTTCATTTACCAGAAATTTCATCACAAATCCCGGTTTGACTTGAACGCCCCTTGTAGGTCTTCGGATCACTATATAAATTCATTTCGTACTTTTATACTTGTGTTACAGGTCTACAAACCTGAGTTTTTTCATTTATGCCAAACTGTTCACTGCCATGTAGACATACAGTACATACAGTGTGTACATATGTCCTTAAAAATAGCTCATCGACCCGGGGCAGAAACACAGGTTTGGTGTGATGTGTGTGACTGTGGGAAGAAAAAACGTTCACGTTTAAAGCTGAAACTTTTTTTTTTCCCCTGTTGGTGTGGCATTATTGTACTGTATACAGTATACTGAGTCCAACCATTTACAATAAATAAAGACATGATACAGGGGACAAAAGACGGATGAGTGGAGGGAAAGTGGAGAAAAGAAAGAAGTGAGATAAGAAGAAAAGATAAGCAGGAAAGTTGAAAGAAAAGAAAGGATTAAGCAAAAACACATTAAGTGAGGATGAGGACAAAAGGTACAGAAAAATGTGCAGGGTTTAAGAAATGAGGATAGAAATAGGAAAATAGAATGAAAAAGAAAGAAAAAGAGATATGAAGGAAAATGGAGGGAGAGAAAGAGAAAAGAAGACGTAGAATGTATAAAAAAAAAAAAAGGAAAAGGTAGTGAGAGTAAAGAAGACGAGGTGCCAGATTGTTGTAAAGTAAAAAAAGATCAATCATTTCAGAAGTTTTTTTGATCCAATTTAATGTGACTTTGATCTGTGCAGCTCAATTGAAAAACAAACTGAAATCTATTTTTTTTTTCCTGTTTTTTTTTTTTTTCTTGGAGGGAATAAAAAAAACTAAAATAATGCGGTCATGGCGGCACGGTGTCTTACCATAGACCATAGAGGTCTCCTTGCACTTCTATGGTCTGGGTTCGATTCGGGTCTGTGTGCATGGAGTTTACATGTTCTTCCAGTGCTTGGTGGGTTTCCTCCGGGTTCTCCGGTTTCCTTCCACAGTCCAATGACATGCAGATTAGGTTAATTGGTGTTCCCAAATTGCCTGTAGTGGGTGAATCCAGGGTGTATCCCACGAGGCAGGGTACACTCCACGACTCAATACACACCTGCCGTCATTGTAAAATGACTCTGATTAGCCCCAAATAAAGCTCAGCTGCTCTAGTATGGTCGGCTTTTCCTGACATGTTCTTAGTCAGCCAAAGTCTTGGTCGCAGAGCTCTTCCGAAGAATCAGAGGCATTAGATATACAGTAATATCACGGCACACAGTGAAAACAGTGTTAATCAAGTAGAGAAAATATGGCGCAATAGTGACATTACCAACAACTGGACATCCCTCAAAAATTGATGAAAAGACAAGAAGGGAAGCTGCAAATTTTTTTTTTTTTTTTTTACAGTGTGCTATTGTGTAGGGTGAAGAAAAACATCCAAACCCGCCTAAAATTTGCTAAAACACATTTGAAATCTCTTAAAAGCATGTGGGGAAATGTATTATGTTCTAATGAAACCAGGGTTGAACTTGGTTTGCCTATAATTCCAAAACTGGCGCAAAAACAATACCGTAATCACAGTGAAGCATGGTGGTGGCAGCTTATGATTTGGAAGTTTGAATCATTTTAGCGACTCAGTTCTTTGAATCTAGTTCATCAAAATGAACGAATCTAATAAAATGTTGCATTTTCAATAACCGCCCCCCGATACATCTCCATACACAAATTTTGGCTACAGTTCCAGTAATGAAAATATTACAATGCAGGTAAGGACATACTATAATAAACAGAATGAGTAGCTCATCTCGCATATCTTCCAGTCTGAGTCGTTCGTTCTTTTGAATCTAGTGCACTATTGCACGACTCGGGACTTGAAGACTCATTAAGAAGAACCGTTCAGTTCTGTTTCCTGTGGACTGCACTGCATAGCGTCTATGGGAGTCACGTGACGACGACTCGGAGTAGAAGAGTCATTGAGAAAGAATCGTTCAATTCTGTTTCCTGTACATAACCTACTAGAAGTAGAAAATGAACGGATCACTCTCCGAGACGTACAGTGGTGTGAAAAACTATTTGCCCCCTTCCTGATTTCTTATTCTTTTGCATGTTTGTCACACTTAAATGTTTCTGCTCATCAAAAACCATTAACTATTAGTCAAAGATAACATAATTGAACACAAAATGCAGTTTTTAAATGAAGGTCTACGTTATTAAGGGAGAAAAAAAACTCCAAATCTACATGGTCCTGTGTGAAAAAATGATTGCCCCCCCTTGTTAAAAAATAACTTAACTGTGGTTTATCACACCTGAGTTCAATTTCTGTAGTCACTCCCAGGCCTGATTACTGCCACACCTGTTTCAATCAAGAAATCACTTAAATAGGAGCTACCTGACACAGAGAAGTAGACCAAAAGCACCTCAAAAGCTAGACATCATGCCAAGATCCAAAGAAATTCAGGAACAAATGAGAACAAAAGTAATTGAGATCTATCAGTCTGGTAAAGGTTATAAAGCCATTTCTAAAGCTTTGGGACTCCAGCGAACCACAGTGAGAGCCATTATCCACAAATGGCAAAAACATGGAACAGTGGTGAACCTTCTCAGGAGCGGCCGGCCGACCAAAATTACCCCAAGAGCGCAGAGACAACTCATCCGAGAGGCCACAAAAGACCCCAGGACAACATCTAAAGAACTGCAGGCCTCACTTGTCTCAATTAAGGTCAGTGTTAACGACTCCACCATAAGAAAGAGACTGGGCAAAAACGGCCTGCATGGCAGATTTCCAAGGCGCAAACCACTTTTAAGCAAAAAGAACATTAAGGCTCGTCTCAATTTTGCTAAAAAACATCTCAATGATTGCCAAGACTTTTGGGAAAATACCTTGTGGACCGACGAGGCAAAAGTTTAACTTTTTGGAAGGTGCGTGTCCCGTTACATCTGGCGTAAAAGTAACACAGCATTTCAGAAAAAGAACATCATACCAACAGTAAAATATGGTGGTGGTAGTGTGATGGTCTGGGGTTGTTTTGCTGCTTCAGGACCTGGAAGGCTTGCTGTGATAGATGGAACCATGAATTCTACTGTCTACCAAAAAATCCTGAAGGAGAATGTCCGGCCATCTGTTCGTCAACTCAAGCTGAAGCGATCTTGGGTGCTGCAGCAGGACAATGACCCAAAACACA
Organism: Channallabes apus; assembly: GCA_030522415.1. Classification (NCBI taxonomy): domain Eukaryota; kingdom Metazoa; phylum Chordata; class Actinopteri; order Siluriformes; family Clariidae; genus Channallabes; species Channallabes apus. The sequence goes on from CM060113.1 coordinate 38,192,873, forward strand.
CCAGCAAATCCACCTCTGAATGGCTGAAGAAAAACAAAATGAAGACTTTGGAGTGGCCTAGTCAAAGTCCTGACCTGAATCCTATTGAGATGTTGTGGCATGACCTTAAAAAGGCTGTTCATGCTAGAAAACCCTCAAATAAAGCTGAATTACAACAATTCTGCAAAGATGAGTGGGCCAAAATTCCTCCAGAGCGCTGTAAAAGACTCGTTGCAAGTTATCGCAAACGCTTGATTACAGTTATTGCTGCCCAACCAGTTATTAGGTTCAGGGGGCAATTACTTTTTCACACAGGGCCATGTAGGTTTGGATTTTTTTTCTCCCTAAATAATAAAACCCCTCATTTAAAAAATGTATTTTGTGTTTACTTGTGTTATCTTTGACTAATAGTTTAACGGTTTTTGATGATCAGAAACATTTTGTGTGACAAACATGCAAAAGAACAAGAAATCAGGAGGGGGGCAAATAGTTTTTCACACCACTGTATATCTCGGATGGGTAAGAAAAGGGTTTTTCCCCTTCGGCGGCAGGGATGCGAAGGCGGGCTCTACGCGGAAGTGAAGGTGCCGCGGGAGCTCGCGCAGCTCGTTCATGCGCTCCTCTTGCAGAGATCAAAGGCGCCCCCCCTTTTTAAAGTCTCAGGGGCGCATCACATCGCCCCGCTCTTGTGCCACTGTCTCTCATAAAATCCACTGCGTCGCAAAGTCCAGCTTCCCAACAGTCAGACCCCGAGCTACACTCCCCGCTGTGTTTTATAGCGGTGATAGCTCATGGGCCGTTGCCTGATTCTGTGGCCCTGCTCCTTCACATACCTAAAGGGGGGTAGGCCGCCTAACTAGTGAGCGAGGAGCGATATCAATTTGGGCGCACGCCCATCACAGGAGCACGCCGTGACACTCTGTAAGTAAGCTAAGCTAGCAAAGCTAGCGGGCATAAATAGGTTATGTTTAGGAAAATGGTATCGGATCGGTACGTGGACTCAAATACTCGCCGATTCCGATGCCAGCTTTTTTTGTGGTATCGGTAGCATTTCCGATACCAGGATCGGAATCGGAACAACCCTAGTGTAAATACCACCATGTCAAGACGTGCCATGCTGATAAACCTATAACCAAAAAGACTGAGTGCTGTAATGAAATCAAAAGATGCTTCAAGAATGCCATCACAAAAACCTGGCATTTTATCAGATGAAATATATGAATAATAAGGATGGAGAAATGATCAAACAAAGAGAAGGATAAAGCTTATTATTTATATTACATAATATACGTACACATACTCATTCTCACTCTCTTATCTTCTCGCTGTCAAAGTGTTTAATGTCACACTCTGTCACACCCACATCTTCCTCCCTCTCTCTCTCTCTCTCTCTCTCTCTGAAATAAAGAAAAGATATCTAAACAAAAGTAAAAAAAACGAGAGAGAGAGAGAAAGAATGTGGAAGTAAAGGTGAGAAAAAAATTGTAAGAGCAAGAAAAAGAGAGAGAGCGAGAGAGCGAGAGAGAGAGAGAGGGGTGAGACAGAGTGACAAAATTAAACACTTTGACAGTGAGAAGATAAGAGAGAGTGAGAGTAACTGTAAGTGAGAAAAGGGAAGTGAAAAGGTTCAGTTCTGGTAATGATCTGTCAGAGGTGTTGTGAGTGTCTGCAGCTTAAACCTCTTGGAGCTCAGAAGCGGTCGAGGTCGAGGCCATGGGACATTCCGCATGATCACGAGAGCGCGGCACACACACACACACACACTCACACACACACACACGCTAGCAGTCACTGTGCAGATTCCTCAGACTGACGTACAGTATATGGCTCGCTGGCGAGTCTTGCCGCTCTGTGATAATGTCTACAAAACCCCGGATGCACAAAGTTTTCACCCCCCTCCAGATGCAGGAAATAACATGCTTTCTACAGTACAAAGCTCTTCCACCTCACTTCTACAAATACTGTAGGAAGAAAGGTCAGTCATCGCTTCCTCCATATACAGTACAGTATGTGACACACATTCCGATTTTATTTGCACGTTCGACTGTGGGAGGAAACCGGAGAACCCGGAGGAAACCCACCAATGAGAACATGTAAACACCATGCACACAGACCCGGAGGCGGGAATCGAACCCGGGACATTGGACGTACAAGGAGACAAGTTTAACCACTAAGCTACTATGAGATACACACCACTGTTTGTTGCACCACCATGCACACTCACACTCTATGTACAGTAGAATAGTGTTTGTGTGTGTGTTTGTGAACATTTATTAGATTGGCACCCTGTCCAGGATAGAAAATAAATAAGTAAACATCCTAAACTTCTTTATGCTTTCCTAAAGTTTGATATCCTACGCAAAATAGTTCAAATTCTACATTTAAAAGCCTTTTGTGCTGAGTGACCAGAAGGTGGTGTTGGTGAGGTATCTTGAGTCTATGAGAAAGTAGATGGTAGAGACAAAGTTCAAGAGGGATCTTGGCACTGTCTCGAGGGCTGGCCGTGTTCCCGAAATAAGGCTGTGTTTGCTGGGATTCCCATCTGTGCAGGTTACTGTAAGCAAATCCAAAGAAAGTAGGAATTAACAAGTAACATGGTAATTTCTAGGAAATGTCCACACAACCAACAACGCTCGGAAGAGTACAGTGTGTGTGTGTGTGTGCATGCCTGGGGACTATAAATAATATCTGAGCTTGTACTGTATAGTTTGGACTATTCGATGGAGTCATGATAACTATAATATCTTTACTTCTTATGAATTTGCCACCTGAGGAGGAGCCTCACCAGGGTTGTTACTATAAAGAGAAACAAGCTCGAGCATACAGTACAATCATATCAAATAAAAAACAGTTATATTTCAATCATCATTTTATTATTAACCAATAAAGTGTATGTGAATGCAAAACAAATTTGTGAATTTGGTTCAAAATGTGATATAAAGACTAAAATAAAGGGAAACAAGGGAAGGCCAAAAATGAACCGATCCTGATTTTACAAAAGAGGCAATGCAGCACAAATCATTCATTCATTCATTCATTTTCTATACCGCTTAATCCTGTGTTCAGGGTCGCGGGGGACCTGGAGCCTATCCCAGGAGACTTCGGGCACTAGGCGGGGTACACCCTGGACAGGGGGCCAATCCATCGCAGGGCACACACACACTCACACACCCAATCACACACTACGGGCAATTTTTTAGGAACGCCAATTAGCCTAACTTTGGACTGTGGGAGGAAACCGGAGTACCCGGAGGAAACCCACCAAGCACGGGGAGAACATGCAAACTCCATGCACACAGAGACGGGAATCGAGCCTGGCCGGGAATCGAACCCAGACCCTGGAGGTGCAAGGCGACAGTGCTAACCACTACACCACCGCGCCGCCCAGCACAAATCACTGAAAAGAAAAATCTATTCTGGCCAGAGGACAGAAAGCACTGGCAGGCAAACAGCCCAATGCACCAACCTGCACTCCAAACTCCCCAGATCCCAATCCAATCGAGCACTCACAGTATGCCCTGGACAATCCACAGAGGCCACACCTCGCAACCCAAACAACACAGCGCACCCCAGAGGTCTTACAGAGTCATGGCCCATTGGAGACAGAACTGTCCGATGGCACAAGGGGACGTCATGTTTTGCATTGCAATGCTATGGCTGTACTGTTACAGTATGGTGTACTGTATATCATGTATTTCTGGTGTGTGTGTGTGTGTGTGTGTGTGTGTGTGTGTATGTACTCTGATTTTCATAATTAGTCAATGCAAATGACAGCCAGTATAATGTTCTAGTCATCAACTATTAGGGTATAATTTTAATTTTATTGAACAAACCTCCTAATGATAACAACATTTATTAAAAATAAAAACTGAAAATGCACTGTTCCAAATTATTATGGACAACAGAGTTAAAACATTTTATAGGTTGTAAAGAACTGAAAATGCTCTTTTGTTGAATTTGCAGCATTAGGAGGTCATATTTACTGAAATCAAAAACTATTTCAATAAAAAACATCCTAACAGGGCTACATGTTACATCTTAACATAGGACCCCTTCTTTATATCACCTTCACAATTCTTGCAACCATTGAACTTGTTAGTTTTTGGACAGTTTCTGCTTGAATTTCTTCGCAGGATGTCAGAATAGCCTCCCAGAGCTGCTGTTTTGATGCGAACCGCCTCCCACCCTCATAGATCTTTTGAGGATTCTCCAAAGGGTCTCAATGGGTTGAGGTCAGGGGAGGATGGTGGCCACACCATGAGTTTCTCATCTTTAATGCCCATAGCAGCCAATGACACAGAGGTATTCTTTGCAGCATGAGATGGTGCATTGTCGTGCATGAAGATGATTTTGCTACAGAAGGCACGGTTCTTCATGGAAGAAAGTGGTCAGTAAATATACTTTGCAGAGGTCATTTTCACACCTTCAGGGACCCTACAGGGGCCTACCAGCTCTCTCCCCATGATTCTGGCCCAAAACATGACTCCAGCACCTCCTTGTTGACGTCGCAGCCTTGTTGGGACATGGTGGCCATCCACCAACCATCCACTCCTCAAATTCAAATTCAAATTCAAATTTTATTCGTCACATACACAGTCATACACAGTACGATATGCAGTGAAATGCTTACACGACCGCCAGTGACCTAAAAAAGAGAATTAAATCTTACAGTAAGGAATAAATATGAATAAAGAAATACAATAGGAAAATTTTAACTTAACTAGAATAAAAATAGAAATAAAAATAAAAGTATACTGTACATAAAATAGAAATAAAAATAGAGATATACTGTACAATAGAGATTTTCTTTTAAAATTGAAATTTGGTGGAGGATGTATGGTGTGCAAGTAATTTGCATGGAAACATGTGTTAAGGTGCCTTATTAAAGTGACTTTGTGCAGGGGTCCAGAATGTAAACATAAATATGAGTTCCAATGTCAGGGTAGATGTGCATGAAAGTGTCCATAGTGTCCGTTGACGTTAACAGGTTGTATTAGTTCTGTGTTTGTGGTGTGAATGTGGTATGGTTGAGAGACCTTATTGCCTGCGGGAAGAAGCTCCTCCTCAGTCTCTCTGTGTTGGCCTTCAGGGAGCGGAAGCGCTTTCCTGACCGCAACAGAGAGAACAGTCCATTGTTGGGATGGCTGAGGTCCTTCACGATCTTCCTGGCCTTGGTCCAGCACCGCTTGGTGTAGATTGAGTGCAGGTCAGGGAGCTTGGTGCGGATGATGCGCTCAGCTGAACGCACCACCCTCTGTAGAGCTCGTCTGTCCTGCATGGTGCTGTTTCCAAACCAGGTCGAGATGTTTCCCGTCAGGATGCTCTCTATGGTGCAGGAGTAGAAATTCCTGAGCACCTTGGAGGGCAGTCTGAAGTCTCTCAAACGTCTGAGGTGATACAGACGCTGCCGGGCCTTTTTCACCACGGTGTTGATGTGACAGGACCATGACAGGTCCTGCGTGATGTGAACACCGAGGTATCTGAAGCTGTCCACTCTCCACTGGGCTCTTGTTGATGACGGGGGTCTGGTAGTTCCTCTCCTGCTTTGTACAAAAGTCCACTATCAGCTCCTTTGTCTTACTGACGTTCAGGAGGAGATTGTTCCTCTGGCACCAGTTCTCCAGATTCCCAATCTCCTCCAGGTAGGCCGACTCATCGTTGTTCGTGATCAGGCCCACCACGACAGTGTCGTCAGCAAACTTGATGACGGTGGTGGAGTTGGTAGTGGCCACGCAGTCGTAGGTGTATAAAGAGTACAGCAGGGGGCTCAGAACACAACCCTGGGGCGCTCCAGTGCTGAGTGTGAGGGAGGCTGAGACATGACCGCCCATCTTTACTGCCTGTGGTCTGCCAGTTAGGAAGTTGGAGATCCACTGACACATGGGTGAGCTGAGTCCCAGGTGCTCCAGCTTGGTGGTGAGTGTGGAGGGAATTATGGTATTAAATGCAGAGCTGTAGTCGATGAAGAGCATTTTCACATAATTTCCCCTCTTAGTGTCCAGGTGGGTGAGAGATGTGTGGAGGAGATTTGAGATTGCATCGTCTGTGGAACGGTTCGGACGATAAGCGAACTGTAGTGGGTCGAGTGTGTCCGGTAGTGAAGAGATGATGAAGTCTCTGACCAGGCGTTCAAAGCACTTCATCACTACTGAGGTGAGGGCTACAGGGCGATAGTCATTGAACTACTCAGACTACATTGAACTACACAGCGACTACTCCATCCATCTGGACCATCCAGGGTTGCACGACCCTCATCAGTAAACAAGACTGTTTAAAAACTTGTCTTCATGTATGCCTGGGCCCACTGCAACCATTTCTGCTTGTGAGCATTGATTAGGGGCCGAATAGTAGGTTTATGCACAACTGCGAGCCTCTAAAGGATCCTACACCTTGAGGTTCGCGGGACTCCAGAGGCACCAGCAGCTTCAAATACCTGTTTACTGCTTTGTAATGGCATTTCTGCAGCTGCTCTCTTAATCCGATGAATTTGTCTGGCAGAAACCTTCTTCATTCTGCCTTCATCTGCACAAACCTGTCTGTGCTGTGAATCAGCCTCAAATGTCTTCACAGTACGATGAGTTTTCGTGAAATATCTAATGTTTTCATACCTTGTCCAATTTGACGCTTTCCGGCTGCAGAGATCCTTTTTCTTTCCCATATCGCTTGAAACCTGTGTCCTGCTTAATAATGTGGAACAACTTTCTTCAGTACTTTTCCTTTAATTGGGCTCATCTGGCAAACTAATTATCACACATGTCTGAGATTCATTTCAGTGATCCAAAGAGACCTGAGACACAACACCATCCATGATGTAATGTTTATGACACTTATATCCAATTTGCATAATAATTTGGAACACAGTATAGTATATATATTTATATATATATAAATATAAATAGTTTATCACATACTGTACTGTACACTGTACTGTACTGTACACTCAGTCCTACACAGTATGGTATGAAGTGAAATGCTTATACGACTGCTGATAACCTCAAAATTTCAAAAAAGAAAGTTTCAGTATGAAATAAGAGAAATACAGTACGCAAATTTACAAATATAAGAAATATAAGAGAAATATGGAATTAAACTTCAGCTGTAAAGGACTTTTAAATGTACATTATGTACAAAGCAATGATAATTATGCAAATAAAAATGGAAATAATAAAAATCTATAATATAATAAAATGACATATAAGGCGGCACGGTGATGTAGTGGTTAGCACTGTCGCATTGGACCTCCACGGTCCGGGTTCGATTCGGCATTACTTACAAGCTTTTCATAAGTGTCAAAGGCTTTTATTGACAATTACATTAAGTTTATGTGGATCGTCAGTATTTGCAGTGTTGACCGTTCTTATAAGATTTGCAGGAACAAGTGTTACTGTATTTTATAAATAATATGGTTGGAAGCCGTATTGTTCATTGCAAAATTAGCATCGTTCCAGACTTTTATTAAATCCATTTGAATCTTTGCAATTTTCTTATTTATATAATCATTGTTTTTGTCATTTCTTTTGTATTTGTATTTCATGTTTTTTGTACAGTATTTGACGCATCTTATGAACCTGGATATTAGTCGATTTATTTGCTCTTAATCATCAGTAACTCATGATAATGCAGAAATACCTTTGTCAGATATTTTTGCTTGTTATGTTCATATGAAAATATTCTAAGGCATGAATTTATACAGTTTAATGCAGATTTCATCTTTACCTGGTTCTAGAAAGTGGGAGGCAGTCTTCTATGAATAAACCTGCCTCAATTATTTGTAATGTACACAGTTCATGTTGTGTGTGTGTGTGTGTGTGTGTGTGTGTGTGTGTGTGTGTGTGTGTGTGTGTGTGTGTGTGTGTGTGTGTGCGTTGTGTTGTTGGCTGTAAGATGAGCACCTGGTCTGCATGTCGGTGTGTCTGTTGACACACTCACCCGTTTTGCTGATGACTGAGAGATTAGCGCTGAAGCCGCGCGCAGACACGGTGCCATCGCTCATGAACTGCACAACCATCACCCAGCCAACACTCGGCACCGCAGGAGGAATGCTTTCACCACAAAAGACCAGATAAACAGAGCACTATTTTATCCGTAATGTTACGTTTACACCATGAGGAAGGGAAGACAAGAAACCGTTTCAGGACTTCAAATAAAAAGTGTTATGCATCATCATTTTATGTCCTGGATTCATTTCTAGCTACAGTACCATTACTAAACACGTATCTAATGTTGAGTAGGTCCCCCTTTTTGCCACCTAAACAGTGATGCACTGTGTTTCGACACCTTACTATCACAACATTTTCAGCATTTTGATCTACACTGCTTCTGTTGGGTCGGACTACATGTGCCAGCCTTCAGTGAGAGTTGGCCACCCATGACTCTGTCGCCAGTTCCCCAGGTTTTCTTCCTTGGATCTTTAGATTCTGACCACCGCAGCCTGGGAACATCCCACAACAGGTGAAGTTTTAGAGGCGCTCTGATCCAGTCCTCTAGCCATCACAATATGGCCCTTGTCAAAGTCACTCAAATCCTTTTGCTTGCCCATTTGTTCTGCTCTCAACACATCAACTTCAGGAAAAAAGGTTCACTTTACTGCGTAATATATCCCACCGCGAGATATTCAAAAGCTACTGTGAGAAGGGCCAAACTGAGATGGCTAGACAACTGGGTCAGAGCAACTCCAAAACTGCAGCTCCTGTGGGATGTTTCAAGGCTGCAGTGGTCAGGACGTACCAAAAGTGATCCAAAGCAGAAAAACTGGTAAACTGGCGACAGGGTATTAAGTGGCCGAGGCTCACTGATGCACATGGAGAGCGAAGGCTGGCCCGCGTACTGTAGTTCGATCCAATCGAAGAGCTACCGTATGGCCTCCGAGTGGCGCAGTGGTAAAGTACTCGCCCTATCATCCGTAAATCGCTGGTTCGATTCCCGGGTGATGCCGTAACCTCTCACAGCCGGACGTCTAGAGAGAACTGATTGGCCCGAGCTCTCTCAGAGGGGAGGGATGAGAGGTACTTCGTGCTTCCACATTAATCACAGTCAATCAAGGAGCGGATAGCGCTGTCCTCCGAGTGTGTCACTCCGCCTCCAATGGTGCGTGAGCAAGCAGTTCGAAAATATGCGTTCGGCTGGCGTCACGAGGTTCGGAGGAAACAAATGATAGTTTTCGGCCCTCCCGACTGAGTGGAGGTAGTAGCCTTAATGTGGGAGCCCCCTAGTAAATTAGGGAGAAAATGGGGAAAAAATCCCCCCCCCTCCCAAAAAAAAAAAAGATGAGCTACTGTAGCTCGAATTGGGAAGAAGGTCAAGGCTGGTTCCAGAAGAAAGGTTTCAGACAGATCATTACTGTTATGGCTGGTCAGTGTGTCTGTGCTCTTGTTACGCATTTGCATACGTATCTTAAATATTAGCATACTCTTACTAGCAGAGCTATAGAGCTTCACATTTTAGGAAGACTCGCTTTGATCAACTTACCAATTTGTTCCCTGGCTCCAAAGTCTCCAAATACGGACAGTGAGTCATCCTGACACCCTTCAAGGCAAAGTCATTGAAGTCACACTGAGGAAATAAAGGAAAGGAAAATGTTCCACCATGCTACAGTACCAATATCATACACTTTTACTACTGTACACACAGAAGTACAAATATATATTATTCAATTCAGTTTTATTTGTATAGCGCTTTTAACAATTGACATTGTCTCAAAACAGCTTTACACAATCAAAAGAATTATTTAAGTTTGTATGGAATGTGAATGTGTATGAATCAAAATGGTCAGATATTCCCTGGCGAGCAAGCCCGAGGGCGACAGTGGCAAGGAAAAACTCCCTGAGATGGTAATAGGAAGAAACCTTGAGAGGAACCAGACTCGACAGGGAACCCATCCTCATCTGGGTGAAACAGATAGCAGGAAATGATCTGCATTTATACAGTGTTAAGTGTTAGGTTCAGCTATAATAGTTGATGTTAATTGATGTTATAATAGTTGATGTAAAATGGAGTCCAGTAGTTATTCGAGACTCAGATAGACTTGTAGAAAGTTCCAGTCCTGAACTATCGAATTGTCAAGTCGAGAACTCCGAGAAACAGCTGACACCAGTCGAGGCCAGAACCATCTTCTAAGTAGATAGAATCATCCCCAGACACCAGACGCATCCCAAAGAGACACACGGGGCATCCATGCGACGAGACCTCCAACCAGAAACGGGGCACCAGGATGGATCAGACAGGTCCGGAGGGCAGAGGGAGTCTGGATCACTGGCAGCTCAGGAACCACATGTGTAGCTCGACAGAGAGAGAGAGAGAAAGAGTGAAAGGGGGAGACAGGGGGAGAGAGGAAAGAGAAAGAGGGGGAGGAAGAGAAGAGGAGGAGAGATTGCAATTAGGTATGGTCACAGTCACAATGTCTAATGTGAATGTATATTTACTGTAGAGTGCAAGCAGGGACTCCGACAGGACTAACTATGACAGCATAACTAAAAGGGAGAGCCAGAAGGAAACACAAACATGAGGGGGAACTGAGATGTAAAGCTAACAATCACCTCACCGTCAACTAACCTGAGTGATCAAATGAGACTGAGGAAGACAGCATCTAAACATACCAGTTCACCATAATACTCTACGTCCATGAGTCCCCCAGATCTGCTCCTTTACCTTATGGCAAATCTATTTATAAAAATGCTTGGCTAAATAAATAGGTTTTGAGCCTAGACTTAAACACTGAGACTGTGTCTGAGTCCCGAACACTATTTGGAAGACTATTCCATAATTTTGGGGCTTTGTAAGAAAAAGCTCCGCCCCCAGCTGTAGTTTTCATAATACGCGGTACTGATAAGCAGCCTGCATCCTTTGACCGAAGTAGGCGTGGCGGATCGTAAGACACTAGCAGTTCGCTCAGATACTGCGGCGCGAGACCATTTAATGCCTTATATGTCAAGAGTAGTATTTTAAAATCAATGCGTAATTTCACAGGGAGCCAATGCAGTGAAGATAGGATAGGGATGATGTGCTCATATCTTCTGGTTCTAGTGAGGACTCTCGCTGCTGCATTTTGGACTAGCTGAAGCTTGTTTATGCACCTAACTGAACAACCAGACAGTAAGGCATTACAATAGTCCAACCTAGAAGTGATAAAAGCATGAACTAGTTTTTCTGCATCATTTAGCGACAATATATTTCTTATTTTGGCAATATTTCTAAGGTGAAAGGTGATATTATCTACATGAGCTTCAAATGAAAGGCTGGAATCTATAATCACGCCGAGGTCTTTTACTGTTGCACTTGACGGAACAGAAAGGCCATCTAAAGTTACGGTGTGATCTAAGATTTTACTTCTAGCTGAATGCGGTCCTATGACTAGAACTTCTGTCTTATCCGGATTAAGCAGAAGGAAGTTAATTAGCATCCAATTTCTTATGTCCTGCACACATTGCTCAACTTTAGTAAGATGGTTTTTCTCATCAGGTTTTGTTGAGACGTATAGCTGTGTGTCGTCAGCATAACAATGAAAACTAATACCATGCTTACGGATTATGTTGCCCAGAGGAAGCATGTAAAGGGATATATATTACTCATGCAAGATAATAACAATTACCCTGTAAATATATAAAATGTAACGTAACGACCTTTTAAAGATCCAACATACAGTATAATCATTGGGTTATAATTCAGAAAATATGTACAGTATTATAAGGCACGAGCTTTTCTAAGAAGTGTTTATACAATATTACTGTTAAATTCTCTTTTTAATGTTGTGCAAACTATTTAATATTTTACAGGAAGTAGTTATTTATTTTGTGAAAGCAAGTTATTATCTTTTGTGCACACAGCCTGACATCTACCCACAAAGCAAACTGCTCTAATAAAGTAATGAACGCCTTCATACTGTATTCTAAGAAAAGGTAGGAATATTTACTTTGTGACTGTTCTTGAGTACATGTTTCATGTATCTGTATTCCACTTGGGTAAGTTTTATTAGAGGATGCTTTTTTACTTTTACCCCACTTAAAAGGACAGAAAAAAATCAGTACTTTTACTTAACTACAGAACATGTCTTTCTTACCCAACCACACTGATGTATAGTATTTATATATAGATATATAGTATTATAGGGGCCAGGGGTAGCTCAGTGGTTAAGGCATTGGACTACAGTTCAGAAGGTCCCAGGTTCAAATCCCACGACCACCAAGTTGTCCCTGTTGGGCCCTTGAGCAAGGCCCTTAACCCTCAACTGCTCAGATGTATAATGAGATAAAAATGTAAGTCGCTCTGGATAAGAGCGTCTGCCAAATGATTAAATGTATTTAAACCGGGAGTTTTACCAAATGCTGCCTACTAAGCCTTTAACTTTACTGCCTTTTACCGAATAAATCGACAGGTGTTTCGAAATCAGAAGTGGAGTTGGTTGCAGACAACAATGAGAAAAACTAAATCTTTACTATGAGATATAAGCTCTATACATTTGATACTAAGTAAATTAGAGTTACATTTTTATTTATTTATTCATTCATCTTCTATACCGCTTTATCCTGTATTCAGGGTCGCGGGGGACCTGGAGCCTATCCCAGGAGACTCTGGGCACGAGGCGGGGTACACCTTGGACAGGGGGCCAATCCTTCACAGGGCACACACACATACACACACTCACACACCCATTCACACACTACGGGCAATTTGGGAACACCAATTTGCGTTCCTAAAATGCCCGTAGTGTGTGAATGGATGGGTGAATGTGTGTGTGTGTGCCCTGCGATGGATTGGCACCCTGTGTACCCTGTGTACCCTGTGTACCCTGCCTTGTACCTTGATAGGCCCTCCGCGGCCCTGATCACATGATAAAGTGGTATAGAAGATGAATGAATGAAGGATGGGCTGTCATAGAAAAATCTTTAACTTTTCCGTGTAACACGCCAAGTCTTTTATCATCTATCAGCCAGTAGCATTCTTTATTAACCTTCAAAAATGCTCACCGCCACGTGAATCGGTACCTAAAAAGGTACAGTAAACTCCTCAGCTGTACTCTCATGGAAACAAGTATCGCGTTCTGTCCGGCCTGGAAAACTGATCGCCAGGTCTCCACTCTCACTGCATATTCAAACAGCCAATGAATGCATTCATGTCCAGAGACGCACTGACCGTGTCCGCCTCATGCCCTGACCGTGACCTTCAGGCTCTGTTACCTTGACAACATAACTCTCCGGGACGTACAGTAGCAGTGGGTTTCGTCGCCATAGGACCGTGGGTAGTCAGGGCTCTGTACGGCTGCTGGGGATTGAAACAGTGCCACGGTGCCACAGTCTGGCCCTGAACAAACACAAAAGAGGAGGCATTGATGGAGCCAAGCATGGTCGAGCACAGAGCGCGCACACACTCCTACACACACTCATCTCCCGGCAGACAATGCCAGTTTGCGTGCGATACAAACACAGTCCAGTGTTGTGTTTCTTTCCACCAGGGGTCATGTGCTGGAGAGAGAAAGTGCAGCAGTGGTGTTTTGATCAACCAATCCTGACTCTCAGCGGATCAGTGTGTGTGTGTGTGTGTGTGTGTGTGTGTGTGTGTGTGTGTGTGCACGCAGCATCCTCTGGCACAGCTGCCGCTACGGCCGTGGCCCCGCCAACCCAAGGTCTCACGAGACCCACCTCTGCTGCGTCACCTTAGATAAAGGGCACAGATGGAGGTCTCAGGAGGTGAAGCTGTCTCTAGTGCCAAGCGCACACCTGTGTGGAGAGCCGCACGCGCGGAACCCAGGCAGACAGACTGCTATAAATAATTAGCACTCAAGATTAGAGCTAAATACATGCTATTTATGCATATATTTGTATGCATATAAACTTGAGTAACATCCAGTTCTTAATCCGTAGGGTTTAATATGATGTTGGTCCATGCTTTCCAAAGGGTTTAGGAGCGTGTTAATGGGAATTGTGGACTTCCAAAAGTGCATTGATGTTGGCTCGGATCAGGTAGAAGTCAGAACTTGACCAGTCAAGTTCTTCCACAACAAACTCGCCCATCCATGTCTTTATGGACGTTGCTTTGTGTTGGAACTGGTAGTTTTTTCAGGAGTTGGGCGTGGCCCCCTGTTCCATTGATAGAAACTCTTAATGCTTCAGACATACCAAGACATTTTAGACAATCTCGTACTCCCAACTTTATAGGAACAGTTTGGGCACAGCCCCTTCCTGTTCCAACATGACTGCGCACCAGTGCACAAAGCAAAGTTCATAAAGACGGAGTATGGAGCATGGAGCGAATACTTTTGCCAATATATGGGTACAGTAGTATGTGAATACATAGACCGGAAAATTAGATGTCATTTGTATCAATGCACCAGTGACATGATTGTTTAAAAAAATATTTGGCCAGTTTCAAAATATAAATGACTGTTTAGCTTATGATGTAATTTTACGGCACAATCCCTTTGTATTCTCTTCGTGTTCCTGGAGCACACTTCTGTGCCCTTTCTTGTTTTTCCTGCTCTAACACACCTACAGTACTTTAAAGGAGGAAAGGCGGTTAATTAGCTCATCAGTTGAATTGTGGTATTTTCGTGCTGAAAAAAAAACACATAGGGGTCTCCAGGTGCATTTGTTGGTTAGTGCCCTAGCTAAAAGTTTTTTCTCTTGAGCGAACTTTGCAGTGTTCCGAAAGTGGCATCTTTGTTACTTGAGCTTTTATACTCAACTGATTTTTCTTTCCAATGGATGCAGTAATCCGATATTTTCCAAAGTTTTCACACTAGCACTGTGGATTAAAGTGTTGCTTTTGATTGCACATTTAATGAGGCCACGGTGGACCCGACCTTGTTGTCACGGTGCACTGATTATCCCTGCAGTCCTCTTGCATCCATCACTATTCATAATTTGCACTTGTTTTGGTTCCTTTCTTTAAAGCAGTAGTCTAACTGTAAGGTGCGGTGATGGTTTTTAACCTCGCTACACCACGTTACCCAAGATTTCTTTCCTGATGCTTCTTTTCTTGTAAAAAAAAATAAGTAAAAAATCTGAACAAGTTCTGCCTGTTCGTAATCAGTCATCAGTGCCTGTGAAGAATGAAGAAGAGGAACTAGTCCGCCACAAGGAAAAAAACAAATGAGTTCAAGTGGTGTTACGTTAAGATAATGAAGGCACTCAAAATACCACTCAAGGCATCTTACCTAGACAACTTCTAATGCCAACAATAATAGTGTACATGTAAAGCGAAGACAGACAAAAAGACAACTTGACTAGCGTGAGTACGTGAGGACCTGTCATTGGCGGGAAAAGAGTTTTTAGAAATAGTTAAGAGGTTAAAGCTCAGTGGTGTCAAAAGTATTCACATTCATTACTTGAGTAGAAGTATAGATACTAGGGTTTAAAAAGACTTCTTTACAAGTTGAAGTATCAACTCAAGTAAAAGTGTAAAAGTACTGGTTTCAAAACTACTTAAAATATAAAAGTAAAAGTAACGTGAGGGGGGGAAACGCATTAAGGATAAAAGCTTAGGCTGTGCCACGGGCCTGTATACTACTGTACACTAACACCTCATAAAAAAAGAAAAAGAAAAATGTGTTGTATTTTTTAACGGCCATAGTGATTTGGGAGACTGTATATGGCAATTGAAAAAGAATGCATTTTAGTACAATGCAAATACATTAAAGAAGCATATATGTGTACTACTGAGCATTAACATGTTTTATGGAGAAGAAGATATGATAACTAGTTGCCTATAAGTATTTTAATGGTGCAAAAAGTCCAACTTCAGAGGCGTGTCATCAGTAACCTTTACTGGAATGTAAATGTACTGTACATCCAAGCTTAGCTGCAGGAATCTGTGAGGGCAACATACAAGAAAATTAGTGACCCAGGACAGGCTTAGTAACCCTTGTATGGTTGTCTACAATAAACATTAGTGCTGTCAGAATGAAGGATTAATCCAAGTGATTCATCAAAAAAAAAAAAAAAAACATATATATATATATATATATATATATATATATATATATATATATATATATATATATACAGTATATGTGTGTGTGTGTGTGTGTGTATATATATTTATATAATTCCTGTTATGTGCTGTTACCTTCCTCGCTGGTGCTTGGTTGTGACATTTCGCTTGAGTCTCTATCACGGACATCTTCGTCTACTTATCAACCGAAAATGCTATTTTATTCAAACGTCATGTGCAGGTGCGATGGATCGTGTACCAACCAATAGGGTGTCGGAATGGTATTTTTATACTTCTCATCCAACCACAATCAAATTCGCTCCATCCGGAGGGCGCGATTTATCCGGATGTTTTTTTTTTTGTTGTTTTTTTTTAAATGACAAGCTGAAATAAAAATAGAGTAACGAGGCTATTTTTAAAAAGTAAGGAGTAGAAAGTACAGATAATTGCGTGAAAATGTACGGAGTAGAAGTAAAAAGTCGGCTGAAACATAATTACTCCAGTAAAGTATAGATACCCAAAATTTCTACTTAAGTAAGGAAATGAAGTATTTGTACTTCGTTACTTGTCACCTCTGCTAAAGCTAAAAATAATCTGATGAGCTTTAATGTAACCAGTGATATTATTATTATTTCAGATTGTCTGTCAGTCTTTCCGTACGGCCGAACTCTCTCCGTTTAAGTTATTAATACAAAGAAATAACATGATGTAAGGTTGAGTATCTTACGCCTTGTTTACACTAACTAATACACTCCCTGTTCGCTAATTCCCAATTTCATTTAAATTCTATTTAATTTTATTATTTGTACATAATGTAAATTTTCTTTTACAGCTAAATGTTTTTCTATATTTCTATATTTGCAAAATGTTCTTAAAAAAATCGTATTTCATAGTTTATATTTTTATTTGAAAACATCAAGTTTTCTTATTTTTATGGACTCAGCGATCGTATAAGCATTTCACTTCATATCATACTGTGTACTGTATATGAATAAAAATACAATTTAATTCACTTCCATCACTTCAGTGCTGTTATTTCAGCAGTGAACATATGAACTTATCCCAGTAAAAATATTCCGTTTAGCTGACATACAGATAGACATATAGACAGATATACAAACCAAACGAATACAATATATAAAGATATAATTGAAACCCTAAAAACCTTTCTTTAAATTAAATAGATGTCAGCACATACAGTTTGGTTATATTTAACTATGAACCTTTGTCATTATGTATGAATATGTATGAATAAGCATGGGACTGTACTGTATGTGTGCATTCTGCTATGCCATGGGTTGCTGTATTCCTATCCTCACCCATTCATTCCAGGATGGCATCCACCCTGGCATGAGGTCGGAATAGACCCTGGATGGGCTGCCAGTCTCTTGGGTAACATTCGGTACGTTTGTAATTCACAGTTACAGTAATTCAATCTCTGGTTAGAGCTCGACTAGGCCATATAAATGGACCTTTTGCTCCTTGTCCACTGCAGGGGAATCGATTTCGTGATTGAAGTATGTTGACGGTCTCAACATGCCCCTATTCAGTATTCCCGGGTTGGCCGATTACATCACAGACCATAAAAAATCGACAAACAAGTTACTTTTTGTACAAATGAGATGCACACTGTTCCTTGTGGTTACAGTGTTATCTGAAGGCAGGCGACACCGCCATAATGTTAGCGTTTTTGTTCGAATTCAAGGTCAAACCCGGGACAGGACCTGTGAAGCATACGCAGAGCACCTGAGCAAGGAATAGCTCAACTCCCTGCATTATCTATGTCTTTACAATAGTGATGAGAAGTTTGGATCATTTTAATGACTCGGTTCTTTGAATCTTGTTCATAAAAATGAATGACTCATTTAGTTCATTCTTTTTATCAGAAATAAAATAAAACGTTACATTTTCAATGAACAGACCCTCAACGCGTCTACATACACAAATTTTGGCTCTACAGTAGTTCCAGTAATGAAAATATGACACTATTTTTTAAATAAATATTATGATATATTATGATAAACAGAAAGGCGGAGCGGTGGTGTAGTGGTTAGCACTGTCGCCTTGCACCTCCAGGGTCTGGGTTCGATTCCCGTCTCTGTGTGCATGGAGTTTGCATGTTCTCCCCGTGCTTGGTGGGTTTCCTCCGGGTACTCCGGTTTCATCCCACAATCCAAAGATATGCAGGTTAGGCTAATTGGCGTTCCCAAATTGCCTGTAGTGTGTGATTGGGTGTGTGAGTGTGTGTATGTGTGTGTGCGCTGCGATGGATTGGCACCCCGCCTAGTGCACGAAGTCTCCTGGGATAGGCTCCAGGTCCCCCGCCACCCCGAACACAGGATTAAGCGGTATAGAAAATGAATGAATGAATGATAAACAGAATGAGCAGCTCACCTCTCATATCTTCTGGTCCAAGTCGTTCATTTGTTTGTCACATGACACTACGCAGTGCATTACACAAAAAACAGAATCGAACGGTTCTTCTCGTGAGTCTTCTAGTCCGAGTCGTTCGTTCTTTTAAATCTATTGCACTACAAAGTGTCTATGGGAGTCATGTGACAAAAGAACGAACGATTCGGAGCAAAAGACTCAAAGGTAACTACTCATTTCTGTTTCGTGTACATAACTTACGGAGGTTTCACGATGCTTTGCGCATGCACGCCCAGTAGAAAATGATCGGACTACTCTCCGAGACTACTCGTTCTTCTGAGACTTGTTAAAACAAAAAAAAATAGTTCATGAACGACCCATCACCACTTTACACAAACAGTGTTCCTGACACTATCTTTAGGTCCACTTTGACGTTGAATGCATTTGTTAACCCTAACCAATCTAAGAACCCTGAAGAAAACCTCTTTGGTCTGCAATGGCGTTCCACATCTTCCTCACCTATAGGCAAGTCTTCACCAGCAAACACAGTGAGGCGATCACTTTGGCACAGAGGATGGTTCTCCAGGTGAAACTTCAGGAATTCCAGCAGGATTATTTTGCCATCTGGTACACTTAGCATGCCCTGTCAACAAAAACAACAACAAATCATTGTCAGTTTTCCTGTACTCCTTATGACGGACCACTGAAACATTAAGGACTCACTCGCTGTTGCTGTAGTTCAGGCCTGGATGAACTGGGTATTGTATAATTCCCTCATTCCCTTTAACAGCTCTGTTTTGTACTCTTACCTGCCAGACTTTTCCTGGATGCAGGAAATCCAGATATCAGCTTATAAACGTTATGACTCAAATGGGAACCTAATTCAAAAGTTCAACCCCTTTCACCAAACTGTGTTTATGGTAGCACAGAGATAAGGCAAACCTTTCCAGAGCAACCATTTGAGGAGCACAGGGATGTTGGTGAACACTGCAGGTGAGCTCCTTCCGATAAGAGGTTTCATCATGTTGTTGATCCAGCTGCGTCCACATCCAAATCCAGCTGTGATTCCGACCAGAGCAAAGGCCCACCTGAGTCCCCCTAAAGCAGACCAACAGTATTTATTTAATTAATGCATTAGTCATGTGGTTTATGTCCACTCTTGCAGAGGAGGGGCCGGCAACTATCTGATATGGCGACATAGTCAAATGAGTTATGAGTTATATGTGATGTAGGCCAACCACATCTTTTCAAACTGCTTGCTTAGGCACTGGTGAGAGCCACGCTATACACTTAGCGGATGGCGCTACCCGCTCCTTCTGCTTGTGTGAGCCCACCGACGGCCCATGACCGGCTAGAGCCGCCATTGATGGTAGAGCTACAGTAAGCGTGGCTGTTAAAAGCTTGACACAACGCATGCTGTATTTGGAAAATGCCTCAGGGCTGAAAAACACATCATGTTCCTGAAGGTCAAAGATGGAACATGAGCCAGTTTGGACTTCATATGACGTGAACAGGTTTTTTGTTTCAGTCCGTCAATAAAACAGATCTCCAAAGAAGTCACATTTTACTGCGTTCTGTGGCGCAGGCAAGAATCGATGACCTTAAGGTCTGAAGATTTCGTTCAGCTTCGTTTATCTTAATCAGCCTTTTTTTATTCTTTGTAGAGATGTTTAGTCATTTTTATTTTCATTTTTTTTAAATAAAGGAAGAATTTGCATACGTTGAAAAGACAGACACTTTCCCAAGTGGTTTCAATCTGAGTGTTTGTTCTGTAACATGCTATCAGATAAAACACACCCACACACAAACACACATGTTCTCTTTTACATGTTTACTGTAAAGCTGAACGACTGTATTGTTTACTCTGACCTTCAGACGAAGCTTCTGCAGCCATGAGTCACGAATACGGCGGATTTTCACTGAAAGTATTGAACAAAGCACAAAAGAGTACATTATGTGGATAGAAAAAAAAGACATATTGGACAAAAAAGGCGACTCACAGGTTTAGACAATGGGTGTTCGAGTCAAACCAGGACTTTTGATCAGGAAAAAAACTCCCTTTATTTCTCGGTATAATCTCCTGCTACTGTACGCTAATGCACTTATCCCAGTGTTTCATTAGCGCTTGGACATCATTGAGGTAAAACGTTTACTCAGTTTGATGGCACCACCTGCTTTATGTCCAAATCCCTAGCCTCCCAGGAACTCCTTTAATGGCCCAAACGGGGGATGTGGCAATAACTCCCAGCCCAGTTCCTGTAATGTACAAGTGGTGTTGGTGAATGATTGTGTGTACAGTTCCCACAGACAGATGCAGCTCTTTTGCAAGTTGACGGCAAGTACAGTAACCCGTCGATTTTCAAGGATCAGACATCTGCTTACTGAATGTTTACGGAATCGACTGCAGTGGGTTCAGTAACGTGCTTCTCCAAATCGGTTTTATGCCTTCTCCTCATTAGATGACAAGTCCTGGTTTGACTTGAACGCAAAATGTGCATGGGCAGTTTTTTTTTTTTTTTTTTTTTTTAAATGCATGAAAATCTTCCTAATTGTGTAATTGTTGATTTGATGAAGTCTCTTCTCATGAGATGTTTTATTTAGAATTTATGGAAGGAGTCTCCAGTGTTCGTATTTATGAGAATCATCTGCAACTTTTTTTATTAGCAGGTCCATTCTCTAAATCTGAACATCTTGTAGTACGGTTGTTTCAATCAATAGTAGGTATGACATCTTCTTAAATCTTTACAAAATGTAATGGATACATACTGTGGGATCAAAGGAATCACATACGTCTTAGAAACTTTCAGTCTGGCTTCATCCACTGAAATACATTCATCATCCACTTTATGAGGAACACATGGGCACTCATGCGGTGATCTAGTGGCAGTAGCACAACGATGCAGATCCAGGTCAAGAACTTCCTGTGGAAACATCCACATCAAACATCAGAATGGAGAAAAAGCATGATTTATTATTTTATTTGATCTCTTTCATTAGATCATATTGTTTGGTTTTGGAAAACATTGATCTCATGAGATTTTCACACGAAACTGTAGTAGAGTTTCATCTGCAGCTAAAACATCTTATCGATGAGAGAGAGATCAGAATCACCAGTCTTGTTCAAAGTTACAGGAAGTCTTGAGTAACACAAATCAGGTTTTTACTTAAACTTCATGTGGATGAGCTACAACAGTGCATCAGGTTTCTTTCCCGTCCGCCAAGAACAAGTTAGGTAGCCTCGGATTCCTGTTGGTAACTGACAGGAGAGGAACGTCATGTGTACTTGTACTGTTGGAGCTCATCAAGTTTCAATGTTTCGTACATTTTATGACGCCTTTCTGCACATCACGCTTGTAAAGAGCGCTTACACACTATGAGATACTTTTTTCTTTCTGGCTGTTTGGAACAATCTAGGCGTTTTCATCTGCCTTTTTCTTTTTTTTTTTTTTTGCATAGTCCCGGGAACACTCTAGAGAATATGGTGTGTGAAAATCAGCAGTTTCTGAAATACCCAAACACACCATCTGGCACCAACAACTATGTCATGATGAAAGTGATTGAAATCAGACTTTTTCCCCCATTCGGTTTGATGTAAAGTTTATCTTAAGCTTTTTTTTTTTTTTTTTTTTTACATTTTGCTGACGCCATATGTTTGCTGATTAGATACGTACAGAGGTGTCACTTAAGTTGAAATTTTGGGTATCTATACTTTACTGGAGTAATTGTTTTTCAGCCGACTTTTTACTTCTACTCCTATTTTAAAAATAGCCTCGTTACTCCTATTTTATATATATATATATATATATATATATTTATTTTATTTTGTTTGATTAACCACTTGGATGAATCATTCAGTCTGACAGCACTAATGTTTATTGTAGAAACCCATACAAGGGTAATTGTTACTAAGCCTGCCCTGAGTACACTAATTATCTTGTACATTTACATTTACATTTAAGCATTTGGCAGATGCTCTTATCCAGAGCGACTTACATTTTTATGTCATTATACATCTGAGCAGTTGAGGATTAACTTGGTGGTTGTGGGGTTTGAACCTGGGATCTTCCGAACCGTAGTCCAATGCCTTCTTGTATGTTGCCCTCACAGATTCCTGCAGCTAAGCTTGGATGTACATTTACATTCCAGTAAAGGTAACTGATGACATGCGTCTGAAGTTGGACTTTTTGCATCATTAAAATACTTATAGGCAACTAGTTATCATATCTTCTTCTCCATAAAACATGTTAATGCTCAGTAGTACACATATATGGTTCTTTAATGTATTTGCATTGTACTAAAATGCATTCTTTTTCAATTACCATGTACAGTATCCCAAATCACTATGGCCGTTAAAAAATACAACAAAAAAACAACACATTTTTCTTCTCTTTTTTTATGATGTGTTAGTGTACAGTAGTATACAGGCCTGTGGCACAGCCTAAGCTTTTATCCTTAATGCGTTATTCCCCCCTCACGTTACTTTTACTTTTATACATTAAGTAGTTTTGAAACCAGTACTTTTACACTTTTACTTGAGTTGATACTTCAACTTCTAAAGAATTCTTTTTAAACCCTAGTATCTATACTTCTACTCAAGTAATGAATGTGAATACTTTTGACACCACTGGATACATAACTACACAAACGTGGAGTAATAAACATAATAAATGTTCATATGCATTTTTTATGTTTTTTTAATATAAGCCTTTTTTCTGTTTTGAATTTAAATAATAGTTAAAGCCCAACTACACTATTAACATAATTGTACTTCATTTATGTATGAGATGAAAATGACTTGGCCCCACATGCGCATCAGCTCACGGCATAATTACTGTATAGCCGAAAAAAATACACACACGATGGAGAGAGAGGGAGGTCAGATTTGAGCAACATTGCCCAACCTGTCTGATGAACAGATGGTTATGTACATATGAACAGGTGGTGTAACCAACTCTCCACTCCATTCGCTCTAAAGAAACCACTTTGTTTGCTCAAACGCTCCATGTTAACCGTGGCATTAGCCACCTCAGAGTAAATAATGATCAGCTTACTGTGCAACCAAATCCAAGTGGAATCTCCATGACGACGTTGCCTGGCAACATCTGTAAACTGCCATAATGGTAATTATAAGCTTTAGGAACACCTGAAGAAGAAAAAAATCCCACAGACAACAAACATGTAGGGCTAAAAAGAAAGACCATCTCAAAGAAGTATCACCAGTAGCTTGGGGTCGAATATAATGCACATCTCTCAAACTTCAGCTCAAATATTTGTCTGATTTTAAGCTGAAAATTGAGGATTCTTTTTTTTTCTGGTGACGTTTGTGATGTCGCTGCCTTTCTCACTTTAGCTGGAGTGTATTGGTGTTTTTTAAGATTGCTGTATGTTGCACTTCCTTTAGCCATTGTGCACTGCGCACTTCCTTTAGCCATTGTGCACTGCGCA
The DNA here is from genome assembly GCA_030522415.1 of Channallabes apus. Taxonomy (NCBI): domain Eukaryota; kingdom Metazoa; phylum Chordata; class Actinopteri; order Siluriformes; family Clariidae; genus Channallabes; species Channallabes apus. The sequence goes on from CM060113.1 coordinate 38,216,591, forward strand.
CTTCCTCAAACTATTTCCCGCTCATATGTAGGCGATTTGATGAGACTTAGTCTGTTTTACACCATGCGCTCTTTCACAGATCTGTGGTTAGAGTTTGGAGTAGTTATACACACTACTGTTGCCTGTGCTTGCATGGACTCTTTACTTAGTCTTTCGTTCTAGCTCTCTTGCTCAAGTATGCTACAGGAAGTGTATATGTATAAACACTTTTAGATACTTTTCTATATAGAGAAAAGTATTTGAATACACACCTACAAAAGTATACGCCTTATCCCTGATCAGTGAACGGTAATCTTAATGCTTCAGCATACTGTACCAAGACATCTTGAATAATGCTTTGCGTCCAACTTTGTGCCCACAGTTTGGGGAAAGAAGGCCCTTTTCTCTTCCAACATGACTGAACCCCAGTGCACAAGGCAAGGACATGGTTTTATGAGTTCGGTGTGGAAGAACTCGACTGGCCCTAACATAGAGCCCTGTGAACTCCACCCCATCGAGCACCATTGAAATGAACTGTAACGGAGATTGCGAGCCAGGCCTTCTCATCTAACATCAGTGCCTGACTTCATAAATGCTCTACAGAATTTGGATTCCCACTCCGAAATCTTGTAAACAGCCTTCCAAGAAGAGTGGAAGTTGTTATAGCTTCAAAAAGGGGGACCAACTCCATATTGACGTGTATGTGTTTGAATACGACGTAATTGCAGGGTTGGCAAAATACTTTTGTCTGTATAGTGTGATGACGACAGATCAGCCTGGAGTGAGCATAATACGTATATATAGTACATTTTTCTACATTACAGATAAAGGGATGTAGACGCGTATAGAAACTTCAACACTTTTTAACATTGTCTCTTTTTCTGAGATAAGGAGCTGAGTAGTTGTCTCTCTCTCTCTCTCTCTCTCTCTCTTTCTCATTGCAGTCATTTTCTTTGCCAAACTGTTGTTCGTTTCTAGTCACACTGCTGGATAAGGATATGTTATTAACTCTTGTTGATTTTGTTAAATGTCTGACCTAAAGTAGAGTTGAAGTGAAATGCATGGAGGGACAACATACTTCATAAAGTTGTTGTTATCAATATAGTTAATATTAAGATTCATGGATAAGGTGAAACATGTCCTAGAACATCCTAATGTCATCACATTTCCATCATCCCACCACTGGCCTCCACGGACCCTAGTTGGACTACAGAGGTTCCTAAATGGATGGATGGATTGTCTGGTTTAGGTATTTCAGAAACCGTTGGTCTCCTGAGATTTTCATTGTACTAGAGTACTGTACTATGGTTTACACAAAATGTGGCAAAAACCTACAAAACATCATGTGAGTAAAAACATCTTGAAGCACCAGTCTTGTTCAGAGTGACGAGTATCCCAGAGTAACACGAATAAGCAATTCGTATAACCGTGATGAGCAGAAACGCAACTCAGAACTGACAAAACATAACAACTGTAGAAGACTGAATCAGGTTTTTTTTTTTTTTTTTTTTCCTGTTTTCCAAGAACAAGTTGGGTAGCCTGGGATTCCTGTTGTTGATTTACAGGGGTGGAACTACAGTACAGTATGTTTTATGGTTGTAGCTCATTCTAATCAGATTCTGGATGTTTTGTACATTTCATGAAACCTTTCTCACATGAGTTGTTTTTTTTCTGCATCATCCTTCCCCTCTCCTTGAGTTCTTCCACATTTTTTTTAGGTGGAAAAAAAAATCCATGCGTCCTATTGATCCATGCATGTCTCTTTGTTTCACCCGATTTCTATAGAACATGCAAATGGCTCACATTTTCATGTTGTACAACACTTTCATGTTGTAATGCACATGAACATGATTACTCATGAGTGTTTGGATTAAGGACTGTTTAGTATATGCCTCTTTTTTCCAGGAGACTTCGGGCACTAGGCAGGGTACACCCTGGTCAGGGTGCCAATCCATCTCAGGGCACACACACATACGGGCAATTTAGGAACGCCAATTAGCCTAACCTGCATGTCTTTGGACTGTGGGAGGAAACCGGAGTACCCGGAGGAAACAAACCAAGCACGGGGAGAACATGCAAACTCCACGCACACAGAGACCGGAATCGAGCCTGGCCGGGGAATCGAACCCAGACCCTGGAGGTGCAAGGCACTTTTTTTATTTTTTATTTTTTTTACTTTTTAAAATTATTTCACTTCTTTGTACAATATGTATATTTTATTACTCTCTTGGAGTATTTCCTCGGGGATTAAGGCACTCACTCAAGAATTCACTTTGATGCTTTTTAATGATTGTACTGTGGACAGACCATACGGAAAAGACAAAGACAAAACTGTTTTACACCACGGTACAACACAAAGAAAAAAATAAGTGCAATGGAAATATAATCACAGCAATCATTCCTTCAACAGAACTATACATGTTGTGGAGTATGAGGTAATCCAGTACAATGCAGTTATTCTACACTTCCAGACTTTCCTGTCTGTCAGGCAACAGATTCTCTTCCACTTCACAACACAACGTTAACAGAATCTTCTAGAGTGTCATATTTATCCTCTGCAAATGTGTCTGCTGTGACCTCGTCACACACTGCATCCAAGGTAACCAGGGATTTTACAATAGTGTTTGATCGGTTGTTGATCTAACAGTTTAAACACTCCTCTGCATTTAAACGTTTATTTCATCAATTCAGGTTTTCCCAGAATTAAAAAAGGAAGTCCAATGGAAATGTCGAGAAAAATATCCTGTACCAGATTAGGAAGACTAGTTCAACATTTTTTGCATATTGAGTGACTCGACCCCTCGACCCGGGAGGTGTGTAGGCACTATGCCACTGTGCCATGTTAACGAACACAACTAAGGAAGGCTGAAGTATCTGGCGAGGATCGAACCCGTCATCCTTGGATTATAGTGGTGTGTGTGTGTTACCTCTGTTTCACTAGCAAGTAGGAATCTATAAAACTCAATTGTTAATATACCTTAATTATAATATAGAGTATAAAGCTTGTAGATTAGCAAGGCTGCATTTTTGGCTGTTCTACTTACAATAAGGTTCCGTGCTTGTTTTTCCCCACATGCATAGCAACTGAAACCGCATACTGTACCCTAGCCAGGGGTAGCGTATTGGACTACGGTTCGGAAGATCCCAGGTTCAAACCCCACAACCACCAAGTTGCCACTGTTGGGCCCTTAACCCTCAACTGCTCAGATGTTTAATGAATGTAAGTTTAATAAATGTAAGTTGCTCTGGATAAGAGCGTCTGCCAAATGCCTAAAAGTAAATGTACCCTAATTACAGCTGAAAAAAACGAGAGAGAGAAAGAAGTCAGATTTGAGCAACATTGCCAAACCTGACTGACTGATGTGTATGTACCTGTGAACAGGTTGTGTAACTAATACTCTACTCCATTTGCTCTAAAGAAAGCACCTAAAAGCCTGGAGGAAGCCATAAAGCACAAGGAGAACTCCCAAGATGGGAATCAAACCCTTAACCCTTGAGGTGCAGGGCCACAGTGCTAACCATTACGCATGTGCATAAAAAGTGCATAAAAAATCATAATAATCTTTCAAACTGCTCTCCTACGCAAACTATACATTAAACCCTTTTCCACTAAGGCGGTTCCAGAGCTAGTTTGGAGCCGTGCCCAGTTTTAAACCAGTTTTCAGACAGAGAAACTGGCGGCACACACACTTTGCTGTGCTAGAACAAAAAACCACTTATGTCAGTGGCTGGGGGCAGGATTATCACTACCAACGAAAAGTTTGTGACCACTATCTTAAAAAAAAAAAGTGGACTTAATATGCGATGGGCAGCTCTAATGGTTTCTAGTAATGATAAAGCCAGGAGAACTGTTCGCAAAGCCATGTCAAAGTTTGCCATTCTTCTTGTTGTGCTTTAGAACACAATTTTTTTTTCCCGCTAGCATTGCCACTATTATTGTCGCTAGCAATAAACAAGTTGTACGGTGAAATCGACCAGCTCTGTGGTGTGTTAATCTCACAACTTTTTAATACCACCTCATATTGAACCAGCACCAGCAACAGATATGAACTAGCACCTGGTTCACTTCGGTGGAAAAGCTGTAACTGAGTACAAAAGTTTTGATGCCACTTTAGTTTTTTATTTGCAGAATTTATTTCGGTTTGTTTTGATCCTTTTTTCCCCCGGAAAATATTAGAAATGAGTCCTCACTCACTTACTCCCTGTCTATACTAGTGATGGGAAGTTTGAATCATTTAAGTAAATCAGGTCTTTGAATCTTGTTCATCAAAATGAACAAAACTTTTTCCCAGTCATTTCGTTCTTTTGTTTAGAAATAAAAATACAGTTACTAATTACATTTTCAATAAACAGACCCCCAATACGTCTGCATACACAAGTTTTGGCTATAGTTCCAGCAATGAAAATATTACAGTGCAGCTAAGGACATATTCTGATAAACAGAGAGAGCAGCTCACCTCTTATATCTTCTGGTTTGAGTCGTTCGTTCTTTTGAATCTATTGGACCGCATAGCGTCTATGGGAGTCACGTGACAAAAGAACGAATGATTCGAACTGGAAGACTCAATGAGAAGAACCGCTCAATTCTGTTTCCTGTGTACTGCACTGCAGGGCGTCTCTGGGAGTCAACCAAAAGACTAAACTACTCAATTCTGTTTCCTGTACATAACCTATGGAGGTTTTGCGATGCTTTACGCATCACTCTTTGAGACTACTCATTCTTCTGAGTAACGTTAAAGACTCACAGGGCATGTGAAGAACATGCAATCTTCATGCACGCAGACCCGAGGTGGGAATCGAACCCGGAACCTGGCGGTGCAAGGCTAAGTACTAAGCCACCGTTGCGCCCATGGAAATGTTCTCGTAGTAAAATTATTGCATAAAAAAAATTATTTTAATATATTTTTTTCATATTAGAAAAATAGTTTTAGCTAAATAAATTTTTTATTGTTTACAAATTGACATATTAAAATAATTGTACAATTATAATTTTTATAGGTAGATTTAAAATTTGTGTAAAGTTGTGTAATATGCTTTTATTTCACATATTATTATTATTATTATTATTATTATTAAAATTAATAATAATAATCATCATCATCATTTACTTTTTGAGTTGTGGGCGTGGATGTGGCGCTGTGACGTCACGCACCGCCTAGATTTGCATTGCCTGGCAACCCGGCGCTGCTCTCCGAAGCTAATGCTAACGCTAAGTCTGGAGTTCCGGTGGCGGCAGCAGTAGCAGCAGCATCGCCGCGGATGCGTGAGGAGGCGTCAGTGTTGGAGCGGAGCCGCGCCGGTGGGGCAGTTTATCCAGTCAGGAGCTCAGGGCCGGTGTGTGTACCACATATCTGAGGTAAACGGGGTTTTTTTTTACACTCCTGCGCTCCACATTGACATTTTTCTTTCTTTTTATTTTTGCTCGGTGTTAGTTTTCAAAAACGTGTGCGCGTGTTAGCATGGTTAGCTGTAACGCAGCGGTGCAGAGAGAGAAGAAAGCGACGCCTATCTGCTGCTGCTGAGAAACACACACACACACACACGACACACACACACTGTTAGGTTCGACTCGAAGTTAATTTCTGAAGGATTACAGTGAAATATAAATCCAGTAACGGACACACTGATTGCACGAGACTGTGTATAGTGTGTGTGTGTGTGTGTGTGTGTGTTTCACTCTGAGTGCAGAAAGTTTCTCCTAGTGTAGCGGAGTTTCCCCTCAGATTTACTGTCTCACTCAGTCCTGAGAACTGAATACTGTACACTGTGTGCTGAACAATATGCACTGAATACTGAGGACTGACCACTGAATACTAACTACTGAGGACTGACCACTGAATACCAACTACTGAGGACTGACCACTGAATACCAACTACTGAGGACTGAATACTGAGGACTGACCACTGAATACCAACTACTGAGGACTGACCACTGAATACCAACTACTGAGGACTGACCACTGAATACTGAGGACTGACCACTGAATACCAAATACTGAGGACTGACCACTGAATACCAAATACTGAGGACTGACCACTGAATACCAAATACTGAGGACTGACCACTGAATACCAACTACTGAGGACTGACCACTGAATACTAACTACTGAGGACTGACCACTGAATACTAACTACTGAGGACTGACCACTGAATACTAACTACTGAGGACTGACCACTGAATACTAACTACTGAGGACTGACCACTGAATACTAACTACTGAGGACTGACCACTGAATACCAACTACTGAGGACTGACCACTGAATACTAACTACTGGGTCACTGAGAACTAAATATTGAGTACTGAATGCCGAAGACAGTACTGAATATTGAAGACTGAGCACTCTATACTGGATACTAAATACTGAGGACTGACCACTAAATACTAAATACTCGTCACTGAGAACTAAATACTGAATACTAACTACTGGTATATACTCTGAATACTGAGAACTGTATTCTGAGAAGTCAACCCTGAATACTAATGACTGAGCAGTGAATAAGGAAAACTGAAAATTAATGACTAAAGCCTGATAACTGAATACTGACGATTGAACATCGGATACTGAAGACTGAGAACTGTACATTGCAACACTAAGAGAAACTGTACTGAGTGCACTGAATACTAAGAACTATATACTGAGGACTGAAGACTGAGTGCTGTATGCTGAAAACTGAAAACTAATTACTAAAGCCTGAGAATTGAATACTGACGAGTGAGCATCGGACACTGAAGACTGAGAACTGTACATTGAATACTGAGAACTGACTGTAAACTGAGTACTGAAGCCTTTGCACTCTATACTAAACGATGAGACCTGTATACTGAGCACTGAGCACTGAATAATGACCTTTACATGCTAAATTATAATAAAAAAAATTACTATCTAATTATTTCTCATTTATTTATTATTTATATATTTTAACATATAAAATTATTTTATAATTTTTTTTTTTTTGGAAAGGAGACTCTGGAGAACAGTCAAAGACTTAATTTCATTATGTGCAACCTTTAGTATATACACACCCACAACAAACACACGCACACACAGAATATGGTAAAATGCTAATTCATCAGATACATCATTAGCTTTATCTCCTTATCAAGGTCTGGTGCCCAAATCTTCTGAATCTTCACCTGGCCTTACACATACACATCAGATACATAAATCATCAGAGACAGTAATAGTAGCTCTTCTGTAGGATCGGACTACACAGGCTAGGCTTTGCTCCTCACGCACATCAGTGACCCTCGGCCGCCCCTGACCCTGTCACAGGTTCACAAGGTTTTCCTTTCTTGGAGCTCTTTTGGTAGGTCGTGATAATTGGAGAACAACTCTTCAGTTTTGATGTTGCTTTGATCCAGGTGTTCGGCCATCACAATTTTGCGCTTGTCAGTTTGTTTGTTGCAAATCCTTAAACTTGCCCATTTTGTTTACTTCCAACACAACAACTTCATGGACAAAATGTTCACTTGCTGCCTAATATGTTCCACATGTTCTTCACTTCACCTGTCAGTTACGACTGTGTCAGAAAATCCAGTGTTATGACTCTGTCTGTCTGTCTGTAAATCTATTTCTATTTGTCTGTCTGTATATCTATCCATCTGTCTATGTATCTATCATCTATTGTATCTTTCTATGTAGATATGATGTAATAGTGCTGATGTCAGCGTTTGTCATCAATATTTGTCATGTCAACTGTGTGTGCGTGCGAAGAATTTTACTTCACTAAAATGTTTATCAAAGTCACTTTTTTGAAACAAGTTAAATTTTTTTAAACTGTGGCACAAACAACTTTTGTGTTCCCTGGTCAAAACTGACCGGTATGATTTGTTGAAAACAAAAGCACAAATGTACACAGGGAAAACTATATTATAAATATAATGATTGACCCATACACTGTATGACCATATTTATAATTATAAAGTAGCTCTAATGTAATTTCTAGACATTGCAAAAGACATTATAGCGTGAAAATGCTAGTTTTAGGGTTTGGTTCAATTTTTGGACCGGAAGGAGACCACAGCTTCAGCTTTCTTCTTCATCAGTGTCAGAGTCTTCCTCCTCTGGTTATACTCTGTGTCGTCGTCACCCTCTGACACCCTCTGTAGAAATGTGCTTGAACTTTTTTTTTTTAACATTAATTGTAGTCTTACCCATTAATTTCCAATGACTGATCATTTTTGACCGGGAACACCATGAGTGTATAAAAGTTCCATAAAAACTATAAAAATATTTATAATTTATTTTATGTGCTCAAATGCAACAAAGTCATTGAAGCACATGAGAAATTAATAAAATTTACTCTCAGGCATCCTAATGACAGCAGATTCCAATCCGTGCACAGAGACCGAGCTTGGGAAATGATTACCCACAATTCCACAGCGAAAGAGAAAGATAGCGAGAGATCCTTTTGGAGCCAAGTTGTAATCATGTGACACTCTGCAAATAAAGCATAAACTTGTATTACTCGTTTCGTAAAACCTCGCTTGTTCATCAATTCCCACTTCTGACAAGAGCAACTCCTATTTGTAGTGGTGGCTCAGTCGGTTAAGGCTGTGGGTTACTGATCGGAAGGTCGGGGGTTCGAACACCAGCATCGCCAAGTTGCCACTGTTGAGCCCTTGAGCAAGGCCCTTAACCCTATCTGCTCCAGGGGCGCTGCTCCGTAAGCTGGCTGACCCTGCACTCTGACCCCAGTTTCCTAATTGGGATATGTGAAAATCGTTAAAGTTAAAATCGTTAAAGTTCTATAAAATAAAATAAAAAAATAAAATTAAAATTTGTCAATTTTTTTTGCTTGTTTTGCAAAACACAGAAGAATAATAATATTCAATTATTGTCACATGTATCTACTTTTTCAAGACAGGCAGACATGTACAGTGCAAAGGCTTCAACCTAAAATATCATTCATTACATTAAAGCTGATCAGCTTCTTTTTTTATTATTATTTTTTTTAGCTTTTACCTTTTTAACTATTTATACAAATTCTACAATGACAGCTACTTATATAATGCTAGTTGTATATAATGTAAAAATGTTTGTTTATAAGGTATATTGAATTTTGTAGTACATCTTTAAAAATTACTACAAGTCCTGGGTTTGTCCAGTTATACACCATTATTATAATTTTTTTTCTCTAGTGGTTATATGTAGAAAAATGTCACTACCTTAAGTACTCTCGTAAGTTAGATTTAAATTAGGACGTTTAATGTCCAGGCGACAATGTCCAGGTTTAAATATACAAATTTACAAAAGTTACAAAATAAAATATAATTAAAATAGAACTATATTATAACATACTTTTATAAAGAGAGAAAATTTGTATTTCAAACATTTTACGTCCGAAATACTAACAGCAAAGCAAATCACTCACTTTCAGTCAGTTAAATTATTTTTAAAGACGTTTAAAAGTTTAATAGAAAGTCAGACATCGCCTTTTTGTGGGCCCGAGTTCAAGTGAGCAGAATGGGCCGTGTTCTCTGGATGGGATGGGCATATTCGATTAACCTGTCAATCACAGAGACACTAGCCAATCACAGGCATCTCTAAGCTCGTCTATATGGAAGAGGGTGGATAAAACTGTAAAACGTCTCCTTCGTGCAGGCAGTAATATTTACACGCAGCATTTGTTTAAGCGCAGTGCTTCAGGGATGATCAGGTTGAAGAATGAAGCTCTACAAGCTTAATCCTGAATGTTTAGATTTTTTATTTTTTTACCCCAGGTACAGTTTCACCTCAGGTGATCATCGCAGTGACTTAGATAGTTTGGATTTTTCTTTTTTCAGGTCTGTCTTAAATCAAAATTGAGATGCAAGTTTCTAGGTTTCCAGAACCAGAATTATCCACAAGGCCTCGTGAACCTGGAAGAAGTCTATTCTTAAAAAAATAAATTAATAAAATAAAAGGAAAAAAAATCTTCTCGATGATCAATTCAGCAATCAAGTCAAACCAGGACTTGTGATTGAGCAGAACAAACAGTTATGCGAGTTATATGAGGAAAAAAGTATCTTTACCAGAGCCCAGATCGGACCTCCTGTCTGATTCACATCTTAAACGCCGGCCTCCCAGGAACTCCCATAAACAAGTGGAAATGTTCTTGAAGAGAGGTCAATGACTCCCAGGCGAGATCCTGGATTGTGATCAGGAATCACGGCCGTGTATTGTGATCGTGAAGGGAGTTTTTACCCTCATAACTCTTGTTCATAACTTTTGTACAATCAAAAGATTTGAACTCTCTGCATAGTTCTCAACGACAGCGTACACACCGACTTCATGTGGCGTCGGTCACAGCACTGGCTTTTCTCTTAACGGACTTTGTGTGTGTGTGTTGTAGCTGACCTTTTTTAACCCTTGTAGTAATAAATTTATCGTGTGTGTGTGTGTGTACAGTACAGGCCAAAAGTTTGGACACACCTTCTCATCTATCTGTCAATGTGTTTTCTTTATTTTCATGACCATTTACCTTGGTAGATTCTCACTGAAGGCATCAAAACTATGAATGAACACATGTGGAGTTATGTACTTAACAAGAAAAGGTCTCCACAGTCACTGGACCTGAACCCAATTGAGATGGTTTGGGGTGAGCTGGACCGCAGAATGAAGGCAAAGGGACCAACAAGTGCTAAACACCTCTGGGAACTCCTTCAAGACTGTTGAAGACCATTTCAGGTGACGACCTCTTGAAGCTCATTGAGAGAATGCCAAGAGTGTGCAAAGCAGTAATCAGAGCAAAGGGGGGCTATTTTGAAGAAACTACAATATAAAACATGATTTCAGTTATTTCACCTTTTTTTGTTAAGTACATAACTCCACATGTGTTCATTCATAGTTTTGATGCCTTTAGTGAGAATGTACCATGTAAATGGTCATGAAAATAAAGAAAACACATTGAATGAGTGAATATATATATATATATATATATATATATATATATATATATATATATATATTAGATAGACAGATAAATAGAGAAAGGGAGAGAGTTAACAGAAGAATGTTGTATACACACTTCAGGAAAAGAAAAATGGAATGATGTATATTACATTAATATAATAATAATAATAATAATTTATAATTATGGATTTTCGGATTTTTGAGGTAGGCATATATTGAAACATGTATCCTAATAATAAAAAAAAATATTTGTAAGTTTATTTAATTGGAGATTTGATTTGCACCGCAGCTTTGAGACGACCCTCAGGTATGTTCCAAACGTTTCGTGCGGCTCGATCGGGAATCGTGTGCTATCACTTTTGGTGGGGATTCGTTACACGGTTTTCCCACAGATCCCCGGAAAACCCCCCCGAAATGTCCCGTACACCAGGCTTTGAGACCAGCATCAGCTATGACATCATAGTTTCGTCTATGATATCATAGTTCCTATGACATCATAGTTTCGTCTATGCTATCATAGTTCCTATGACATCATAGTTCCGTCCACTAGCCATCCACAAGCCATCAGGCTTCTGAACTGCTGACATTCTGCACACAGCAGTATACACTCACCACAACTACTGGACTCTTAACAATGTCACTTAAACAATGCCACTTTATATCCATATTCAGAATACTTCATTGCACCTTGCACTGTTACATGTAAATACTAAATTATCTTAAATCTTACCTGGATGAAGTTATGAATCGTGGATGTTTTGTGTGGTGATTCAATAACCGCAAAAAAAAAAAACCTTTTGAGGAGGCACTTGAGATGGAATGTCACTTTTTCTTTATGATCCTACAGGTGGCGCTCTCTGAACTATTTACACATTTTTTATGATCTGATGTGAAATCTCTCCAGGGCTTAAAAATCACAAGACAAAAAGTGTGGCCTAGTGCGAAGATCATTACCATAATATCGATTAATAAGTGTATACAGTACACTTTGTAGAGATATTACACTGAAAAACTTTTGACCGCAATATGTCCTACGATTAAAAATGCTAAGCTGAAGGAGGTGCAAGAAAAACAAACAAAAAACTCCTATGCAAATACTGTATCTGTGCTTCGTCCCAAATCTCTACCCGAGGCGCGGGTAACTGGATTGTAATTTATTGACTTGGGGAGGATGACAGTCGCACAGAAACAAGGCGAGGTCTTGCGGGAAAACTGCATTTCTATTGAGACAATTGAAGGAAAGAAGTGGAATTTAGGAGAGGGAATAAAGGAATGGAATTAAAAAAAAATTATAATAATTTTTTAAAGCCCGAGGTTAAGTCCTTAACTAATAATTTCACGGCAGCCGTGCTAGGTTTAGCCCCTTCACGCACCTGTTAAAGTGGAGACCGCATGCCAAAAACTCCCAGGAGCTAAGATTTGGGCGGACACCCATCACAGGGGAATCCGCGACATTTATGTATAATTATATTGTGTTTACTGTACAATTACAGTTGTCAGAAGAGCTCGTCATGTGGGAGCAAGTTGAAAGAAAACTCCACCCTTAAAAGCTAAAACTCAGAACGCAGTGAAGGTAGACGACATCGCTGTGCAGCAAGGATACGCTGGTGCGCTGTTCACAAATTACACCATAACAAATCAAAAAAACAAACAGAGAACTTTAATTGCACACTCATGAGCCAGTGTAAAATAAAAATAAAAAAACACTTACTTAACTGTTTTATTATATGTACAGTGAAACCTCGGATTACGAGTTTGTGAGTGTTCCGCAAGACGAGCAAAGATTTTTAATAAATTTTGACTTGAAAAACTAGCATTGTCTTGGTTTACAAGCACCGAGTATCATGTATCACGCATGCGCTTCATGTTTTGACGCCGAGCGTCACGTCATCACAACTGAGCCAACAGTTTTTCTCTCTCTTGCGCTCTTGCACGGAATCGTCTCCCCTGCTGGGTCTTAGTGCTCGTCTATTACTGGTATAATCAAAATCTGTGCACGTGTGTACTGTTTACTATAACACTGTGACCCCGTGTGTGTGTGTAAAATATATTTTATTTTGTGTTCGGAAGCAGGTGTGTACAGCGCGTGTACTGTTTCTTATAGCACACGTGTGTGCGCGAGTAAAGCAAAAGAAATTCTCAATACAGAGGTTAAAAATCTTTTTCAAAATCTTAAAAAATAAATTTCTTCCTCATCGCGGTGTGTGTCTGTGTGTACGAGAGATACACACTCTGCTCTCCGAAGAAACTCAGCTCTGTCACAAATCTTTTCAGATGTAAGGTGCGGTTCATTTGTTTGTTTTACTTTACAGCAGTGATTCTGTTAGTTTGCGCTCACATGAGTGTCATTAGCGATGTTCATTGCTAATTTTCAGATAAACCTTTTTTTTTTTTTTTTTTTCCTCCCCAGAAAAAAACGGCGAGAGAGATGTTGATTTATGACCGCTGTTTACGGAAGTGTAGTCCAGTGCGGGAGATGCATTGTGGGTAATGCAGGCCGGTGTGTGTGTGTGTGTGTGTGTGTGTGTGTGTGTGTGTGTGTGTGTGTGTGAATGCGAATGCGAGATGTAAGCTAGGATATAGAGCCTGAGTTTTGTTCTTCAGTAGTTTTTTTTTTTTTTTTTTTTTTTTTTAAGTTGGATTTAAGTGCAGGATCCACCCAAAGTTTGTACTATAGCCCGACAATGCAGAAAATAAAAATCTCATCATGTCCATCTCATCATTACATGAGCATGAATTAACGGGCTGTTACGCTGTCGCGAGCAACATTAAAATAAAGCGGAGAAACTTTAATAATTTGGAACAGAACAACAGTCTTTCCGTTGATGTGTGTGTTTTCAGAGGAGAGGAGAAAGTTTTACTGTGTAAGATGAGAAGGGGGAGACAGGAGGGGCTGAAAGCAAGTCTCCTCACACACACACACATATCTATCTATATATATATATATATATATATATATATATATATATATATATATATATATATATATATATATATAGTTGAAAAAATACAGACATATTCAGTTGTTAAGATTGACCTCAATTTTAAATTCTCTTAAATTAATTCAACTTAATAAGAAGAATAATAGACTTCGGTTTATACATTATTTCGATCCTCTCGTGTATTTTATCTAGGGCTGCACGATATATCGAAAAAATATCGTTATCGCGATAATGGCATGCGCGATAACCATATCGCAAGGAGTTGCGATAAATGCTTTATTTGCCAAGCATTTGTGTGTCCAAATTTGACCAATCAGATGGGCCCTTACTATGTTTATACCCGCTTATATATATATATATATATATATATATATATATATATATATATATATATATAAATTATTTATATCTTTATACTTCATTCTGTCGCGAACTAAGCCGGGATGATCAGAAGACTTAGCGATTAGCCGTTAGCCGCGATTAGTCGTTAGCCGCGATTAGCCGTTAGCCCTTTATAGATGGTAAACCCAAACGAGGAAGCAAGCGAGTAGGCAGGATAACCACGCGAATTAGTTTAAGGACTCTCACAGAAGGGGAGCAAGGGAAAAACACACATTTAACCCGCGTCCTATAAACACACACTCGAATCTGAACCGACATGGTGAACTCAGTGACTAAGCTGTATGCACTAGTTTGTTTACTCCTCTTAGGGTGCTTTCACACCTATAGTTCGATTGCTTTAGTCCGCACCAGTCAGAAAAATGTTACAATGTAGTAAACAGACGTTGGTACGGTTTGCTTTCACATATGCAGAGTTCTAAACGAACCAAAATAGATCACGAAGCCCATCGGCACCGGAAACAGACTATTTTCAGAAAATCGCGCCACTTTCAATAATCATGGAGGAACAGCTTTGCTTTGCGCTCATGGTGCTGATCCTCGCGCACTGCATTGTACGTGCAAATCATTATTTTCAGATAATTAATTTTGAACACGATTCGCGGCTGCGACTCCAAACCAGCTTTCTGGTTTATTCATCTCGCCGACGGTGCATCGCCGCCACTTCAGGGAGAGACGTACCCTCCTCCTGAATGATCACTTTGTTATTAGCCGGCGATCTTCCTGCAGATCCATCAGGTAATCCGTTGGCCGATCGAAACAGCCCAGCCACACATTTTTTTCATCTTTAATGTGAATACAGAGAGGCACTTAATTTCCTCGGCACTCCACGTTTCTCCGCGGTTTGATTTCATCGCGAGTCGAGCTTGAAAAATTTAATCGAGTCATCAGGAAGGGAAAATTATTTTACCCGCAACCCCAAAGTGCATTAAACTATACCATTTCATCATATTTGGTTTGGTTGCTTTCACATCAGACGAACTGTACCAAAGTAGAGCGGATAAAGCGGTCCGAGACCACCCCTTCAGGCAGGTCTCGGATCGATTGATTTGGTGCGCACCAAAGTACCGAGATTGCATTCACATCAACGCAAACGAACCGAACCAATGGACCAAACACGTTTGGTGCGCACCAAATGCTGTAGGTGTGAAAGCACCCTTATACTTCCGGGTTTGCGCCCGCATTACTTCTGGGTCCTAGTGCCGGTCGCGGAGCGTGTGTGTGCGCGTGTGTGTGCGCGTGTGTGTGCGCGTGTGTGTGTGTGTGCGTGTGTGAGACAAATAGTATTTTTTAAATTTAATTTTTGTTTAATAATATTTATTTTTATCTTAAAAAAACAGGCAAGCCAAAGAGAATATTTAGTTTAAAAGATGCTCTTGTTTTAAGACACTACTTTTTATTTACATGTAACCATACACTTATCAATAATGTTTGAAAGTAATTCATATTGTGTTGGCAGGTTTATAGTAACAGCAAACCAGAAGTCAGAATATCTGCTGAGGGGTTTAAGTCAGTCATAGTCTTTTGAAGTCTAAATATTTGCTACTTACTTGACATATAGTTTCTTTTTAGCCTGAATTATATTTAATTGCATCAGATGAATATCTATTACCTGTTTATTTTAGTATGATCATTACATATAAATAAATAAATAATAAAAAAAATAGGCAATAATAATAATAAAAAAATGCATTTCTCTAGGGAAACGTTATATCGCAAGAAATTTCGTTATCGCAATATTCAACAACAATATCGCATATTTTCCTAATATCGTGCAGCCCTAATTTGATCCTTTTTTTGTTGTCTCAATAATAATATTTAAAAAAAGAATATATATATACAGTGGTGTGAAAAACTATTTGCCCCCTTCCTGATTTCTTATTCTTTTGCATGTTTGTCACACTTAAATGTTTCTGCTCATCAAAAACCATTAACTATTAGTCAAAGATAACATAATTGAACACAAAATGCAGTTTTTAAATGAAGGTTTACATTATTAAGGGAGAAAAAAAACTCCAAATCTACATGGCCTTGTGTGAAAAAGTTAATGCCCCCCTTGTTAAAAAATAACTTAACTGTGGTTTATCACACCTGAGGTCAATTTCTGTAGTCACCCCCAGGCCTGATTACTGCTACACCTGTTTCAATCAAGAAATCACTTAAATAGGAGCTACCTGACACAGAGAAGTAGACCAAAAGCACCTCAAAAGCTAGACATCATGCCAAGATCCAAAGAAATTCAGGAACAAATGAGAACAAAAGTAATTGAGATCTATCAGTCTGGTAAAGGTTATAAAGCCATTTCTAAAGCTTTGGGACTCCAGCGAACCACAGTGAGAGCCATTATCCACAAATGGCAAAAGCATGGAACAGTGGTGAACCTTCCCAGGAGTGGCCGGCCGAGCAAAATTACCCCAAGAGCGCAGAGAGGCCACAAAAGACCCCAGGACAACATCTAAAGAACTGCAGGCCTCACTTGCCTCAATTAAGGTCAGTGTTCACGACTCCACCATAAGAAAGAGACTGGGCAAAAACGGCCTGCATGGCAGATTTCCAAGGCGCAAACCACTTTTAAGCAAAAAGAACATTAAGGCTCGTCTCAATTTTGCTAAAAAACATCTCAATGATTGCCAAGACTTTTGGGAAAATACCTTGTGGACCGACGAGACAAAAGTTGAACTTTTTGGAAGGTGCGTGTCCCGTTACATCTGGCGTAAAAGTAACACAGCATTTCAGAAAAAGAACATCATACCAACAGTAAAATATGGTGGTGGTAGTGTGATGGTCTGGGGTTGTTTTGCTGCTTCAGGACCTGGAAGGCTTGCTGTGATAGATGGAACCATGAATTCTACTGTCTACCAAAAAATCCTGAAGGAGAATGTCCGGCCATCTGTTCGTCAACTCAAGCTGAAGCGATCTTGGGTGCTGCAGCAGGACAATGACCCAAAACACACCAGCAAATCCACCTCTGAATGGCTGAAGAAAAACAAAATGAAGACTTTGGAGTGGCCTAGTCAAAGTCCTGACCTGAATCCTATTGAGATGTTGTGGCATGACCTTAAAAAGGCAGTTCATGCTAGAAAACCCTCAAATAAAGCTGAATTACAACAATTCTGCAAAGATGAGTGGGCCGAAATTCCTCCAGAGCGCTGTAAAAGACTCGTTGCAAGTTATCGCAAACGCTTGATTGCAGTTATTGCTGCTAAGGGTGGCCCAACCAGTTATTAGGTTCAGGGGGCAATTACTTTTTCACACAGGGCCATGTAGGTTTGGATTTTTTTTCTCCCTAAATAATAAAACCCCTCATTTAAAAACTGCGTTTTGTGTTTACTTGTGTTATCTTTGACTAATAGTTAAATGTGTTTGATGATCAGAAACATTTTGTGTGACAAACATGCAAAAGAATAAGAAATCAGGAGGGGGGCAAATAGTTTTTCACACCACTGTATACAGATAGACCATTTTGCTACACTAGACATTAATCTTATTGTTTTTAAATATTCTCGTAATACGGCGACGTAGGGAGAGGGGGAGGATGGCCGCTACTGGGTTCACTCTCTTTATTTTGCCTTTTTTCCTCATTTCCCTCTGTACAGCGTGTAGGATCATGGGATATATCCGGTCCTCCAAAGCATAAAATGAATGCGAAGAAAACGAACTAAAAGTGTTTTCCTTGCGTTCGTTGGGATTTGAACGCCAAGAAAAAGCTGCATGCAACGTTTCTTTTCTTTCTTTTGACACCGTATAACCATGCAGCCGGACAAACGCACGTCACCAAAGCCCGTGTGAACCCTCTCACTCCTTTTTTTTTTTTTGTGTTTTTTTTTTTTAGTCGTGGCCAATTCCTCCCCGTCGCTAGGGGCTCCCACATGTGTAGAAAACCCTCGGCGCTTCATCCGCGCTCACCGGACACTACGAACGGCAGAAAACCGCTCGATTTTAACACCCGATAAGAGGTGTTTAAATTGCTCCCATACCTGGGAGGATTTGGGGGGCGCGCTTTATCCTGCAGACTCTTCTGTAACCGCCATTGCGCGAGCGACTGTGTATCTGTGTGTGTCTGTGTGTATTTGTGCATCTTGTGGTCGCGCTCCTCAGTAACGTGAGCAGCCCAACTAATCGATAACGGCATTCGTTGACAACGAATTTCATTATCGATTTTATCGATTAGTTGTTGCAGCCCTAGTATTAATTATTTTTATGCATTTATCTTTTTGGGCTGTTGAACGAAAAATTTTAAGTTTCCATTATTTTTTTATGGGAAAATTTAATTTGGTTTACGAGTGTTTTGGAATACGAGACCGCTTCCGGAACGGATTATGTATAGATTTTTGTGTTTGCATTTGTGGTTCAAATGGTGCAGTTTCTCTATAGTCCGACAGGTGGTGCTGTGTGGTAGGATCTGATTATTTGCCGAGATTGTTGTAGAGTTTAAAAAAAAAATGCAGGAGGGTGATTCCATCTCAAATCAACCACATGATCACAGATTTTGCTGATTCTTTTCACCAATTGTTGGTATTGGCATGAAAATAAAAAAAACCCAATTTTTTGTCCCAACTCCCGCTCGTTAAAAAATGGCAGCCATCTTGATTTTTGACCTTGAGACATGCCACGCCCCTTTTTGAAATCCTCTTTTCCTTGATAACTCACTTGCTATATGTCATATGGAGATAAAATTATGTATATTTATGTAATTTTCATGTAGATTCAGATTCTGCAATCAGAACTTGGCTATCTCTTGTGGTTATGGAGATATTTTTGAAAAAACATTTTTGGGGGGTACCCCTTTTCGACCCCCCCAGAACCCAAGGTCTGCATGTATATATGTTACTCAAAAAAAATAGGGGTTACTTCACATCACCTCATCTTGAAAATAAATAAAAACCAGGGGTGTGTTATGCCCTGTTTTATAGAAATCATCAAAAATTTAATGTCCTGATTTTGCAACCTTTTATGAATTGACACAGAAATGTACAGCAATATCTGTAGAATACTTAATGCATAATCGTATAATCTGCTCTTTTTTAAGTTACCTCAAACTCTTCTGTAATGCATATCTAGTCAAAGACTGATAATGAAGTTATTCATCTCTGTACACTGAAAGGACATTTTAGACTAAAGTGTCTTCACCAAGTGTTTTTTTTTTTTTTGTTTTTTTTTTGAAAAAACAAAAATGTTTTTTTTTTTTTCAAAAATATCTCCATAACCACAAGAGAGCAAAATTCTGATTGCAGAATCTGAATCTACATGAAAAAAATACATAAGTACACCCAGTGAGTTATCTGGGAAAAGAGGATTTCAAAAAGGGGCGTGGCATGTCTCAAGGCCAAAAATCAAGATTTTTTTAACGAGTGGGAGTTTGGACAAAAAATTGGGGTTTTTGTTCTCATGTCAATTTACCAACAATTGGTGAAAAAAATCTGAGAAGTGATGGTGGAAAATTTTTCTTCCACTGTTTGATTTGAGATGGAATTACTCAGTATCAAATCGTGATTTTTATAAAAATCATTACACTAAACTAATCGTGATAGAAATCGAATCGGGATGGAGATATGAGCTGGAAAACTGCGACCGAATGAATAACTAAATGACTGATGATGCATTTTCTCGAGCCTTTACTATTCAGAACAAGTTATCTTCCCTGTAGACTCTTAACTCCCGTAACTCTCCTTAGAAACATGAACCAAATTCACACTGATCCAGCGCCTGAGGAACTTTTACCGATTCAAATATTTAACCGGCGCTGGTGAAACGGCTTCAGAGCACGTAACAGCTCCTTCCTTACACAAACTCCTCGTACCAGTTTTTTTTTTTTTTTTTTTTTTAGAAACGCCACGGGGCAGAAGGGTCTCGCTTTACCTGTCAAGCGTGCAGCAGGCTGATCGTTCTTACTGAGAACTCTGTAGGACGTCAACTCCCTGTAGTTACATCCAGGCTTCACGCAGATTAGTTTTGTTGAATTTTATCGAAGCGGCCAGGGTTTGATATCAGAATATGACAAAGAAGAACAAAGAAAAAAAGGATTTACAAAGAGCAATGTGAAGTAAATGAAGTAAGTTAAAAAACATGTCTAGTATTAATTTTGTCAGCTATTTTCAGTTTTAGTCTTGAGTCAATCTTATCCGATTTTTGTTTTAGTCGACTAAAAGTCTGGGCAATTTAGTCTAGTTTTAGTCCATATAAACGTAACATTTTAGCAATAAGATTATTATTAATTAACCAGTCAATCTAGTCTAGTCAAAACCATTTTTTTAAAAGGACAAAATACGGATCTTAACATTTAAAATGTATCTTTTCATTTGATGTTTTCAGCTAATTATATATTTTTTTAACCATCACAACAACTGCTGCATGTCCTTATTTTTATTTAACTACTAAACAATAGGAGCAGTATAGACAATGTATTGAAACTTTATGTATTGAAAATTTATTATATCCCTAAAACTTTGGACCGTTTCAAGCCCCGCAAGTTTGAGACGACCCACACGTATGTTACACCGTTCCGTGCGGCCCGTAAAACGACCCCAAATTGTCCCATAGACTTAACATTGAGGCCGGTCTCTGCTGTGACTATGACGCAACAGAAGGCTCCACCACGCACTGGGTGGTGTCCACGCACATTAGCAGTGACCCAGCCATCGCAGAGGCACACGTAAAATTTCTTCAGAAATTTTCGCTCTCTAGTATTTATTTATTTATTTATTGTTTTCTCCTGTGACTTTCACTCAGGTGTGACTGCAGAGACTCAGGATGGCCACCATTCCAGAATACTACACGGGGAAGAACGTGCTGATCACCGGCGCCACGGGATTCATGGGGAAGGTGCTGCTGGAGAAGCTGTTGCGCTCTTGTCCCGGCGTCAGAACGGCCTACGTGCTCGTGCGCCCCAAAGCGGGTCAATCTCCGAGAACACGCATTGCTGACATGATCAACTGCAGAGTGAGTCCAGGGCTTCAGTCGAGACAGTGTGTCTGAGAGTGCGGCTTTGTAAAAAATAAATACATTTAAAAAATCCTGCCGGTTGTTGTGTAATTAACACTAGAAGCGCCGAGCAGCGGTCATTTGACCGCAAGGGGGAAAAAAAAAAATCTAAATCCAGAACCCTCCTTTCATGACTTTTCCTAGATCTCTGTGAGCTTAATCACCCAGCATGCTTAAATTTTCAAAATCGCACCAGGAAAAGCCAGTATAAAGCTATTTTGCTCTTATTTACGTGAAATTGCTAACAGCTGCTCGGCGGCGTGACGTTTCCTGCCTTTTCCAACCCGCGATTCTTATTTCTCTCGGCAGGTGGCACAGGATGCGTCATTCAGTGCGTATCTCAGGTTTCATTCCATATATGCAGTTTATATATATATATATATATATATATATATGCTTCCGGGAAATATCGACAATTCGCCATTTATTCCCGCATTGATAATCAGCAATATTTTATAAGGAGATTTAGGGACTTAGCTCTGCTTAATTTTATAACGTTTTAACTGAACGAAACGAGGCATAATCGTGGTGTTTACTTCAGTTTGACATAGCATAGTTTATCTGCTGTGGTAGATCTGATTTATTCAAACACAATAAAGCTTTATATCCTCATGAGGGGTCATTACATTGTTTTAGCGATAATTTCACGGAAGCGAGTTCAGAACTAATCTAAAGCACTGTCACACTAAAAAAAAACATCCTAGAAGTTCAGAAGCGTCAAATAGGGGTAGCTCAGTGGTTAAGGCATTGGACTACGGGTCGGAAGATCCCAGGTTCAAACCCCACAACCACCAAGTTGCCACTGTTGGGCCCTTGAGCAAGGCCCTTAACTCTCAACTGCTCAGATGTGTAATGAGATAAAAATGTAAGTCGCTCTGGATAAGAGCGTCTGCCAAATGCCTAAATGGAAATAGAATGAACGAGCTAATGAATTTTCTTAAAACGTTATAAAATTAAGTAGAGACTTAGTGACTCCCCTTAGAGACACTGTAGTAGTCTAATACAGCTGATTATCAACGCGGGAATGAACGGCGCAAGTTGATCTTGGAGCTAAACTATTTGCTTTGGGTAATGGCGCCATCTAGCGATCATTGTGTGTCAGCAACAGCTTCCCGTTCAAAACAATAGGCGGTCAAATGACCGCTGAACCCCGTTATAAGTAGGTCACACTGGCGCGGCGCTTCTAGTGTTAACGTGGAGTTTATTTTTCTGCATTGTGGTTAATAAAAGATATTTCATTTTCTTGAATATAATAATTAAATTTAATCTAAATAAATAAATAATAAAAAAAAATAATAATAATAATAACTAGAGAGGTACATATTCTGAAGAAATATGTACGTGTAAAGATGTGGTGCTTGCCGTTGAAAAACTGGGCTTCCAGTTTACAGAATCCTTTGCTAAGGTGCTCTAGGGCGTGGCTTGACAGCCTCGAAATAATCCTGAGAGACTGATTGGTTGCCAGAGTAAAATAAGCCCACCCCCAAGTCTCTATGATCCACAGGTTCCGTTTCAAAATGTTCCTATGGGGAAACAGGGAATGCAATTGTGAGCACTTGTCAAAGTCAATGGGGCACATTTTGGCCACATTCTTGCGCCTCGGGGTAAAACTTATACCCTCTTGCGGGGTACGTTCTGAGACATCTTCCAAATGTGGTGAATTTTATATTTCTACAAAACTCTCGCTCTGTGTTAGAATCCGTCAAAGTTGGTCTCAATGTTAAGTCTATGGGATTTTTTCGGAAGGGGGGTAGAAAAGTCATAGCGTGCCATTCCCGGATAAACGCACGATTTGATGATACAAACTTTTTTTTTTTAGTAATTTATTTAAAAAAATATATTTTGGAGTCAGTGTTGTGATACATTGAATTACCAAACAAAAGAATAGCGATACATCACTGAATCGATTTTCGCCCCATCTCTAGCTCTTAATATTTATTTGGACAGAATTTACTTTCTAACTTGTGTCTTGATTTGTTACTGATTCTCTTTAAAACTGATGCAGCCTCTTTCTTACCAGGCTGAATCAGCTCATGTTACTGTTGCCTGAATTGTGCATCGTCCATACGTCCAAGAGTTGAACTTGTCCATGTGATTGTTCCTCTTTTGTATCCCTGCTTCAGCTTTTTGACAGATTAAGAGAAGAGCAACCAGGGTTCGCGGAGAAGATCGTGCCGGTTAACAGTGACCTGACGCAACCCGAGTTGAACCTCAGCAAAGACGACCAGGACATGCTGAAAGAGCGCGTCGACGTCGTCTTCCACTGTGCTGCCACAATCCGCTTCAACGAGCCGCTTAAGTAGGCATCATATTTATAAATATAAACACCTGATGCAAAGATTTTTAATGCAGTGATAACCAGTGGCAACGTATCAAAAAAGCAAAAAAAGTCCACCAATCTGGATATATCTTTACCTTGATTTGTTATATTTCCAAACAAGTGAGCTGTGCCATGGAAATAGTTTTCCAGAGTTTTGTAATTTATTTAAAATGTATATTTTTGGAGTCAGTGTTGTGATACATGAATTACCAAATAAAAGAATCGCGATACATCACTGCCGGTGATGATAACCCCAAAAGAAACTAAAAACCAAAGGCTTGTAAAAGCAACAAAAAAAAAAATCAGCCTTCATTATTCCAGGTACTTATAAACAGCCTGCACCTTTTGATCAAGGCAGGCAGATTAAGTCAAAACATTCGCTCCGGTCCTGTGGTGTGCGTGTTCATTCTGTGTGCTTGATGCGATATGATTAGTACCCACATCTTCATATGCACTTGTCCATCAGGGATGCCATGCAGCTGAACGTTCTGGCCACACAGAAGATGCTGAGTCTGGCCCACGGGATGAAGCACTTAGAGGTGTTCATTCACATCTCCACGGCATACGCCAACTGCGACCGCGAGCTCATCGAGGAGCTCGTCTACCCGCCACCTGTCGACTACAGGAAGCTCATCGACACGCTGGAGTAAGTATTTTCAAATGAGCATGTCATCACTGTAGCCTTGTATACCACAGAGCTGTCGAATTCTTCATCCCGATTGGTCGGAAAGTGTCCATAACAGGATCGCTGTAGACTCTGTAGATCCAGCTGCAAAGTTTTCCAGCACACGAAATGCTTGTGGACAGATGAGTTCATGGTTTCTACGTAATTTAACAATGTTATTCATGTATATGTTTGTCTATGTGGTTGAGAAGATTAAAGTCAGTGGATAGATTTGTTTTAATGTTATAATGTATAATGATTACCAGAATAAGCATGTTTTGAGGATATTCAACAACATTAAATATAACTATAAATGGATAAAAAGTCATTGAAAGGGTCATTGTTAAAGAAATAAACATTTTAGCCTTGACAAATTTCTGTTTTATAGTCTAATGTTAAACATTTACTATATGCTGTAGTATAAGAACATTTCAGTAGTATGAGACGTTACCTGAAGCCTCGTTGTGTCATGTTTATGTGCAGGTGGATGGATGATAAACTGGTCAGTATGATGACCCCTAGGCTTCTCGGGCAACGACCCAACACGTACACATTCACCAAAGCCCTGGCCGAGTACCTGGTGCAGCAGGAGTGCGGGAACCTCAACGTGGCTATCGTCCGCCCTTCTATAGTAGGAGCCAGCTGGAAAGAGCCCTTCCCTGTAAACATCTCTCGAGCTAATATAAAACGTTTTCATTACCAGTGTAATATTGTCTCATCGCTGGTATAATGTTGCATTTTAATTGACTAACCGTCTTCTACACCAGGGCTGGATAGACAATTTCAATGGGCCGAGTGGAATATTCATTGCTGTAAGTGCATCTTTGTCATCACTGTCATCATGCTCGTCACCATCACCTGTCGTCACTACCATCAGTAATATTGCTTACATTATCGTCATGACAATCATTACAATCATCAGCCTCATCACAATCCACATCGTCATCACCGACATGGTCACCATGATCATCTTTATCATCAGCGGCAACGTTCTCCTTCCATAATCCTAATAAGATTTACGTCATTCTTTGCCGACATCATCTCTGTCATTACTATCACTATTTATCACCATCATTACAATCATCACTGTCACCTTCGCCATCATTACTATCATCGCCATCATTCGCCATCGTCATCACTGTCATCATCACAATCGGCATCGTTGACATCGTCATCACTGTTATTAATATCACTATCATTACAATCATCACTGTCACCTTCGCCATCATCACTATCATCATCATTTCCGACATCGTCATCACTGTCGTTACCACCACTATTGTCACCATCCACATTGTCATCACCGACATCGTCACCGTCATCACCCTGATAATCTTTATCATCAGCCACATCGTTATCCTCACGTAATCATAATCATGTGCTTTACTTTCTTTGTCTACATCATTATCACGGTCATTACTATACAATCATCACCGTCACCTTCGCCATCGTCATTACCATCATCGTCGACATCATGATTACTGCTATCACTATCGCCATCATTACAATCATCAACCTCTTCATTACCACAATCCACATTGTCATCACCGACATCGTCACCATCATCACCATGATAAACTTTATCATCAGCAACATCGTTATCCTCACGTAATACTAATGAGATTTACTTCATTCATTGCAGACATCGTCATTACTGTCTTTACTATCACAATTATCACCATTACAATAATCAGTCAACTTCGCCATCATCACTACCGTCATCGTCATCACCGTCATTACCATCACTATCATCTCCGTCATTACAATTATCAACCTCTTCATCATCATCCTCCACATCAGCATTTGTAAGCATCTTCGTTGTCATCATAATCCTTAATTTCATCATTCTCATTCACAAAATCATGAATATCGCTGTCTCCGTCATCACCATCATCTTCAGCCTTAACAAGGACATCATCATTGTCATCACCGTCATCATGTCCATTAACATCATCACAACCGTCATCATCACTTACCACTTATTACTGCCACCGCATGCAGTTCGTCTATCATCTTTAGCATTATTAGTATAAACCTTATTTTAAAAATCCTTCTGCTATGACACATGTTTGCATTATTGGTATCATGGTGAAGCTTTTATGTTTTACTCAGGCAGGAAAAGGCATCTTGCGCACCATGAGAGCCTCTAACAGCGCCGTGGCTGACCTGGTGCCAGTCGACGTGGTCATAAACGCGACTCTGGCTGCTGCGTGGCATTCAGGCTCGCAGGGACACACGAGGTCAGTGTGACGACAGCTCACGTAAATCATACAGAGGTCAAACTGACTCTAGGTGCGCAGCCAAGATGTTCGCAATTCCGTCTTTTTCACGCTTGCTTCAAATATCCGTATGAGTATTCTGTGTATACAGCGATTAGAACAAGAAACGTTTCAAATATTTAGCTGACTGAAGTAGGTCATGGGAAATTATTTGTTTTAACACAGTGTTTTTGTGCGTGTTAAAGAAATATGATCAGTATTCAAAGAGCGATATTCATGCAGACAGTATAACTAACTAACTAACCCTGTTTGACAAAGTTTTTTCTTTTGGTTGCAGGCCAAAAAGTTTGTTGGTGTACAACTGCACAACCGGCTCAATCAATCCTTTTCACTGGGGCGAAGTCGGTATGAAGCATTCTTTTCGTTTTTGCAACAGTGTCTTACAATAAATCACATTTCCATGCTAGAAGACACAATAACTTTGCGGCTGGTGGTGATATCACAAGTGAGGCTAAAAATACACAAACACGCTTTAAGGCTGATTAATAGGTGCTTTTATCATTTCATTTCGGACCCCCAAAGTGTTTCAAGACCATAATCCTAGTGGGTTCTTGTCAAGTTTTCAAAGCAGAACAAGTAGTCTGTCTACTTTTAGTTCCTCCTCCGAAGTCATTTTTGGAAAAGAAAAAAAAATGGCTAGTGATTGAGTGTGTGTGTGTGTCACACTCACACTAATCCCTGATAGACCACATGATTCTACATAGTGGAACAAAAAGAAATCAGCCAGTGTTGCCAGATTGAACATGTTTCCACCAGGTGGTTTACATTTTGATTTTATAAATTGATTTTATAAACTGGTGTACATGGTGGGGTGAGGAAATTTTGGGATGGTTTAAGGTGAGATTTTCACGTTTTTTACATTTTATATGCTAATTTGAAATAAAACCTGGGAAGCACGCCAGCACTCTAGCCAGTCAATCACCATGACATTAATGGACAGACATACTTACGTCGTTGTCATTGGTTACTAGACGCAGATGCGATTCTTCTTTGTAGGTTGTAGCAATATTTTTAGCAAGTGCACTACTTGGAAGGATTGAAGGGAGGAACCCATGCCATGCCGACACTCTCGTCCAGTGGATAGTGGTTTTGCGGTTTAGTATGAGGGGCGGTCATAAAATGCGCATATCAAGAAAGGGAAAATATTTGACCAAATTATGTCTCCGGAGTGATGAGTGCGTTCATGAACATTACTTTTTGTTTACAAAAACCCGCGGTATAGTTCTATACGGCCCATTCATGAAACGGTGAAACTTGAGGTACGAAATTCTGCCTCATCCCCATCCTACTTCCCCGAACCCGCAGCCAGTGACTTCGTCTCCTTCCATCACTTCCACGACAACGAGGTCGAACTTTTCCTCAAGATCCAAAAAGAAGGATTCTTCACAGAGGGTCTTCACCAGCTCATCCATTTTTTTGGAGAAGTGTGTCGCCTTAGATGGAGGAGATGTAGAGAAGGAGTAAGCTCATGACCAACCTTCATTTTCATTACATTATGTATATAGTTTTTCATCGTACCGCTGTTAGTTTTATAACTTTGGCTGCCCACTGTTGTGCAATGATATTACGCATGGTACTTCAAATCTGTTGAATATTTCTCCAAATATTTTTACTTTTGTGTGCATTTTGGAGAGTCTTTGGGCTGAAAAACAGCAGCTAAATCTGGCAACACTGGCCCCAGCCGTTCGTAGTGCTCTTACTTGATTCCACAGAACTCCAGACATTTATCGATAGTTGTTGATCTGGTATGAATCCCAAAAACAAAACCTTATATTGTTGTCTTATTATTTTTAAAAAGACAGGTAGTGATTAACCTGGTAGCCCATTTACACCAGCTTAACCAGTCTGATTTCTGGTTACTTACAGTCCACGTCACCAGACATTCTCAAAACGGAGAAATTGAAATGTTTCTCCTGTTTCTCTGAACCAGTTCATGATGGGATATGCATTCTGGATTTCAGAGCTGAGAGAGCTAAAGCGTGTCCCCAGGGAGCCATTAACATCCGGGGGACCATGGAGAGGGACACTACAGTGAAATACAGAACACATTCCTGTAGATCCTGCATTTATAAAGAACTTAAAAACCCACATGGTGTATGTTAGTAGGGTTTCTAAAATACAGCTAGTCCCCGATTCACAAACATTTGAGTTACAAATTTTTGCAGATACGAACGGACCACGGTTTTTCTTCCAGTTCAATCACCGAAGTAACTCACGTTACTGTACAAAATGTATGTATAAAATGTCTAAAGTCCAGTATATTGTACATGTTTCCATGTGGAAAAGAGACAACACTTACTTTTCTCATGCAAGAGAAATTTCCTTAGGCGCAGTTATGGTTTTCTGGCCACATGATGGAAATTGGTACTGCTTTACATTGTATATTCGGGTCAAAGGCTTATAAGACTCACTTTGTCGGGCTTAAGAACAAATCCGACTTATGAACGTACTTCCGGAACGGAACTTGTTTGTAAGTCGGGGACTACCTGTAGTTAAGAAGCTAAAATCACAAATCTGTCAAATTATTCACGTCAAGAGTGATCAGAAGTTTAGCCCTTCCTCAAAATAATTTTGGGGAAACAAACACACATTCTTATGCGCTAGTTTGGCTAATGACACAAATGCCCTATTAGTTATAATTTAAATAAGGTTGATTTTATTGTTCTTGCATTTAAGCACCACCAGTCTGAACAGGCCATAGCATGCAAGCCAAGTCTTCACTTCACCCTAAAAACATCACTAATCAGAGGTTGTTTTTTTTTATTTTTTTTTTTATCTACCCTAAAACATTTTTGTTTTTGTTTAAGTTAGAGGGGTGTTCAAGTCAAACCGGGACTTTTGATTGTACAGGAAACAGTTATGAGAGTAACTTAATTTCTCTATATAATCTCCTGCAACACTAATGCACTTAGTGGCAGAGGTGGAAAGTAATGAATTATATTTACTCGCATTACTGTAATTGAGTAGATTTTTTGTGTACTTCTACTTTTTAAAGTAGTTTTTAAAATGTGTAATTTTACTTTTACTTAAGTATGTTTTGTTTAAAGTATTGTACTTCACTACATTTTAAATCATATTCGCTGCTGAGTAAAAAAAAAAATAAGTGAATGAAAAAAAAAAAAAATACTAATACAACGGGGAAGGAAAAAAATTGCACCCCGGAAACCACTGCACTGATTGATTGATGGAGAACAAACGCACTAAATTCACAAGAACGATGGAGACGGACAGAACAGATGCCGGTGATACAGACACAGCTGGAAGTGAAACACCAACAAATTCTTATAGATCAAACCTCTGGTCATATTTAAGCGACCACTTTGATTTCAAGCACAACAAAGGGAACAGATTTATTATGTAAAGGTGTCCCATCCCCCACCCCCGCTGTTTAAAAAAAAAAAAAAAAAAAATACAAACTTTTATTACTCTTTCCACCTCTGCTTAGTGGATACCATCAAGGTAGAACGTTTTCTCAGTATCCCGGAGCCATGATCAAACTGCCTGCCTCACGTCTGAAACGGTGACCTCCCAGGAACTCCTTTAATGGCCCAAACATGTGGAAATGGCTTGGAGCGAGGTCAGGATTGTACAGAAGATGTGGCATTAACTCCTAGCCGAGTTCCTGCAATGTGTTGGACTGAACAGTTCCCACAGACAAACGAATCTCTTCTGCAAGTGGTCGGTTTTTTTTTTTTTTTTTTTCTTCAAGGATCAGACATTCCACTCACAAAGTTCACAGGGACATCTGGGCTCTGAACCACCTCAGCCGGATCATCATTCACAGACGTACAGGCCTCTTTAAAACATTGCGCTGTTCAAATGTTATCCTGTGGAAATAAGAGACGCTGTACTGTGCGTAAAGGCTTCTGTTAAATGTCAACCCGGATTTACACCTTCAATCACCAGAAATTTCATCTCGCGTTACGGGTTGACTTCAACGCCCCTCGTATTTCCTGATTTCTTTTTTTTTTTGTAATGTATGGCATGACTAATGTAAATGAGCATGGAGTATTATAGCAAGCTCGCAGAGAAGCTGTCGAACAGCGTTTCCTTCTGTGAGCCCCCAAGCATTGTCGATTGAACCGATATATCGGTCAGTAACGACAAGTTGTATGTATGTTTTTTTATTTTTTTTTATTTTCTCTTTTAAGGATCATTTCCTGCAGTGCAAAGTTCACCCAATTGAATCCCCACTTTTGTTTCTTAGAACACCATGTCATATCCACTTTCAAGAGGAACCCCCTCGAGCAAGCTTTCAGGCGGCCCCATGTTAATCTCACATCCAATCATCTAATCAATCAGTACTGGATTGCTGTGAGCCACAAGGCGCCAGCATTCCTCTATGATCTCTTCCTCAGGATAACGGGACGGGAGCCCAGGTAAATCGCTTCCCTCGTCCGTCCCGAATCATTCCTCCCCTTGTGCTCAGTCTAATCCCATGTGACATTACCCACTGCAGAACCTGGGAGAATGCATAAGCCAGACGGTGCCTGCTGGGTTCTGCACTCTCTCTCTCTCTCTCTCTCTCTCTCTCTCTTTCTCTGATTTCCTCTCTCTGTCTCTTACTCTCTCAATCTCTCTCAGCCTGCTCCATCCTACCGCTCGAGGACCCGTTTAAAACGTTGTCCTGTTTCTGTGTGTCTATGCGTATGTATGCCTCCCTGCAGAATACTGTATTAATATGACGTTCAAGACGAACCCGTTAGAGCAGGCACTCAGGCGGCCCAATGTTAACCTGCGTTCTAACCCATTTACCAATCAGTACTGGACGACGGTGAGCCACACCATCCCGGCTCTGCTCTACGATGCCTACCTTTGGCTCACGGGGCAGAAGCCTAGGTAAGGTCCTCAAAGCCATGCCCTTTGGACCTACACCACCTCTTTTCCACCCGATGGCTTCTTGCATGGTGTGCGTAGCATGAATTTTCCAGCCGCTGGGTTTTTCAGGTTTATGGTTCGGTCTCATTGAATCGAGGTGACTGGTGTGATGGCGTAAAGATGTTTTACACAAAACTACACAATGTTGACCCTCATGGTGCTGGAGTCGGTTTTGGTTTTAGCAGCCAACCTGCCAAGTTTGGGATCACTTGCAAATTTCTTTGTTTTTGTTTAGTGATTTATTTTTTTTTACATTCTACAACAATACTGGAGATTTCAAAACTATGAAATAACGGATAATTTAAATAATTTAAAGGGAAATACAGGGGAAACAGGAAATATTTAACGTTAAATCAATACTTTTCACTCCGTCAAAAAATACTACAAAAATGAGATGTTAAATTTTGCGATTCAATGATCACTGACTGCTTACTAGCGCGTGCATCCAAGGACATTCACTGGAAGAAGGGTTGCAGGAGTCCCCTTCTTCCAGAATGTCTCTCATCCAATCAGATTGCTCAGTTCGACCTAACTGTTGTATAAAGCGGTTTATTAAAAGGATAGCAGATACTGAGCAAACACCGACTTGTTTGAAATGTGTAGCTACTTAATGCAAGTCAAAAAGATTCCCAAAGCTGCACCAGTGATTATTGTACTGTAAACGCTGGTGATTATTTCCAACTTGAGTTCAGTGGTTCTTAGCTTCAGACTGATTTAGTCTCCAGCACCATGTTAAGTGGGTAAAGCTTTTATTAGGCACGTGGTAAAAGAATAAATTATACAAACATCTCACCAGTTGCCTTGACTTCACACTACTATAAATCTTAACGGGTTTGAAATTGAAAGCACGTGGGTCGAGAATGTTTGGTGAGCCATGTCATGTCTTCACAAATGAGATTCCAGTCAACTCTCTGAGCTTACATCAGGTTAAAACGTACCAGATACCAAACAGCCGCGCCAGCCCGTGATTAGAGAACCATTATTACTCAAACTTCACTATACATCAGACTCATTCTTAGTCATAATGACCATGAAGGTTTCCAAAAAGATAAGTGAGCTCATACTTCTCTCCAACACGTATGGCGTATGTTTGGAATCGGAAATAATCATAATAATAATAATTTTGTTAATCCTTTATAATAATGACTGTAGCTATAATTGAGATTGGATTCTGTTTAGTTTGGAAAACATCCGATTTGAGCTCAAAGAGTTCCCAAAGGTTTTTATTTTATTTTTTTTGTAAAAGTAATAATTTATTACTTCAAAGAGAATGGATGTCTCTTTGTCTCTTCATTCTCGTATCATGATGTATGTTTGTCATGCATGTTGTTTGTCATTTTTGTACGTCTTAAAGAGAACCTGGGTAGAGAAATGTTAACTCAGTTAATAGAGATAAAGTGATTTCTTCTACTGTACAGTATATATAGAAGCGCTATAAAAACATCATGCAACCTTTCTTTCCATTTTCCCAACTGTAGTGTGTTTTCTACCACCGCTGGAGCTGTGAGGCTAATGTAGCTAGGGTTCGAATCAAGGAACTGTAGTCTGAGTTAAATCTTACATAGGCAAAACTCTTCTCATTTCTTCATATTTTGCTTCCAAAGAGACTTTCTTATATTTTTTACTGTAGTCTTGAGGAACAGTTCTGCAGGCTTCCCGAAGGACATTTTTTGTCTCTCATTTTCAGTCCAGTGCCTGTATCTGAGTATTTTCAGAGGAATGTTTGTTAAGCCACACACTGACCTGTGAATCATTCAAGCAAAAAAAAAAAAAAAAAAAACATCTAACGTAAGTCATGAACCAGTGAGAAGCAGGTGCAGATGATGACAGATGATCAGGCTGGTGATTAGTATACTGGTGATGCTGAATGCTGAGTGGTTGGAGCAGACGGGAGGGGAAATGAGGTCACTGCTGAGGCTGTTACATAAACAACTAATTCTTTAATTGTATCTTCAGGCACGTTGCATCCTGTCGCAGTAAAGCATTTTTACCAGTTTCTTTAGTTTAATCTACATCATTTAAGAAGAAATAAGATAGGCTCAATATCTTTGTTTATTATTATGTTTGTCTAATGTGTAACATAATTTGACCTCTATACAGTAAATGTCAGAAATCATAAACGTATTTTCACTGAATCATGTTCAAAATATTTTTATTCACTGTTTAACCCTAGTTTTGTTAGGAGCCATTTTAATGAACACTGGGTAAAAACAGTCAATCTATGTATTATTATGTGGCACAATCTTGCTCAAGGCCAAAACACAGTATTGGTGCTGATTTCATAATTTTTTTTAATGTTATAAATATTAAACAGAAAATGTTTGCGTGCCAAAAAAGGGATTTCTGAAGTTTTTTGCAACATGGAAGTGACCAATCTTGGGGTAAGGTTAGGGTTAGGGTTATGTGCCCCAAAAATTGCTATTTTTCAGCTTTAAACATAACTTAAAATGCTAATTATTCATATTTATATCCATATTTAATTATATTTACGAATTAAATGCTAAAATTTTTACTTATTTACTATTACTTATTGATACTAAAATTGGTGTAAGATCCTAGAAGCATATGGCCTGTAAAAATTGTTGCTTAAATTAAATCATTTTGTGCAAAATTAAGGACCCCCCAAAAAATCTGTAGTGTCCGTAACCGTGTCAAATTAATGTTGCAACATCTTACCAATTTTGCCTTTTTACACTTATAATACACTTTTTCAGGTTTGTGTCTTTTCATGTGAAATCTAAAGTAGCCAATTTCATCTGAATGACAGTTAAAACCGTTGAAGATTTAAATTTTTAAAAAAGTAACTGACACTACGGACATATAAGGGCACGACATTGTATTTAGCAAATGTGTTTCTTTTTATCTTATTAAAAATATAAATGTGTATGTAAATAATTTTTTTTAAAGAAGCATGGATCAGGAAAAATGGTGTTATATGATCCTATCTGAAAATTCACTTTTTTACCTCAGGTGAGACACTTTTTAGCACCGATACCATGTTTTGGCCGTAACTAAGTGGAATTTTCCATATATGACAAGTTTCAATTTCACTTTTAATAAGAAGCAAGACGATAAATGTACTTGGAAATGTGCAAAAATTAAATATACTGTATTTAAGGAAACCTGTAAGATATACAGTGTATATATAGTTTTAAAACCTCAACATGAATGGCTCTTGAACCTTAACTACAAATGGGATGAATGAAAGATGGCGCATATGTTTAAAAGCTCAATCATTTCTATTCCTTCTTCCAAACCCAGGTTCTTCACGAGACACACACACACACACACACAGCTTATCTGATTGTCCCATCAACGGTCCAATTATCTCCTCAATCAGTATTATTCTCTGGAAATGATTCACTTTGATTTGATTCCTCCTCTCGAGTAAATCAGCTTCTCGATTACTTGATGACTGAGAGAATATTCAGATGATCATGAACTCTTGAACGCAGCGCTTTGAAATGGATTTGGTGAGAAATGTGAGCGTCTTTTCTTCTAGTGTGTTTAAAAAAATAAATAAATAAAAAATCGAGGCCAGTGAGTCGACGTGCCATTCGGCCAGGCCATTTCAAAATGCGAACTGCTGCGTTATTGATGGCACTTGGTGTAGGTCAGTTCGCATAAATGACACTCTTTGTGACATTAGGCATGTGTGTGTGGCTGTGTATGTATGTGTGGGGGGGGGGAAGAACCTCCGCTCGTCCTCTAAAACGGTTTCCCTGGTGATACAGGATGATGAAGACGATCACGCGCCTTCACAAGGCCATGATGGTGCTGGAGTACTTCACCAGCCACTCGTGGGTGTGGAACACAGACAACGTCACCATGCTCATAAACCAGCTCGGGGCTGAGGACAGGAAGGTATATATATATAGTTATACAAACACATGTACATATATTTATATATAAATATGCGGAGAATTAACCCGAGGCTTGATTCAATCGGCTGAGCATGACATATTTTGTTTATATATGTGTGTGTGCGTTTTCGTACAGTGTGTTATTGTGTGGCTGAATGTCTGTGGTGAATGAGCTCTGAATGGAGGCTTTGTGCACACACAGCCAAGGCACCATACTTGAAATTCCATGAAGTAGTGTGTGTGTGTCTGTTTTTTGGACGGTTTATGGACTGCAGTATTGTATCTATTTACATAAAGGGCTTTAAAATGACCCTCAATTATTTTTTTTTTTGAACATCCTAAAAATCCTTACTGATTGATTAAAGCTTAAAGAAGTGATTGCTCGAATCTGATTGGTCAGAAAGTTTTAATATAGCTTTCTATCCCAGCGGCTCGTAAAAAGTAGTTCATGATGTAATGCAAATCACACACAGGTTTATATTAATATGATGATAATACAATGATCTTTATTTATAATCTGATGGAAATCTTTCATATTCAAATTTTTTTTTGTCTCACACACACACACAGACATACACAGTATGATATGTAGTGAAATGCTTTTTCAACCGCCTATGACCTGAATAATAAAAATAATTTAAATTAAGAATAACGAATAATATGAAATAAGAATATAATAATAAAAAAAGAAAATATTCAAATAAGAATATGAATTAGGAGCATAATAAAAATTATACGATATAGAAAACTTAGCTGTAAATTGACACTATGTACAAGTAATAAAAATAGAATTGGAAATGCAAAAGTAATGTCCAGTCATGAGCAGAACAGTGTGCTAAGTTCAAGGTGTGCAAAATGTAGACCATGTGCATGTACAGTAGATGTATGTAGATTATGTACTTTTAGACCAACCACTCCTGTTTGTTTTTTTTTTTTTTTTTTTTTTTAAAGATAAGACTTTATTCTTACATTTAGTTTCAGCTTCTGCATTATTATGTGAATTTGTTCTGATCTGCTTTTTTGTGTGTGTGTGTGTGTGTGTGTAGGTGTTTAACTTTGACGTCAGGCAGTTACACTGGGCCGAGTACATGGAGAGTTACTGCATGGGCACGAAGCAGTATCTGCTGAACGAGGAGATGTCAGGCCTTCCCGCCGCACGCAAACACCTCAACAAGTGAGCATGAGTCTGAATCCTACAGTAACTCTTGAATTTTAACCCTTTACCAGCCACAACTACAGGATCCATTCGTGTTATAAAGTCACTCTGATTTTTTTGGTTACAGTAGGGTTAAGTGATGATCATGATTTTTTTTTTTTATTGTTTTGGTTTTTGCTCCAAATCAACCAGAAACAACTGACTTTAAGACTTTAATTACACACTAGCATAGATAACTAACAGAAAACTTAGCTCTGTTGCATCATCTCTGCCGCTCAGTTTAGTCCTGTCCCATGACCGCGCCCGGGCAGTGAGGCTGGAGGCTAAGGTGTGCATGCTGTACATTGAACAGGTTGATTTGAGCCATGGATCATTGTGAGCCGATTAATCACCTGAACCTGCGACGATCTGTGGCCGGGACAATCGTAAGGATTTCTGACGGAAAGTTTCTTCAGATGTCTTTTTTAGTACGAGGTCCAATTTTCCACAATTCCATGTGAGGTCAGAACAACACGCGTGCATGTAAAAAACAGGCCATACTACCCACGTCTCAGCCATTTTCAAACCCTTTTATTTTGGGGGGCGGACGGGGGGTGTTTTGTTTTTTTCTGTACAAAGTTGAATTGTTAAGAGTGACTCTGCTTTTTACCTTTGGGACTCAAATTTTTACTGGAATTGTAAATGAACGAACCTGTTTGGAGGTTCTGTTTAAACAGGTTGCAGCTTCAGGCTGTGTAGAAAATCTGATTAAAATGTACAGAATGAGTTAACAGCTCAAAAACGGTCAATAAAATCACTCAGGGTCTTTACAGCCTACAACATCCCTTACGAATTACAGTCGACCCTCGCAGAGTTCACGGCCTCAGTCGTGCATCAGATTTTTCTTAGAACATAACTAATAATTGTTCGCGGAAACCCCACGCAATTTTCACAGAAACTACAAATATCCTCCACAATTTTTTATGCCTTTTTTGTGCATATATTTAATTTTTCATGTATTTTAAAACTGAACAATATAGTTGACAAATTTTTGTAACATAAATATTAATGTAAATTCTGCTAAATTTCCATATAAAATATAATACTGTATACATTTCTTTAGTACTGTAGAGAGAACACAATTTTGTGTTAAAGTCACACAAAAAAGATTACAGTTTAGGCAACAGATAGCAGTGATGGTGAAAGTCTTCTTCTCTCTCGTCTCACGCACACCAGCCACGATTCTTTTTAAAGGTAAAGTGCAGGTTAATTTCTTTTTATTTTTACTTCACATTTTGTATTGATCATTTCTGTATGAATAATTTTTGGGTTGTGGAACGAATCATCTAAGTTTCCTTTATTTCTTATGGGGGAAATCAGCTTTGATACACGAGTGCTTTGGATTACGAACACGCTTCCGGAACGAATCATGCTCGCAATCCAAGATTTAAGTGTATTATTTTTATTTATTTATTTTTGTTATTATTATTTTTTTTATTATTATTGGGTCAGTACAAACCATTTCAGATTTTCAAGCATCAGTATTCCAACACCAAAAAAATTGAAGGTACAGAAAAGCATGTATGCAACAAATGATAAACGACCACTTCTATGACAAAATAAATAAATAAAAAGGAAGTTGCCGGGTTTTTCATGCCAAAAAGAAGCAGGTTGTAAATTCCTCAGGAGAACTTTGTGTGTGTGGTTCTGCTGAATTCTCAGTAAAACGTTGTAGCTAATTTCCTTATAAAATTGCACAAATTGTACCTCAGACTAAAGCGTCCTCAATGCGGTCGTCACACCCAACACTGACTTTGTTTCATCAGTTACAAGGATTTTTTTGTTGTTGTTCGTTTTATTTATTTTTTAATGCTTGCGATATAACATTTATTTGCAGGTGCCTACGATTATTTTCATTCCAGCAACAAACAGTTCGGGACTAGTTTTGCGCCAAAATTTGTACAGAATAAGAATTAAAAATAATAATAATAACGATAATAATACGCCTGCAAGATAATGTAAGTGCTGCTTAAGCACTAATAAAGCTTAAACAAGTCCACGTCCTTCATCAATTAGAGATGACGGACATGGATGTTTCTACTCCAATTTTTACGGAGTATATTAAATATATTTGAGTTCATTTACTAAACCTTCTGTTCTGTCATTTATGAAAACTTGACTGGAAACACATTGCCGTGTACAGTACAGAGACTATTTCTATTAATCAGCAACTTCTGAATGTAAGGGTGCCAAGACTTTATGGATTACACATTAAAAGCTACACCAGTCTATTAGGTCCAGAGAGGGTTACTGTTATTACTTTAAAATAAAGTGGCTGTTGAGTGAACACTAACTTTACATAATGGAGCCCTCGTGTGTTTCAGACTCAGGGTTATTTGATCGGCTTGTTAATCGATCGGTGCTGTTATGAGTGAAAGTGCAGCACAGGGGCAGCTTCTGATGTTATAGGAGATGGAATGTAACTCGGAGATGCGTTTACAGAACAAACAAAAAAAAAAAACACGGAGGGATAAAATTCACTGTAAGAGAAATGACACTGGGAAGAAGAAAAAAAAAACGGTGCCTGTAGTGTGTGAGTGCCGAGCTGGCAACCCGCACTTTATTGCCAAAAGTATTTGCTCGTCTGTCTTCACGTGCATATGAACTAAATTAGCATCCAGTTCTTGATGTGTGTCAACTCTTCTGGGAAGGCTTTCCACAAGATTTAGGAGTGTGTTTGTGGAAATTTTGACCGTTCTTGTCATATTTTAACTATTTCCAGTCAAAGGAACTCAACAAGACATTTCGGACAATTTCATTTTCATCAGTTTGTGGACGGCTCCTTCCTGTTCCGACATGACTGCGCACCAGTGCACAAAGCAAGGTTCATAAGGACATGGATGAGCGAGTTTGGTTTGGAAGAACTTGTCTTGAGTCCTGACCTGAACCTGATCAAACACCTTTAGGTTCAACTTCTGGTGTCTGACCTCACAAATGCGCTTCTGGAAGAACGGTCAATAATTCCAGTTTAAAATTAGACCAATAGTTTTTTGCAAATCGTCCATAGTTTGCGTGTGTGCTTGTTCCTGCCGATAAACCTGCACCCTGTCCTCGGTGTCCCGCCTCCATGACCCTGTATACTGTACGGGCTTTAGAGAATGAGCGAGTGAGAGACAGTAACTTGGGATGAAAAGAAAAACGAAAGAAACTGTTTCTTAATACAAAACATTTTATTTTTATCTTTTACCACCAATGTTGTGATCGAACTGTTGTGCAAAATGTAAATCATAGTCGTGTTGTTTTGTTTTTGTTTTGTTTTTTTTCCCTCCAGGTTGCGAAACATCCGCTACACCTTCAACACGGTCCTGGTGATCCTGATCTGGCGCGTCTTCATCGCGCGTTCGCAGATGGCGCGCAACATCTGGTACTTCGTGGTCAGCATGTGCTTCAAGTTCCTGTCCTACTTCAGGGCGTCCAGCACGATGAGATACTGAACCCTCGTCCTCTTTCTCGCCCTCGTCTCCTCTCCCTTTCTCCTTCTCTCATATTTTCTCTCTTTTTTTTTTTTTTTTTTTTTTTTCCCTACAATAGCTATGCAGATGCTCTAGCTCTGGCCTCCAGAGCGCCACCACCCTGCCGTTAGGGTCAGATACCAACAGCTGCTTTGTGTAGAACGGACGCCGCGACAGGGTTCGAGACCGGTCCGTGCAGCGTAAAAAAACGATTCTCTGTACCAGGTTAAAGACGTCCTTGATTCTGTGTTGTTTTTTTTTCTTCTTCTCCTCCTCGACCTTCATGACATCGAGGACAAGGACGCGATGGCTCGTTCACTGCTTGTTTATTCCTTTTCTTCCTTACTAATGTGTTTATGACTAAAATGAATAGCAGGTTGTTATGCTAACAGTCGCTCAGTTACGCACGTCGTTGCATTTTCAGCCGGACTAGCACACTAACATCAAAGGAAGTTTGCATCAACACATATTGTTAGTTGTTTTTTTGTTTTGTTTTTGTTTTTTTTTGGGAATGATTCCTGATGAGAAGCTCTACCTGACCACAGCAGAGGCTGTCTCGGTTATTATAATTTTCTTTTTCTTTCCCTTCCACCAAACACAACTTATCTAGGTCAGGTATCATCTTTTAGATATGTAAATAGATTCACTAATCGCTAGGGCTCAATCGCCGAGGGCGCGAAGCAGTTCTCGGTTTTCTAAAGCACTTGTGTACCTCGAGTTCTAGAGCCAGGGGGTATTTATTTAAGACGGAAATAGACTTCGGGAACTCTTAATGTATAATGTAGTCAGCTCAGAGCCACTTCATGTTACTCAGTCATTTCTCGGCCCGCTCGGATCACGTTGCTCTGGTCAGACGCGCTGGAGAAGGTTTACAGCGAGGGCGTTCAGTTCAGACTGTGTGTGAAGCTCCGGTCGATACTCCTCCTCCTCCTCCCTTTCTCTTCCTCCTTTTCTTCTTCTTCCTCCTCCTCCTCCTCTTCTTCCTGCTGCTGCTCGTGAAATGTTTTTTGAAAACAGCAGCTGGGAAAAACACTGAAACAGTCGTGCTGAGCCCAAGAGGAATTTCTGTAGGGTGCCATTACTTTTCAAAAGACGATTGCAAAAACCGTAACCAACATCCTATTTTTATGGGGGATAATCGCAGTGGACGTCTTAAGAGCGCTTCCATCATTGAAGGTTTCTAACACTTAAATTTGCGCTAGAGCGGGAAAACAATCCACAACAGGGTCATGTGACCGGATCCACGAAGCGACTCAGGATGAGTGAATTTCTCCTCCTGTATCAGAACGACTTCACCTTCGACCCGGTTAACCAACCTGACACATGATGTCTCGCGATGTTCATCCGTCACAAATGAATAAATGAACGATGCGTTGAATATATTGTACAGTAGGATTGAATAATCGTTTGAACAATCCTCTAGTAATTATTTCACGCTTCTGATGAGCGCGTGGTCTGTCTGTGCACACGATCTTTCACGCTCATCCTCGGCTACAGTACGTGCACGTGTAGCGTTCTGAATCCGAACCACGGGTTGAAATTCCTCTTTGAGACTTTAACGTCAACATTCTCCTCTACACCGACTCCTCCGTGTGCACGCTTGCTCAGGTCACGTCCTCGTTTCCAAAGGGCGTCTCGCAGCTGCGATCTTCTCACAGCGCTCCCTCCTGCTGCCGAGGCACATCTGATCCCGAGGCCTCAGCCAAGAGAGGACGTAGTCATCAGCCTGATTTGCCTTATCGCCTCATGGACTCGACGTCACGAGGAATTTTTTCCTGAAAGCTGTCCAGCTTCTGATATTTTTTTTTTTCTTCTTCTTCTTCTTCTTTCCCTTTTTCTCTCTTTCTGAGAATCGTTAAATGCCACAGTTGATGTCATTGGGGTGGGAGAAGGGAAACACAACGGGTGCCTTGTGTTTGTAAACCAAAAAAAAAAAAAAAACCTGAATAAATTACTTCAAATACATGCCAGAGACATGTTGCATGCCTTTTTATTTATTTATTTATTTTTTACATGATTTGAATGTGTACAGTATGAGATACTGAAAGGGTCGCGACCAGAATAGATCCTGATGAGTTAGTCATGGTCCTCACATGCTTTAGTGGGGTTTAATCCCGGTGTATGGTGTCCTACTTACTGGACATGATGTGTGTTTGAAGAATGCTGCCATCTAGGGGCCATAAAAACACATTACGCTCTCAGGATCTAGCAGAAACACTTTATTACCCAAAGCGTCTTACAGTACATTTGTCTTAACCAGGAATTTAGGTTAATTCAGTTCAAAGGTGGAATATACTGTACACATCCTTCAGCAATGCCTAGTGTACAAGTGAAAATTTGTGAAGGAACTCTGCAGGCAGGTTGTTCCAAACATCTTGCAGAACTAAAGGCAGATCTTCTGTGGATGTACAGTAGGCTGCCTCAAATCTTTCCGTATCTTCACAGATGGACTGGATGATGTTGAGATCAGGACTCTGTTTGGAACAAACCATCACTTCCAGGACTCTTAGTTCTATCTTCTACGCTACAGTAGTTCTTAATGACATTCATCTGACCTGTTGAAAAATAGGTTCGGGTCCAATCAGTCACCTCCAGTCGGTGGTATTGCATGATGCTTTGTTTCTCCGCTTTCCAGGCCTTCAGCAAACCACCTGCCTCCTGCCAAACAAGTTCCCCTTATTTAATCATAAATGCAGAAAATGTTGTCCTGTGCATTTCTCTCTGAAAATCAGAGTAAAATGGGCCGTCCAGACATCGTTCAGAAGAACAGCGTACTTTGATTCATTAGAGATGGAAAACGTACAAAGAAGGGCAGAAAACCAAATCATTTTAAGCTTTAAAATGGAGACCAAAACCATAAAGACGTGGAAGAAAACGAAAAACTACCATTCGAATGGATCGAAGAATATCAAAATTGACTCAAAAAACATCTAAAGTTACCTGTTAGTGCTGTTACTATAAGAAGACGACTATGTGAAGTCAAGCTATCAGCAAGAAGCCCCGCAAAGTCCCATTGTAAAAAAAAAAAAAAAAAAAGACACAT
This sequence comes from Channallabes apus, assembly GCA_030522415.1. Classification (NCBI taxonomy): domain Eukaryota; kingdom Metazoa; phylum Chordata; class Actinopteri; order Siluriformes; family Clariidae; genus Channallabes; species Channallabes apus. The sequence goes on from CM060113.1 coordinate 38,259,485, forward strand.
GCTGAAGAGGTTACAGTTTGCTGAAGAACACATTGACTGGCCTAAAGAGAAATGGTGTAATATTTTGTGGACTGATGAAAGCAAGATTGTTGTTTTTGGGTCTAGAGGCCGCAGACAGTTTGTCAGGCGAAACCCAAACACTGAATTCAAGCCACAGTACACTGTGTAGACGGTGAAGCACGGAGGCACAAGCATCATGATATGAGGATGCAGCTTCTCGTACTATGGTGTTTGGTCTGTTTATCACATTTCAGGGATCATGGATCAGTTTGAGTTTATCAGAATACTTAAAGAGGTCATGTTGCCTTATGCCGAAGAGGAAATGCCCTTGAAATGGGTGTTTCAACAAGACAACGACCCCAAACACACCAGTAAACGAGCAGCATCTTAGTTCCAGACCAACAAGATTAAGGTTGTGGAGCGTCCAGCCCGACCCCCAGACCCTAATAATACATTTATCACATTTGTCTTCATGTTGTGATTCAGAATAGGATATGCAGGTGTCCAATGCATTTATGTGATTTAAATTAAAAGTTATTATATGGATGTGGAGCTTTACTCACTTTTTTTCAACACCCTGCTATTATTTTGAACAGAACCGTACAGTGTGTATATACTGAAGCTTGCAGTGAATATAGTATTGCTGCAAGTCTACAAACCCTCATTTAAAAAAAAAATAATAATGGCACCTGGGTAAATCTGAGATATTTCCAAATCTTTAATGTTATACAATCAATCGATATACATTAAGTGTCCATGTTTTCATATCACATTCAAACTTGCAGAACGTTCAAACGTAATTCTTGTCCATCAGTCACCAGGGAATTGTTTCCTGTTTAACCTCTGAATAAAATCGTCACGATTTCATCCAAAACCCTCACAAAGCGAGTGCAGGACCATCAGGACAAGGTGAACAACAGAGTTTACAAAACATTAGCTGGGCTGAATATATCAGGGATACCACGTCATGCCACTGTCTATAGGTGGACGGGAAAAAATGGTTTTACAGGGACTTCATCAAGGACAGGTCGTCCCTCAGAAACGAACAAAAAACACCAGAAGAGAAAACATGAAGGAGGCTGACAGGAAAGGAGCAGCAGCGTTAAAGGAGCTGAACATCTGGCAGGTACAGTATTACACCAGCTGAGTTTGTTTTCCCAGATGTTCATCATCATCCCAATCAACAAACCTCCTTTTAAGTAAATAAATGTTTGTTTTCGACGTGCACTTTGCTCGTGGCTGTTTACAGTTTATACAGTTTATGTAATCAAACGTTTTGAAGCAGTTATTTACATACTGTAGAAGCTACACGTCATTGATGATGACACGACATGATACATATAGATATAGAGTACATGGAGCTAATGTTACATCTCGCACACTAATGGAATAAGTGACTGTTATAAATAAGAGTCTCTGTCTCGATCTTCTGTACAGCGGTTAAAGTGAATCTCTCAGCCTCGTGTGTGTGTGGAGGCGATCTTCTTCTTCTTCTGCTTCAGGCACAGCGACTCTTTACTAGAAAATAACAATATTAAGAAGAAAAAATATACAAAATGTTCAGTTTACAATTTTACTCCATTAAATAAAAGACTTGGCAGTAAGAAGTAAAGCAGTAATTAAACCATAATTAGTTTTTTGTTAATTGTATATATATTTCTTTGTGTTTAGTGATTTATTTTCTACATTCTACAACAATACTGGGGATTTCAAAACTATAAAATAACATATGGAATTAGGTCATTACGTAACAACAACAACAACAGTTATGTAGTTGTTACTTTAAGACACAGAGGTCGGCCTTTCTGTAACAGTTCCTGCAAGAACAGTATTGTGTCAAGTGCATCAGCAAAATCCGTCCAGCACCATAATGAAACTGACTCTCATGAAGGCCGTCCCAGGAGGACGAGACCAAAACCTACGTACCTCTGCTGCAGACGAGAAGTTCATTTAGAGTTATCAGCCTGAAAAATGACCAATTAACAGCAGCTCAGATTAGAGGCGTTATGAAGTCTTTACAGAGCAGAAGTAGCAGAAGTGGTAGGGGAGTGATAATTATCCTTGTTGTTGTTGTGTATATTATTGTTGTTGTTGTTACCGTTGTTGGTAGTGTGATTATTATTATTGTAAAGGTTGCTGTGGTAGTTTAAATATTTGTTGTTGATTTTGTTATAACAAAGCTGTTTAATTACTGACCATGTGTTTTTTTTTTCACCATTGTTACCTGTAATTAAACACAACACTGACCTTTAAAGCAGACTCACTGCAGCAATACAGATGTTTACCACTGGATGGCATTGCAAGACCATGTTATCTGTGCCGTATCTGAATGTGTGTGTGTGTGTGTGTGTGTGTGTGTGTGTGTGTGTGTGTATATATATATGTGTGTGTGTGTGTACCCCAGTAGCTGACACTGCAGTCCTGCAGCACATGGACAGTGTTCATGAGGAGCCTCCTCGTCCCACATCAGCAGCTCCAGCAGCTCGTTCGGCTGCTCCTGACACCTCTGACCCTCCAGAGGACGCGGCCTGCACACCGGGAACAGCAGTGCTACACACACACACACACACACACACAGATGATTACTCAAGAAAGGTTGAAAGTGAGGGATATTATAATATGAGCATGTACCTCTATTCTACAGTCGGGTCTTTTCACTTCTTTCACTTTGTTTTTCTTTCAATAGAATTTTTCTTTTTATCTTCCTCTGACTTATTTTCATTTTCAAAAAATTTTTTTTTTACTTTTTCTGTCTTTTTACAAAATCTCTCTGATGTCTCTATTTTTCTGTTTTTCTTTTCTGTTTTGTTTTTTTCTTTTTGTCTTTTTTCTTTTCGTTTTTTTTTTTTTTATTTCTCTTTTTTTCTGCCAGTTTGGCTATTTTTCAAGATCTGTGCTTAAAAAATATTTTTTGTTTCTTACATCATTTCTTTCTTTCTTTCCACTCTCTACTTCTTCTCTTTCTTTTTCTTTTCAAGTTTCTCTTTTCTTTTTCATTATTTTGTCTTTCTTTTTCTTTCTTTTGTTTTTCTTTTTTTCTCTTATTTTCTTTTCTTAAAATTTTTTTATTTCACCTTTTTCTTTCAGCCAATTTTCTTTTCTACAGTAGTTGTCAATGAATTGACATTTAAAAAAAAAAATCCTTTTCTTGTTTTACAAATAATTTGAGAACCCTGGTACCTTTGTGTATGGCGCAGCAGTGCAGAGGGCTGCAGTCACTCTGGTACTGACAGATCGTTCCTGAGTCTCCTCGAGTTTTGTTCTGCGTGCACGCACCCCACACACACAGCTGTTCTCCACAGCACTCCTCATCCTTCACACACTCCTGCAAACACGAGGGAGAATGTTATGAGAGAGAGAGAGAGAGAGCGCGTCATCTTACAAGAAGAACATCAGGAGGTCAGTGTGAGGTGAAGAAATCTCTCACCATGTTTGTGGATTTACACGAGACGCATTTAGAGCTGCTGATGTTGTACAGGCAGAAGCTGTCCTCCTCACAGTCTTCATCAATTAGACACTCCTGTGTGCACAGACAGACACACACTTTGTAAAAATGTTACACCACAATGCTTTATGCAGGAGTAGACACAGGCTGCCTGGATGGTCAAGGGACGAAAGAAAAATTAAACGTTAACTCTTTTTTTTTATTATTATTATTATTATTATTATTATTATAATGAAACCCCAAAGAGCACTTTTTTTTTGCATAAAGAAACACCTAGAGGCCACTTCATTTTTTCACATGAAACTCTGAACTGCACCCTTTACATATTCTCCATAGGAAGCGCCCCCTACAGGGCAGGTTATTGTGCTTTCTTTCATGTGCTTTCAATCCTAGAGGGCACTATATCATGTTTCATCCCATGCAGGGAAACCCTAGAAGGCCTCATACTTCCTTAAAAGTAGAGGAGACCTGGAGGGCACTACTTCATGTTTCCTTTCATGTAGGGGAACTCTAGAGGGCAGTTCACCATGGTTCCTCACATGCAGAGAAACCCTAGAGGGCACAGCATCATGTCTTCCACATGTATGGAAACCCTACAGGACACTACATCATGTTCCCTCGCATGTAGCAGCACCCTAGAGGCACCACTATATCATGCTTCCTTGCATGTTGGGGAACGCTAGAGGGCCGTTCATCATTGTTTCCTTGCATGTACAGTAGGGGAACTCTAGAGGGCAGTTCATCATGGTTCCTCAAATGCAGAGAAAACCTAGAGGGCACATCATGGTTTTCACATGTATGGGAATCCTAAAGGGCACTACATGAAGGTTCCTCACATGCAGGGGAACCTTATGGTGCTTTTCCACTGCATAGTACGGCACGACTCGGTTCAGTTCTACTCACTTTTGGGGGGTTTTCCACTGGGAACAGTACCTGGTACCTGGTCCTTTTTTTAGTACCACCTCAACCGAGGTTCCAAGCGCGCCGAACCATTACCAAAACGTGACGTGTAAACTCCGCTGGTCACCGATTGGCCGGAGAAAATCGTCATTACTGCGTCACCGAACTTGCGACACGAGACACAACAGAACCGCTATATTTAGAACAGCCAGAGAAGGATCAGACGCACCTTTTTGTATTAACCAAAAATTTTCTTTGGCTGCCATCAGCCTGTTTTGAAACAAACTCCTTCGTCTCGCTGTTAAAAACATCCACATGCCGAGAATGAAGAACACCATGCCGTCGATATGCTCCATTGTTGTGTGTTTGTTTGTGGGGCGTTTACGATGATGTCACGGCAGTAACGGCGCCGCAACTAAAACGACACATGAATAATCCCGCCCACTCTAAAGCGTTACTACACTGCAGTGGAAGCACAAACCGAGCCGAACTGAGCCGAACCAAAGTGAGTTGAACTGAACCGTGCTGTGCTGTACTATGCAGTGGAAAAGAGGCATTAGAGTGCATTACTGTACATTAGGTTTCCTTACATGTACAGTAAGGAACCCTAGAGGGCAGTACATTAAGGTTTCTCACATGCAGGAGAACCTTAGAGTGCACTACATTATGTTTCCTTGCATGTAGGGGAACCCTAGAGGGCACAACATAATGTTTTCCAGGGGAATGTGAGATGGCACTTTTTTCGTGTGAACTCTACAGGGCACTATGTCATATCACCTTGTTTGTAGTGCCACCCTATAGGGCACTTTATTGGTTCCTCACATGTATGGAAACCCTAGAGGGAACATCACTGTGCTTGTTTGCATGTAGGCTACATCTACAGGGCACTTCATCATGGTTTACCATAGAGGCCACAATATCATGTTTGCTTGCTGGGGGAACGCTGGGAGGGAAGGAAAGTTTATAAGACCCCTGGGACAAAAATTTTGGCACCTAAATGAAAATGCATTGTGATGGAATCTGTAAATATTAGACTTACTCTTTTGCTTTATTCAACAAGGAGTGGTTTTCTCAAACCCCCCCCCCCCACCACCACCACCACCACCACCACACACACACACACACAAAGCACTATTCTACTAAGTATTCTCCTGGATACAGTAAAATGTATTGGCGTCCTTATATTACACCACTTACGGGAACATTTAGTTAAAAAAAAACTGAAGTGTGTGTGTGTGTGTGTGTGTGTGTGTGTGTGTGTGTGTGTGTGTGTGTGTGTGTACTCCTAGGCCCGGAAATTCCCGAACTTAAATTATATCTGCCTGATTTTTTTCACCTCTGTAGGACCTTGGGAAAGTGGTGTCCCCACAATACATGGGTGGGACTACTGTCCCCAGAATGTAATAATTACAAGAATGTGTGTGTGTGTGTGTGTGTGTGTGTGTGTGTGTGTGTGTGTGTGTGTGTGTGTGTGTACTCCTAGGCCCGGAAATTCCAAAAGATTAATTCTACGCGCACACACACACCTCTCCAAAACTTGAAGAAACCATGAATTGTGTTAAAGGAATGCTCCACTTTTATGGGTAACACTAGTTTTTTGTAAGCTTGTGTCATAAAGCAGACATAAGCATGTCATAAGGCTGTCAGTGAATGTCCAGTGAAATGAGTGTTGTGATGGTTGGTGTCCAAATGCACTGTACGTAGACACACTTCACAAAGACAAGAAACTACTGTAGATCACTGAGGCGCTAATCTCTCCCAGCTAGCAGTAAGTTAGCCAGGGTGGAACATTTACCTGAGTAAATCTTTATGATATTTCAATATTTTTTGTGGCAAGTTTATACTTTTTTCTGAGGAAATAACACATTTCTGAGGTAAAAAAAAAAAGTAAGAAAAGAAAAAAGATCTGAAAAGAATCTGAAGAGTTTACACAGAGTTAGCGCTATAGCTATCCATGTTGTCAGTATGTTCTGTCAGCCTCTAGGGTTGGATGAGCATCTCTAGCTGTACAGTAAGTTACCCCAGTAAAATGTTTCAGTATTCTGAAGTAAACAAAGTCTCATATAAATCAAGGTGTCTCATTTTGCCTGAAAAAAAGTGAAACAGCAAAATGCTGAGGTAAATTTTTTGCTAATAGCTGGTTCATTTGGGGACATTCATATTTTTCTTCTCCCATCATTTCTCTCTTTCAGTCCTGGAAAACACCCCGTGCCATCACTCCATAGATAATACTGATATCTTGGTGTTTCAGTACATTCAGGTCGTCAGCTGACTTCAGTTTATTGCCCCATAACGTTGCTGAGTCTCGACCTGAGCATCTGAAGCGACACCAGATCGTAACACTGTCTCCAGAGGCCCGTACAGTGGACACTATACATGATCATGTGCTTCCCTTCTTACCCCGACACGCCCATCACTCTGGAATAGGCTCAGTCTGGACTCATCGGGTCACATGACCCTTTTCCATCGCTCCAAAGTCCAGTCGTTATGCTCGCGAGCAAACTGAAGCATTTTTTTTTTTGAAGTCTTATTATTTTACACAGCTGTTTAGTCCCAAGCGTGTGAGTTCTCATCACATTGTGTGTGTATTTAAATGTCTTACTTTTACTATTAAACATAGGGATTTTTTTTTTACCATGCAACTTCAGCAAGTCATGTCCATTCATGATATTTTTTCCCAACAACATTTCTTCAACAAAGTCAATGGTTCAGCAATATTCTTCAAGGTTTTGATAATGTGTTGAACTAATGATCTCCTTAGTTGTTTTCTTTGCTTAATAATCAATAATTTGATTATTTGATACTTTTTTTTGGCCATTTACTGTATTTATTATTTTTTTTTATTTGATCTGTACATAATGATACTGTCCATTATAGTTTGTAGATAAACACTAATTTACAAAGTTCAGTATAAATAAAACTGAACTGAATAGTACATGCGGCGCGGTGGTGTAGTGGTTAGCACTGTCGCCTTGCACCTCCAGGGTCCGGGTTCGATTCCCCGGCCAGGCTCGATTCCCGTCTCTGTGTGCATGGAGTTTGCATGTTCTCCCCGTGCTTGGTGGGTTTCCTCCGGGTACTCCGGTTTCCTCCCACAGTCCAAAGATATGCAGGTTAGGCTAATTGGCGTTCCTAAATTGCCCATAGTGTGTGATTGGGTGTGTGAGTGTGTGTATGTGTGTGTGCCCTGCGATGGATTGGCACCCTGTCCAGGGTGTACCCCGCCTAGTGCCCGAAGTCCCCTGGGATAGACTCCAGGTCCCCCGCGACCCTGAACACAGGATTAAGCGGTATAGAAAATGAATGAATGAACTGAATAGTACATCAATGTTTTTTTTTTTTTTTTTTTTACCAGACACAAGGTAAAATAATGGTATTCTGAAATGTTTAAGGTTTTCTATAATTACACTAAATAATTTAAGAGATATAGGTGCACACATACAGTACAGTACCATTGTCTGAATGATAAAAGCCAGACGTAAGACTAAATAAAGCGCGAAAGAGACGTCTTTTATTGCTCAGCTGAGTCAAATGATCCGGCTCGGAATTGCCATCACTAGATCGCAGCTGGAGGTTCTAGCAGAAACATGAGTTAATCTATATGTAGCTTTTGTCTTTGAGGTCTCATTACCCAGCTGATATGATGTCTTTCTTCCCTTTACAGATCTTAACAGATCGAGTTAAACGGCCCCAGCAGTGCTTCAACTAAAAAGTTTAAGTAGAAAGCAGTTAGAGGGAGGATACGCTCTGAGCTCACCACCTCATTACACACTCGGACTGGCGTGGGAGTCTTTTCCGAACTCGAGAACGGCTCTAGTCTGGAAAACATTTCCTGAACGTCACCGCACTATACGTTCTGTTGTTCTCCTTTAATGACACACAGGTGCGTTTTTTAACGTATTTAAAAAGAATTGCTGAATTGTGATATGCAGTAATACAAACTAGTCCTCATAAAACATGTTTAAGTCAAATTGAACCATAGTGTGTTTACTATATTGTTTTTCTCTGCTACCAAAGCATTACATTCAAGAACAGAAACAAAAAAAATTTTTCTGCAAGCAATCACCCTCATAAACAGTTGAACTGGATCTTACAACCATCTTTAAATCATAGTTTTTGCACAAATCGAACATCCCTTATCGTACTGTATTTTGTGTAAAAGCATCACCATGCCTGCAACAAACTCCCTACAGTACAAGCACATTATACTACTTGATCCTACTTCACTTTACCTGATCCTTGAAAATCAACAGATTCCTTTTGAACAACTTTACCGAACAAAGAGTCACATCTTTCCATGCGAACTGTACACACAATCATTCACCACCACCACTTTTTCAAAAACTCAGCTGGAAGTCATTGACACAATCCTCTGTAGAGTTCTGACCTCGCTCCAAACCATTTCCACATGTTTGGGCCATTAAAGGAGTTCCTGGGAGGCCAGCGCTTCAGACATGAAGCAGACAGTGTAATTATGGCTCTGCGATTTTTTTTAACTCTTGTAACTGTGTTCTGTTATTCTGCACAATCAAAATTCCCAGTTTGACTTGAACACCCCTCATACAAATTGGAACACATGCTCAAAGTGACGACCTCTGGCTTCACGGTGCTTGTACATATACACTAAAGACCAGAACATTGGACATTTCTTAAAGAAATAGAACTTCTGCTCTTCCTCTCATAGGTGATTTTCAGAATCTTTATTTCCGGGTTGAATCTGATTCTTACTAATGACTTCAGATTTAGCCACAAATCATAAGATTTTATTCTACTCAATGTTTTTTTTAGTAGTTTAATTTGCTTGATACAGCCCAAAAATTTGACCTTTTTTGGCCATTATAAACAATCAAAAGCTTCTAAATAGCAATAAATCAATAATCAATAAAAAACAACTATTGAGGCGCCTTATGAAATCAGATAAGTGGCGGAGGGTCTAGCAGGAACATGCGCTCAACTATGTGTAGCTTGCATCTTTAAGGTCATTTAATCATAAAGAACATCAGTTCATATTAACCTTATTCACCAGCCAATCAGATCGCATCATCTAAAGCAGGGCTTTCATTATAACAGCTGGATAAAAATCATCTAGCAATGAGTAAAAATGTTGTGTACTCTACATGCACAGAAAGCATTAGCAACAGCACTACGCTTATTATCCTGTATGATGTCATTATTGTTATCTATGGGTTGCTAAGCAGCGCGATGCTAACGATGCCGTGGCATCATGGCAGAATTATTGGTGCCACGCTTCATTCCTTCACCACACTCCTTGAACACCACACTTTCCATGCATTCCTTTCAGACTGCCTAATCACAGTAAACTCCGCGAATCCGCCAGCGATATACCACAACACCACCGCTAATGGTGAGCTAGCGATCCTGGCCATGGAATTATACCCTGGTCACATGCTCTTGGAGTTTCAGCCTAACTCCAGACGTTATACTGTATAATAATAATGACACACACGAAAAGCTTGGATTTTTGTTTCTTCTACTATAAGGTTGATTTTATACTAAACACAAGCAAGTAGCTATTAAACTGTTTTGGTGTCAACAGTCCTAGCAGTAAAATAATGTTTTCTAGTCTACAAAACATGTGTTCTTGGCTCAATAAACTTCAGAGTTTACAAGCAGGATTTATGGGTAGACGAAAAAAAAAAAAAAAGCCAGGGGAAACGTTGAATCAGGAGCCGCGTGAGTCATGGAGCGTTGGAGACGGGTTATGCAAGCCATGACAGAAAAGTGGATCAAGCCCTAACATGTGCCATCTGCTTCTCAGCAAATTGTTTCAGAAGATCATGTGTTCAGTCTGGAGATGTAAATAAAGCTGTCTCCAATATGAGATCAGCTGTCTTGGTTATGATGTCTGAGACAGTCCACACCTAATAAAAAGCGCTGAATGGTTTATAGGCCGCTGCTCGGTGTTATTAGTCTCAAACCGTCCATTAAATATGATTGGAATTGTTTTGTTATAATAATTGCTCGATTAAGAGAATAAACTCATAAGGCCTACAAACAAACAACGACGGAGATTGCGCGTATAGCGTGCACTGCACTCACATGGTCCACCTCGTTCCAGCGGCTCTCCGGAATGAGAAGTGGGGAGGAAAGTGCGTCTCCTGACCCGCTCTCAGACTCCTGGAGAAGGAAAAGAAAGTGACCTTTAACCCTAAGCTTTGCTAATGTGAGCTTATTTAAGCCCTGTACTTTACATACTTAAGTAAATTTGAAGGTGACCACTTTTTTTTTTTTTTTACTTTTCCTTGAATGTTCATGTAAATAGAGAACATCTACTTTTACTTGAGGTATATTTGCCCTAGTGAATCTCAACCACAATGCGATACAGGATTTATGTTCTTTGCCCACCTCTGGTTGCCAGACTGACTACTAATTTTTATGTATATACAGGTGTTGGACAATGAAACTGAAATGCCTGCTTTTAGACCACAATAATTTATTAGTATGGTGTAGAGCCTCCTTTTGCAGCCAATACAGCATCAATTCGTCTTGGGAATGACAGATACAAGTGGCCAGAGGGATTTTGAGCCGTTCTTCTTGCAGAATAGTGTCCAGGTCACCACGTCATGCTGGGGGAGGAATGTGTTTCCTGACTCGCTCCTCCATAACACCCCAAAGTGCCTCAATAATATTTAGATCTGGTGACTGTGCAGGCCATCTGAGATGTTCAACTTCACTTTCATGTTCAAACCACTCTGTCACCAGTCTTGCTGTGTGTATTGGTGCATTATCATCCTGATACATAGCACCGCCTTCAGGATACAATGTTTAAACCACTGGGTAGACATGATCCTCCAGGATGGTTTGGTAGTCCTTGGCAGTGACGCGCCCATCTAGCACAAGTATTGGGCCTAGGGAATGCTATGATATTGCAGCCCAAACCATCACTGATCAACCCCCGTGCTTCATTCTGGGCAATCAACAGTATGGATGGTACGCTTCTTTGGGGCTTCTCCACAACGTAACTACACCCGGATGTGGGAAAGACAGTGAAGGTGGACTCATCAGAGAACAATACATGTTTCACGTAGCCCAAGATTTTCGCTGCTGGCACTATTGAAACCGACGTTTGGCATTGAGTGACCAAAGGTTTGGCTATAGCAGCCCGGCCGTGTACATTGACCCTGTTGAGCTCCTGATGAACTGTTTTGGTGGAAACAGGAGAGTTGAGGTGCACATTTAACTCTGCAGTGAGTTGGGCAGCTGTGGTTTTATGTTTTTTGGATACAATCAGGGTTAGCACCTGGACATCCCTTTCAGACAGCTTCCTCTTGCGTCCACAGTTACTCCTGTTGGATGTGGTTCGTCCTTCTTGGTGGTATGCTGACATTACCTTGCATACCGTGGCTCTTGATACATCACTTGTCCTCTTTTGAACTTTGATAGGTCACCCATAATGTTGTGTGCATTGCAATATTTTAAGCAAAACTGTGCTATTCCTCTGCTAATTAAACCTTCACACTCTGCTCTCACTGGTGGAATGTGCTATCAATGAAGATTGGCCACCAGGATGGTCAAATTTAGCCATGAAACCACTACGTTAAATAACAATAAGCACTACATTGGCCAGTGTTTCAGTTTTATTGTCCAACCCCTGTATGTTTGCATTTGATGATGTAATATGATACGCTTCCTCTATGATCCAACAGGTGGCGCACTCTAAAATAGTCAGTTAATTAAAACATTACATAATATTTCACCACGTCAACAATTCGCTTTGTTAAATATCATATATGTATAATTACATATCCTGTATGTTTTAGGGTCTATCGTATATCGTACCCTTCCTGTTTATGTTATTATATGAAATTATAGCATATCAACCGTAATACTGCTCTAATTGGTATTAAAGCAGGAACTTTACTGGCTGATTCACTGTGTGCAAAGGAGAATCTAATGTTTAAAATAAAGTTATATTTAATGAAGATTCAATTATTTATTCAGTCCTGTGGTTGAGAGGGTGAAGGCCCACCTTGGCTCCGGTCACATTGGGATTGGGGTGGCCAAAAGGTAGACGGTATCCATATAGAGATCTGGAGGTCTCATTCGCCATCTAAATATAATAAACTGGCATTATTGAACAAATATTTAACAGGGACCTAATATGCAAAATTCACTTTTGAATCATGTGTGTGTGTACAAACATAAAGCATGAGAAAAAAAAAAAACAGTTTTTTTTTTTTGCATTGTAGCACTGTGAACTCGCACTTTCAGGGTCCCGGGTTCAGTTCCTGCTGCGGGCTTGTGTGCGTGGAATTTACGTGCTCGCCCCATGCTTGGAGGGTTCAATGAATTAGAGTCTTGTGGAATAGGCTTCAGGGTTCCCATGACGATATGGAGCCGGGGGGCGGGGCTTTAAACAAGCCAGCTAAGTTTGTCCTCTATTATGACCTCATATAAGAATAGTGTATGAAAAAAGGTATAATTTGAAGGGTATTTCACCTGGTTTTGGGGGACACTCTGATACGAGTTGTAACTTGTTAAAGGAATAGTACTGTAAGTTACCATGCTGCATTTAATTGTAATCATGAATGATGAATAAAATTCACATATGATCATAATTTGTCTAATTTTTTTTTTTCAGTTTTCAACCTTCATCTTCTATACCGCTTTATCCTGTATTTAGGGTCGCGGGGACCTGGCGCCTATCCCAGGAGACTCAGGGCACGAGGCAGGGTACACCCTGGACAGCGTGCCAATCCATCGCAGAGCACACACACACAAATGTTGGCTTTTGTCTTTTCCCCTTTTTCACACACTCTGATGACATTTCCATTTGCATTTAGCTAAAGCTATGCGGAATTATGACTACGGAATTAAAGAAAACATCGTAAAAAAATCTTGCTGGGATTATTCCTGTTGTGGGCGGGGCTAATTTACAGCCCAGAAATGTTTTAAACAGGATCCTGAAATATAAGTAGCTAATGAGATTTATTGTATTACAGTGTGTTACAGTTTATCCTGTATTTCCTTGGAAGTCTAGTATCACAGTATTTTAGCTCTAGGAACATTTTAAAATGTTACAGATCGCACCTTTAATGTGTAACACGACATAATCTAATGATCTTTTGGAAAGAATATTCTTTTGTACTGGGCATCATCTAAGGTAAATTTGTCTCTTAATTCTTTCGAGACTCCCATCCGGCTTCAAACTCATCTGAAAGACCACAGCCTTATTCATCAATTCCAGGGTTTTGAAAACGAACAAAACTTTTGTGTGTCCTACCTGATGCATGGCCTCTTCTAGTTTCTGCTGCGTGTCCTCCATCAGCTTTTCCACCTCCTTGAACATTTCATTTAAAGTTAATTGCCCCAGAGCCACATGTGCCCCCAGGGTCTCGCCGAGATCCGAGGGTCTCTTCTGATCTGCCTTCACGAGGCTAATAGAGAGAGACATGAGAGTAAAGAGCAGCATCGCTGTGGTGGAGCAGAGAGCCTCCTCCAGTCTGATCTTAGAGTGGATTGAAGGGGAACTGACGGAGGGGAGGAAAAAAAAAAGAGCTGGGGCAAAAAAAAAAAAAAAAAGGAAAAAAAACCCTCTTTTGGCTTTCTGAGTGCCTGGGTTATTAAAGCGACAGTACAGCGTTCTTGTTTTCCTTTAAAGTATTCGCCATTTGTTTGAGCTTGAGCACTAAAACTATAATACAATATTATACAACATTACAATATACTGTATAAAGTAATATTATACCTTGTATACTTGCCTTAAAATATAACTTTCATACTCAATTTAGTGGTTTAAATATCCAACACAAAAGGTGGACTTGAATCCAGGTTACCCGAATACCCTTGTACCTCCAGGGTCCTGGTTCCTATGGTTTCCTCTGAGGTTCTCTGGTTTCCTCCAAAAACAGGCAGATTAGGCTAGTTGGCATTCCCAAATTTCCTGTAGTGTGTGAATGAGTGTGAGAGTGTGTGTGATGGATTGGCACCCTCTCCGGGTGTAACCCGCCTCGTGCCCAAAGTCTCCTGGGATAATCTCCAGGGCCCGTATTCACAACGCTTCTTAGAATTCTCTCAGAGAGCTCCTATCTTAGTCAAAAAAGTCTTAGACTGAAAGTGATTTACAAAACTTCTCAAAGCAACTCTGAGTAAGAAAAGTACAAAAACCTTAATCTTACTGAGGAGGTGTGCTTGAACCCATTGCTAGGGATGATGCAGCAATTCAAGGACTGTGATTGGTTGATAAAAAATAACCTCTGATCTCTTTAAATGTCTTGAAATGCGCTCTTTGTGATAATAGAATATATGATAATATAATAGTGAAATCATAATGTTTGTATACAGTATATTGAAATTGTATAATCATGACTAGCCAGCAGTCCAATAGAGATGGAAGGAAGTAAAACAACAAGAAAACCAGACTGGACAGTAGAGGGGGTGTTTACTTTTAGCTTTATGTTCAGTGTTTGGAGAATATTTATTCTTTCCACTATTTTGTCCTCTGCTATAGAAACTCTTAAGCCTCTTAAAAGTCCTCCTGTCTACACTTAACACTTTTTACCCGAGGAGCTGTTTTTAGGGCTAAGATATTTTGTGAATCATTTTTATCTTAGCTAAGATTTAATCCTAAATTTAAGGGAAAATTCTAAGAAAATATCATAATTCTAAGAATTTTCTTAGAATTTTGTCACGATGAGCAACTTGAAGGCTTAAGAAGCTTTGTGAATACGAGCCCAGGCTCCTGTACTGGAAAAGAGGTATAGAAGATGAATGAATTGAATTGAATTGAATTAACTTGAATTACATTATAAAAAAAATGACAGCAAGTAAAAGTATATACATATATACAGTAATCTAGTCATATTCTGTATTTTTCCTTTAGTATTATTTTTATTCAGGAATTTGCAAATATAAGATTTGTACTATTTTTACGATTAACATTCCCTTGTTTATATGGCAGATACATTTTTACTAATTTTAAGTATTCATACTGTAGAAAGAAGCATAATTGCATGTGGACTAAAGGAATAAAGGTAAAATATGTAAAGTATATGTAAATACTAAAATATGGTTAGAAATAG